>WEIU01022739.1:84148-166387 GCA_013389925.1 Aegithalos caudatus | reverse complement strand
TTTTTTTTTTTTTTAAGTGGGTGCAGTAACTTCAGCAAATGTCAAAATACAGGTAGGCTGGTATTAAATTTGTGATTCTGGATTCAGAGCTACATTCCTGCTTCACCTGACTCAAGAACTGAAACAAAACAGAGTAGCAATGGATTGAAAAAAGACACAGTCAGATCTAACATAAAAAGCCTTCAGTTAGAAGCAAACTAACTCCTTAGTTCTGGAGCTGTGGTCTTGCTTGAAACTGAAACAGATCATCACTCCAAGTATGGATCAGATTTTATTAAATAATAGAGGAGCTGAAAAAGAAACTTCTTTACCAAAGTAGCAAGAAAATTTAGCACCTGTTTTTCCCTTGTCTCTCTTTTTGTATCTGGTTGCTCCCAATTTCATAGTCATACATTGTAATGATAAAATATTAGCTATCACATGTATTTCAGTTTCAAGTTTAAAGCATTGCTTCTCCTCTGTATTGTCTCTCTCTCTATATATATAAATAACATTGACAAATTTAAGTCAAAATTTGGCAAAGTCCTCTCCTGTGAGTCTATAAGATACTGTTCTGTAAATGATAAGTGTTTCAGGCCATGACTGAGCCAGAAAAAATAAGTGCTATGATTTTTTGGGAGAGAGGAAGAAAAATGGAAAACATAGAATATTTTATTTATCTTCGATCTGAAATTTCTTATTTGGAATAAAGTGTTGGTCTTACTTAGTTCCTCCCAAAACAATGTGAGGCTAATACTAAAACAGAACTCTTAAGAATTTCTGTACCATTGTCCTCTCTATTTTGTTTTCAAACACAGTTGCAGTTTTACAACAAACTGTAAAGTAGCCAAGCTGTCATGTAAATGACCTTATGTTACTCATATGATCAGAAGTTAGGCAACATTGATGTGTTTCGCAACATTAAGGTGAAAGAAAAGCAAGAGAAAGTATGCACTGGGAGAGGAAGATACACATTGTGAATACAGATCAGTGTGGGCAAAGAATTCATTCTAGCATGTAAACTATCTGCAGAAGTTTAGCTAGCGCACAAACAGTCTTACAATGTGTTTGCGTTTTGCAGGCCAACAAACACTCATCGTTAAATCAGTGAGGCCAGTCAAGATGTCTGTAACACAGCAAGAGGCACAGCAAAAGCAGCAGCAACAGCAGCAACTGACTCTCCTCTCACTGCAAACATCCCAGACTTTTACAGCATTCATTCCGAGTAGGCTGTTGGGAAGCGCACTATCTTCTGACCTTAATATCTTTAGCCTAGCAGAGAGAAATCATCTTCTCGAGAGCTGGTGCTTTGATCACCCTCAGAAATAAAGATCAGAGGATGACTAAGGGTCTTAGGAATTCAGTTCTTGCTCTCTTTCTCGCTCATGCAAGCACCCAAAATGCACACAAAGGCACATTTTCATATATTGGTTATGGACGCAGACACACTTCAATGAGAGATCCTTACAACACGCAAACCTAACTGACACGTTACACAAATGTTTGCTGTGTACAGAACAATCAAGGAAACAGACTCATGTTTATTACTACTGAATCAGCAGCAGTCTAATGGATTAAAAACATGCTCTTTTTTTTTTTTTTTTTTTTCCTCTCTTTTGTGAAAGTGCCAGTGTTGTAAAAGCTCCCTACAAGATAAGTGGGTGGACATGAAACAATCCATGACCTCCATGGTTTGTGAGCTCCCAGTCTCTCAGGTTAGGTCTTCTGGCTGCAACCCAAAATCCCAGAACATCAGCTACAGATATTTGGAGCCAATTGGGTTGGGAAAGAAGACAGTAAATGTCTGTTTCCGGTTCACAGGCCCCTGAGCGTCACCACATATTTTGGAAGTCTGTCTGGCTTCCTGACTTTAAGAGTCTCTTGATTTAGAGTTCAGGGAGCAGCAGTGAAAGGGGGGGGGGAAACAAAGGTTATCTAAAACCTTGTGAATGGCTGGAACTCTTTTTTTTTTTTTTCCTCTGACTTTTAACACATTTAAAGCCTTAATTTATTAATTTTTTTAGAGATATTTATAGTAATTCCTGTTACTACAATGAATTGCACTTCTTTGCATGCATACTCTTCAGACTGGAAGAGATGTCCTAAAATGGGTCTGAACTCTTCTTTATCCATCCAATTTTCTGATGATTTCACTGGTATAAGGGCTGAACATCAAGGCCACTCTAAACCTAAAAAAGAAGGTTCAGTTTACACTGAAACAGAATTTTCTCAAATCTGAAAATACTGCCTGCCTCACTTAAACTCAGAGTTAAGTCAGAACTTGTGAAGCTTTTGTACATCTAAATTAATAAATTTGCTGAATCTGATTCAGTCTATCTGAACATCTGCTTTTTATGTGGGAAGAACAGGATTAAGCAACACTTTACATATTGTTATAAAACTATTTTTAATCTCGCTATGATAAGGAGCAACACAGCAGTGGCTTGGCTACCACTCAGAGTGGGGAAGTGATGTGTAATTATGAGAGACTGAACCTGTTCTTGTTCATTAAAACAACTTAGTTTGGTGAGGAGCTCATAAAAAGAGCTCTAGAATGTGACAGCAAAAGCTATGCTACCATAGTGTTCTTGAGAGGGGAAGAGATGTGGAGTATGAAGAAAACTGGCATTACCCAACCTGGAAGGAGTAGTTAGAAAAGGAGAAAAAGATGAAAACAGGGGAACAAGGAGAAAACATATGGACCTTTTTCCAGTCTAACTGGTATGGGAATTTCTGTCACTCTATGCCAAGTTCTGTGTTGTGGGAGGGGCTGTGTTTTGGGATATAGATCTTGTTGGGTGCATGCTGTGGGGTTGCAACTTCTGAAACCTCAGCTACATGCTCAATGCTGGTCTTTCTGTTATTGTTGTAATGAGAGTACAGACTGTTCCTTCCTGGGCAAGGACAGCATTCCTCATGGGCTCCTCATCAACCTGACACTATTACCACATCTCAGCAACTAATTCCTGCCCACATTTCTATACGTTTTCTCATTCTTGCAAAAGTGGCCTTGCTAGGATCACATTTCCGGGACCGGGCCTACTGATCCATTTAACTTTCTCTTAATCAGAGCTGACCTGCACACCCTTGGCAGCATGCCTGGGCAAGCACACAAAGCACAGCCTTCCCTTTTATTCCTGGGTGTTTATCAAAGGACACAGATGTTGTACTTGTCTCTCCTCAGGCCAGTGTTCCTCCCATGCTACCACCTCTTCCAAGCCTGTTGGTGTGGCAGGCACTGTTGGAAGGACACAAAAACCTGCAAATGGGAAAGTCAGTGAAACACAACCTACCCCAAATAGATTGCTGCCAGCATTGCTGAAGAGAAAGCCTTGTAATTTTTAATTGGTGGGTTTTTATCCTCTTGCAATGGTCTTTCAACGATGGCCTCTGACCTGATGCTGGGTCTTGCACTTCATCACTCCCTGAGGGATGAGTGTTGTGTACATGGCAAAACTGACCATTGCAAACGAGATTTCCTCAGAAGTGCAGGGTGGAAATGCCTTGTCATAGTCTTTCCTGTGTAATTTTGGGTCTGCCTTCCACAGAGGTATGTCTGCTGTTTTTTACATCAGAGAGTGATGCCGCCAGATAGAATAGGCAGAGGGTGTTACATCCCAGGAGGTGTGGGGCACCAGAACACTCCTCCAGATGAACTCTGTCACCACAGGTGTGCTCAGGCCAAGCCATCCCTTGGCATTGGCCATTCCCCAGAGGCAGAACCTGTTGTGCATGTTTGTAAGGTTTAGCTTCAGTCATTGCAGAGTGCACCTGACAGTCATAGGAGGAGAGAAACACTTGGATGCATCACCTTCAGCACATCCACTGGAAATCCTTAGAGAAAGGGAAGGCAAGTCATGGAAAATATTTCCACTGCCATAAGCAGTTCACGCCCACAGGGTGCTTGTGAAACCTCTTGCTACCCCAAAATCTGGGATGCTAATCTCAGAAAATTGAGCTGTTGTAACTTTTGATATTCCACATCAGAAAAGGTAAGTTCTGGCAAGTTAGAAATTTTCCATTAAAATGTTTTTGCCAACTGAAAGTTTCAAGCTCTTTTGTGTGAAAAAAATTTGCTTGCCATAGAAAAATCATTCCTTGTCCCTGAAGATCTAAGTCCTTGACCCCATGGCTATACATGGAGATCATACTCAGTCTTTCTGGTTGCTTGTCTCTTTATTCTACACTGAAAATACTGACAACAATTAAATATCTTGTAACTCACTTAAACAAGGTTAGGAATTTTTTACTATTCCTATTTGTTTTAGTGTGAGTCTGCATTTATTAGTGGAGAAAAAGATGCAAGAGGTTTAGGGGACTCACTCCAGTTCAGGTGCCTTGCTGTCCATTGAGGTCATCTAATGAGGAGCCTCAAGAAGAAACAACTTGTGGATCTGGGCCCCCCTCCAGTTTACAGGGTGATAGCAGAAATTCCCTTTTGTAGCTCTGTCATTTATTTTAGAGGCCTGTGTTGCATGTTTGCTCCTTGGCAGGATGAGAGCTATGAAGTGAATAAATATACTTCAACCACAAGTGAGCAAGCAAATGGAAGGAAGTGCTGTTTTAAAAAATGCTTTCAGTGACTTATTCAAGTTACAAGAATGGCAAGAGGCATTTTCTAGGAAGGAAGAGAATTTCTAAATTGTTTTATGCAAGATGGTCTATTTTGTGACTTCATTGTGAAAAAAAGTTAAGAGGTAACTACTGTGAACAGAATAGCTCTGGCAGAACATGAGCTCTCCAGGGCTTGCTTTCTTTCAGAAAGAACATGTCATATCACCATGATCATCCTCTGTTGCAACATCACAAACTTAATATGGAGATTGTATTGCTGTTGTCTGTAAGTCCACTTAGTCTCTTTCTTTTTTTTTTTTCCCAGTCTGACCTCATTCTACTGAGGGGCAGCCAAATACTTCTCCCCACTTCTGTGGGCAACAACCATTTGCATGTATAGCTTGTTTCCTCATTAGTCTGACATGTTGGACATTTCTCTGGTTGGTGAAATACTATGCCAGAAGAGGAGCTGAATAAAAACCTCTTACTGTGAGCTAGCAAGTCACTTACAGTCATTAGTCACTAAGCACCTTCTTCTGGATTAAATAACACAAAACATGATCTAATCAAATTCTCCTTTTTCTCTCAGTGCAACAGCAAAAATAGCCTGAATTTGAACTTGGGATTCCAACTCCAGTTTTGGATTTACATAATAATCAGGCTTCCCAATTATCTCTCTTAATGAGCCCAACTCAATGTACTCTGTATTTTGAAACTCACATTAAAGAACACTAAAAATCCAAAGTCTTGGTTCTATTTTATAATGACCATATTTGGATTCATGTTCAGACTTTTGTCTCACCTCTCTGAATCACATAAAGTACACATTTCCTTTATAAACTTTAACTTCTACTGAATGAAAAACCACTACTAGAGAGCTGGATTTTACTATTATCACACATAATAATTAAACCTCTTTATTGTACTTACTGCTTTAGTTAAACCAACTAGGAAACTTCTCTTGTTTAAAAGTCTCATCTAGAGATGAGCCAGCTTATTACCAGTAATAACTGTATATAAAGGAATGAGACATGCCATGGGGGATAGTTCCTGGAAATTCAGGCATCAGTGGTAAAATAGGTAGGTAGGTAGGTAGGTAGATTTGACTAAGAATCTGGATATTCTATCAATTGCACAGTAGCACCAGTGGTACTTTCTCCAGTAGCAATGAGAGGACAGCTAGAATGAAATGCTGGTGTTTGTTATCTACAGGCTAAAATTCGGTAAGTAATCTTTTTAATATATCTGACTACTGACACCTTTGATTACATCCACAGTGTCCCATTCTTGCAGGGAGTTTTGTAATGTTGCCTGGTCACTGTGTCCTTGTCTACAAAGCAAATATTCAGGGTGAGGAAGGGAAAAAGAGCTTTCATTTGTGAGTGCAAAAGGATGAGGAAAAGAAACCAGCATCCTGTGAAAGATGAAACATGCTATGAAAATATATAGCTAATATACTTGTTACTTTTCCACGAGCAATACAGTATGTGCTGCTTACAGACAAGCTTATATTCTTCATTGCTGTGCTCCCCCTAAAAGCTGCATCTGTGGGTCACAAATGTTCTCCTATCATGGACATGCTCATTATCATGGAGCTTCAGTTCTCTGTGAGAAGACAATTCATCCATCCACTTTTTGGATTAACAGAAGGAACAAAAGAAATGAAGACAGAAGCAAAGCAGAAGTGAATTATTTAAAGATGAACAAATATATAAAGATCAAGATTAAGTTAATGTCAGAATGTTATTAAGGGAGCAGAGTGGAGAAACAAAGTGCCTTATGTCAGCAATGAGCTCTTGGAGGATAGATCCCTGCTCCCCCATGGAACAATTTAACTATTCTTTCGTTGGAGAGAAGTGCTGGAGCTTCTTCCCACTTCTTTACACGAACACGGCACTTTCTCTGTCTCTGCAAAATGTTTCAAATGCCTTTTTTTTTTTCCCTTTCTGTTTCTAATCTTTTCCTGGATTACTGAATGCACAGTGAAACTTCTTATCTCATGCAGGAATTATGTTTATAGCAGAAAATGAACTTAAGGACTGAATGCCTTCAGGGACTTGTATGATAGGATGTAGAGACTTTTATCTGAGGTTGCTTTCTTGAATCAGGCCCAAGTTGGTAGTGACCTAAAATTGCCTCAGCCTGATGACTGTTTGGTCTCCACTGTGAAATGTGTTTGGTGGTCTCAGTTTAATTCCTGGTAAATACTTGTTTGTGCATTAAATTACTTCCATAACTGGTATCCATGTTGGCAGTCTCACAGAGAGGTCAAGGGTTTGATGGGAACTGGGACTGAGCTATTCTTTCATGCTGTGAGCTGGTCCCTTGTAGACATGCGAACTGAAGAAGCAGTGCAATTTGCACTGGGTCAAGGTCTGCTTGCTTGCTAATCTGCTTCCTTTTGAGACCACAAATTGCAAGATGCTAACTCTGAAAAATTACTTTGATTCAAAGTAAAGTTTCATTCATCCAGGGTCCTTTTAGCATGCTGAAAGCCAAGGTGTCTCCAGAAACTTTAGATGATAAGGGGTTAACCCACATCAAGACATTGTCTGACTAGCATAGTTGATGGTATATTTCTGGAGGTAGATACAGTGCACAAACAGTTAAATTCACATAAAATATATCTGTCAGCCCTCCCCTCTTTCCCTTCACCTTACTGCTCATTTCTGGTCTCTCAGTTTTACTGGCAATGATAGTCATGTGAATATATGAGGTATCAGACCAGAGAGATCTATAGCTTACAGAAAATGAACAAGCAAAAATAAGCACATATTAAGGTAAACTAAAATTGTTGCCTGTACTCAGCCAGTGCAAAGAAGTTTTTACTTCATTTAAAAGCCTTCTGTCTTTCCACACATTTACAAATTTGAGATCCTGCAGACTGCTGTGAATAGCAGCCAAAGTGAAGAGAAAATTAGTATTTCATCAATTATTTTCACACATTTTCAAAAGTAGGTTGAAGACATGTTTCTACAAGTGTGCATTCAAAATTGATATGAGCCAGAGGTCACTAAAAAATTCAGCTGTCAGATGGCAACTTTTCAGTCACAGATTCACACAAAAATTCATTAGGACCTTCCTGCCAGATTGCACTGGCAGGAGTTACAATAAACCTTATGTTGTCTGTCAAAATGGCACAACAAAATGCAACCATGGGCATTTTCAGTCTGCATGCCATGTAAGTCCAAAAATGGGTTTAAGCACTGGAAATAACATCTGCTACATGCATGGTCTTAAAGTGTGATAAGATGTAAAGTGCAGAAAGAAATACAGATTGTTTGCTGTCACGCAGCAGATACAGGCAGTTAAGCTCCAGACCTGAAAGTGAGGTTTGACCACAGCTCCAGCCTATGCATGCAAAGCTCTTCAACAATTATTAGCGTAAATTGTATTAAATCCACTCCCGCCAGCTGTTTAGGATTTTCAAGACAAGTCTCTTACTGTGTAGTTATAGCATTTACCATTGTAATTTTTAATTACAGGCTCTCACATTAACTGGAGCCACATGATATTATCATGGTTGAAGTGAATAACAACAGCGCTGGTGGAAATATGTAAGATTGTATGCCACCATCTGAAAGTACTGAGCTGTAATTAATTTTACAACAACATAGCTAGAATCAGTTTTCCTATAGCATATACTTTCATATTTGTACATGTATTTAAATATTTTGAAAAATACATTTATCTGGAATTATTTTCCAAACACACTTTGTTTCTGAATTTTAAAGATGTTACTTGAAGCAGATTTTGCAAATAACTTAAAAGCTACAGTGTGCATTGTAACTCTACGTGTTCATGTGATAAAATAAGAGCATTTGCGATACCATGCCCTTTTTTTCCTTAATGGATGAACTAGAAAACAAGAGCTGGTTTTCTGCCTTGAAATTTTCTTTTTCTGACATGACTTCTAAAGTAATTTCTTTTAAAATGTAGAATTGAGAATGGTGCAGAATGTGTTAGTTCCTGTGTGTAAAAAGATCATAAAGTTGGCATCACTGCAGACACTCAGATGCACAGAAAGTGCTAGTGGAAAAAATGAAACAAAGGAGACCTAAATGCAGCCAGCCATATGATAAACCAGATTTTATGAATGTACTTGTTTGTATCTAAGGAAGAATTGGTCTGCCTTGAAGTTTATCTGGTTTTCCCCAGTTTGTGTCATAAAAGATATTACCCACTTTATTTCTAAAAGCAGATTCTATTATTGAAATGGTCAGAATGGCCTAAAAAACCCCAAACCTTCTTGCAAGCCTATGTGATCTTGGTATATAATGTCTTCTAAACTGGACTTTTGCAGAACCGATCCCTCACCAGTTCTCTGCTTTTCAGAAAAAGCCCACAGGTGTAAAAGACAAGCTTCTAGCACAGCTGTCAGCTGGGGAAGAATGGAGATTTTCAGTTTGCAAAGGTAAAAGCATGATTTCATCTCCCTTCGCTGCTTCTGAGAAAGTTTGAGGGTGATCCTGCACTGCCTTGCTCCTTTCTACATGCATTTGTTGAGAGCTGTATATAGGAGCTACAAGGAATGCATGGCCCAACATAGCAATTATCTTTTTAACTTACAAGAGTAACTGCCAAGAAACTGGTAGTGATTACACATTTCCCCACTCCTTGCATGCAGCTGCACTGGAAAGAAAGAGCATAACAACTGTCTTCAGTTTGCACGTGGGCAGTCTGTTCCTGGACCTTCTAAGCCGCACAAGCTTTGTTGCACAATTAACTGCACACTGACTTAAAAAACACTTGCAGTGGGAAAAGGAGCAGATCCTAGGTCATCAGAATTTAAGGCGGCAATTTTCAAGCTGCTGCCAGAGCAAGACAACGTCTTAATAGAAGTTTCATCTATGCAGAGTAGCTGAGAACAAAATTAATCTGTTTCCCGGCATTGTTTTGCTTTTCTTCAGTGCTCACACAATGCAAACCCGCCAGTACTGCTCTGGTGGCAGTTTCCACGAAGCTGATTTTCTATAAATCTGAGTATACGCTGTGCTAAATTGTTCCTTCTCCTGCATTGCCCTGCAGAGCGGTATTACTCAACACAGTATAAAATTCTTAGTCACTGCTACCACTGGACTTTCTGTGGTATAGACCCAGTTTTCTGTGCTGCATTCTTCATTTTATAGAACAAACTGGAGCTTGTTTTTGTTTGAAGAGCATTGACCAACATCCTGAGCACTGCCCATTAGGGTCAAGCGTGGAGCATTTCACCACCTCCCATTTCTCTGGGTTGCACTGTGTACCATCATTAAGTTTGCACTTGCAGGAAACTGAGTCATACACTCTTTTCTACTTTGATACAACACAGTTGACAGTTGATGGACATTCAAAGACAGAAGCAGGGCTTTGCCAGTCTGTCCTGTGATATGTTACCTCTCCAGAAGAAACAAGGTGATTTTCAAGGGCAGGTTTATTATGGAGTTGAATCTCTACCCTCTACTTTAATGATGTACAGTTCTCCCATCTGATCTGACTGGTCCTCACTGCCCAATCATTAAAATGCATTTTATCACTATAAATTAAAGTAAGCACTGGAAATTAGGGGAAGAATACAAGAGATTGGGAAAGACAGCCAAGGTTTCAATGATGTATGCAAAGCAAGACCATCTCAGAACTCTCCTCCAAATGCTCAAAGACCACCACATGGAGCAGCCTGGACATCTCTGTAGAGGCAGGGTGATGATGGAGGGTAGGATGGAGAGGTGTCTTTTTTAAGAGGCAGAGGGCCTATGCCAGTCACTGTTTAGGCCCATGGGTAACCATTTCCTGGAGATCAAGATTCAGGAGATTTTTGCAATCCTGTCAGCACATAAACAGGCTAAGCAGGGCATTGTATGCACTAATTTCTGAGGCTCTGAGAGGAGCGTGCCTCTTGTGCCAGGAGTGCCAGGGATAGCTCACCTCTACTTTTCCCCACAAGGTCAGGCTTCCATGTGGGGGATCTGATAACTCATCAATTTTGATGGACTTGGGACATTGCATTACAGACACACTCTAGATTATCCTTCCTACCGGATTAACCTGTGTCTTAATTAAGGATGACAAAGTTGCGATAGCAGGGTACCTGAAATGGTTCATACTCTCCTCATGATGTTCTGGGCTTGGCACATCTACACCACCCCCGCCAAAAACATGCTATTGATGACAAAACCTGAAAGTCACCACAAGTCTTTCATAATCTAAATTACAGAGACAGTGTCTGAGTGGCAATCACATGGCAAAGATTCTCTCTGCATGTTCAAAACCTGTTAGCCTGTGCAGTCAGGCAGAAAGGTCAGGAGATGGACAGGGTTATATATATCGGCTGTAAATTCACTGGGTTTTAATCCTTTCCTTAACATGGGCTGAGAAGGTGGTATCTCATAATATGAAATGGTTGTAGTCATACAATCACAAGCATGTAAAGTTTTTCCCTCCAAACTACCAGCTAGTCTTCCTTTGTACAGAATAACTGTGATTCGAGTTGTATTTATCACATTGATATCCACTAATAGTGGTGGGTGGTTGGACTTGATTTTAAATTTCTAACCTTGTGATTCTGTGGCAAACTCTCTGATCATTCTGCACCAGATATACCTATTAATGTCAAAGCAAGATTTCCCCATGACTCTCCTAATTCTTGGACTGTCTCATGAGCCTGACTTCATCTTGCACCAAATTTCCTACCCCTCCAGAATCTTTCTCTTGCTTCTTGCCTGGTTGGTCGAAAATTACAGGCTGATTCTCCTCTTGATTTCCTGGCAATCTGAAAAAAAAAAAACCCAAGCTCTCAAGGAGCATATTCAGATATTCGGTGTGTTCCCTTATACTTCTGTGTGTGAGTGCACAAGATTGTACGTGTGTGTGTACACAAGGTTCCTCTTGCTCTGTTCCCAGGGTGAAGTCTGTATGCCTCTTGTGATCGTGTGCTCATTCTACCTGACATCAGACCTGAGATGTGATTGCCCTGTGAAAGACCTAATTGAGAGCAATCTGAAAAGAACAAATACAGCAAGAGTTGCTTACAGGACCCCAAAGTTATGTGATCAGCTAAAGAAGCAGAGATATTTGCTTAGTCACTAACAACTGAGTGAAATGCAAGCAGGTAATGTAATTTCTTTAGATAAGGTGCTGGGGATCAAAAGAATTTGGACTTGTTTCCATTGAGCACATAGCAGTAAGTGTACTAACTTGTGAAAAGTGTTTGAGGAGGCAGAATTTTGAGAAGGCAGTATTTATTGTGTCTTGCAGGTGAGGGTTAATGGGTCAGGTTAGCTGATTTAAATGATTCAGTGGGACAAATAGTTCTGTCTTGATTTGAAAGGCAAGTACTAAATATTCACATCTACAAAAGTGGTGAGTACTCAGTCAAAGAGCTAAACTCCACATCTTGTCTCTACAGAACCAAAATTCAGTGTAACTGTGCACATCTATTTACTAGAAATTCGGTATCTGTTTCTTACAACTGTGGGTTGTGGTGCTCTCAAATAGAAATAGTTACTCTAACCAGTTAGTTATAAATTGACTTGCTTTGCAGTTATAGAATATCCTGATTTAACAGTAGATCAAAAGTTGGTTTTCTTCTTTACTAGTGAAATTTTCTTTTCATTCTCTGCCTTTCTTTTAATGAGCAAGACAGAAAAAAAAGCAGTGATGACAATTGTTGAGGGACTTCAGTAAAGAAAATCTGAAGCAGCAGTAGAGGCATTTTAATAATTATCTGTATCATCTGTAAACTTGGAATCTCTGCTTAGAGTAATAAATTATTACTGTGTGAAAACATTAGAATTGTGTGGATTTATGTAACATATTTGATTTTTTTATTCATTTGTTAGCAGTTCTCATTTATTTCTTACAAAACTGCAAAACAAAATAAGTTTCTCTGTTGTTTCGCAAGAATATTTGGAACATTTTAAACCAAATGCAGTAAGCTTAATTTCATTTAGATGAGTTTTTCTCTCATTCATTTGATATTCAATGTATTTTTATGAAGAGAGCTACCTTCCTCAATGCCTGTGTCTATCTTATACACATATTTATATCTCTACTAGAAACTCCTGATTCAATACTAGTTTAAATGTAAAGGCATCTCATTGTTTTTTAAACTTGATAAAGCTGTAGATTAGTTTAAGTTTAGTTTAAAGCATTCAGGTTCTTTGATATGAATCCAAAATTAGTCTTCCAAAATATGAAAAATGGCTGAATCGTAAAAATTCTGTAGACCACAGAGCTGGTAAATTCACCTTGGTTTTATCCCTGAACAAGAAACCCTTCATATTTGTAATGATTCTAGCGAGTCACTTGTAAAGACCCTAGCAAACTTTTTTTTTTACACAATCTATCCACTGTCTTCCCTCGCACATTTTAAAACAGGCACACACAGGCAAGAATGCTGCAAAGCACACGGGCTGTGTGTGAGTACGCAGCACGGTGCTTAGGGCACTGCCCCTGGCCAAAGCCTCCTCTTGGCAAAGAGTGGGAATTGACCCTGCAGAACCATTCTGGGGATGGCAGCACTTGGAGATGTTTTGGGTTGTGCTGGCAGCAACAGAGTCATTGTTCACAGCACGGCGATGATGTGCACTTGGCTATGGCCAGTTTCACTTTGAGTTTTCAGGTTCACACAATACTGAAACCCAAAGCACAAACAGTGGAGAGGATGTCCAAAGTAAGCATGCCAGGTCCATTTTCCAAAGCCTATGCAAATTGCAGTTGGTGGGCTTTGCACAGCCTTACCTGGTACATCATACTACAAAGCCAGCTAGCACATTTTACACTTGTGAGCTCAGGCTTCCAACAGGGTTGCAACAAGTGCCTCAAAAACACCACCTTGCGCTCCTCTGATGCAGGAGGCAGCTCTAATAATATCCACAATAAATGCTTCAGAGAGCCCTCAGCAGAGGCTTAGGTTGCCTGTATGCCATGCATAACTCATTGAAAATGCAATGGCATTTAGGTGACATGAAGTTTTGGTACTGGATAAACTCATGGGATGAATTTCACCACAAAGCAATCTGAAATGACCACACAAGTGGCTTCAGCTACAGTGGTGTGCAAATTGTGACCCTGCTACAGCATATATTTAGAAGCCAGCATCTTTTGTGAGGCTGTTTTAATTGTGTCATGGCCACTATCTGCAAATGGAGCAGTCAAAATATTCAAGAGAAAAGATTTCCTGAAAAAATCTGAAATTCTACAACATGCTGCCAAAATGTCACTTTTTTTTTTTTCAGTGTTTTTAAAGGACAAACGTAAAAACTACATGCTAGAGCATGTAGTTTGAGATTGAGAAATGCCCAGCTCCTGATACTGCCACTTAAGAAATTGAGTTCTCTTTCAATTGTACATACTGTCATTTTTCACACTGGAAAGAACTGTTCCTTGGAAATTTTGACAGAGGGGAACTTCTTGAGCTTAATATTGACTTGAATTATCACTTGAAAAGGAAACTTATGAAGATACCATTTCACAGAAAATCATTTCTCCATTTATGAGCATGAGGTAGAACATGAGGATTCAATGAATCACTGACTTGTGATTCTATTCCACCAAAAATTGTGTACATTCCTTCCTCTTCTTCTCTTTTCAGGGAAGAGCAAGATATCATGTGAGGCTTTTCAACTGCATGGAGAATCTGGTTTTGACCACTGTAGGTTTGTAGGTCAATGGTATATTACTGGCTAGCATTTACTGTCAAGTTATACTACAGCAGCTACATTAAGTACTTCCAAAGCACTAATCTGAAGTAAATTAACAACTGCTACTAAGGGATGTTTCATTTTAATCCTTAAATAATTCACCTGCCTTTGATGTAAATAAAGTGGCTTAGTAGTATTTGATGGGGAAAAAAACCTCAGATGCCAGCAACAACATGAAAAGCTCCTGCTTAAAGCAGTTAACAGCTGCAAAGCTAAGTGCAACAATAAAATGTATTAGTTAAAGAGATGTATGTATATTTAAGCGTACTTAGATTTTATTACTAAAATACTATAATGTGATACACTACAAAATTTAAGTGGTAGGGATTTTTATTACCTTCTCAAGTATTCAGAAAAAAACACAGTGGAGAATGAGGGATAATACACTGCATTTTTGTGGGCAGCACCGACACGTTCACATTTCCCAATGTTTTTTTTCTTTATGGGAAAAAAAGAATGCACTGGGCAACAACTTGGTTTTTTCCCATGTAAAAATCATGTGCCAGTGATTCACTAATTCCTATTTTTTTCTTGTGCTCATAAACGGGCAGAGGAATGACTGTCAATGAAATTATTAAAGAATGGAGAATACCTCAGAGAGTCAACATTCCATGATATATTTAAGATAAGACAGATTCAAACAGGTCACTGCTTTGCAGTTGCACAACCGTCTGGATTTTTTGGATGTAGTTCATTTCATTACAGTCTCCTGAAATTCTGACTTAGGCACTATTAGAAGCAAAACAGTTTGATGAGCTGACACTACAGTCACTCCCAAATGTTGAAAAAGCATGAGTCAGGGAAATCTAGGGAATGGCTTCAAGAAAACCTTATGCTCTTTTATTTGTTTTCTTATTCCTGAGCCTTTAGGGTCCACTCCTTCCACACTTCCTGGCTTTCCACTGCACCAATGAAAAATAAAAATGTAAATTGATTAAAAATACTGACCAAGAGTCCCTAGACCAATATGGCTCCAGGATTTGGATTCACAATAAAACTAGTGTGTCCTGTATAACTGTATGGAAAAATCCGGTCCCTCCACCTGTATTCTTACATCTTGTGTTCCCTTCAAACTTTTGAGTGGTCAGATTTTATTTCTATGTGTCTTCACAGCAAGTCAGTGTTGAGTTTATACCCTGGTGTATCAAGCAGTGGAAACTACAGATTCATCATCTCAGAGTGGAGGAAGGCTGCTAGGTATTTTAAGAGATAAGCAAGGTCATTCTCTGCACTAAAGCAGCCACAATATCAGAGCTATGAATTATGTATTTACTCAGTCAATATGTTGTTCAAAGCAATTTTTTTCTAATTTCTAATCTGTGTGATGAAAAAATGTCAAAATGAAAAAGAAGTGAAAAAAAAAAAAAAGTTCATTTTTTCCCCTAAAATAAAAGCATTTCTCATTTATTTAAACAATGGAGATTTTCTTAGGCCTGATTATGAAGATTTTTGTTTTGTTTTGTTTTGTTTGTAACAGTAGTACTAAAACAGTGTGGGAACAGTAAGGAACCCCTGTGATTTATATAGCTAGTTCCAGCTAAGCCAGATAAAACTTCAAATGTCAATACTGAATAGTGCACTTTTGTATTTGTATCTGTCTACTCAAGCAAATATACTTGAAAAGTTTTGCAAAAAAAAAAAAAAAATTAAAAAAAGGAAAATAAAAAAAGAAAACTAAGCCAACACAAGTTAGGAATTCCACTAAACCATCATTTCTGTTCAAATTAGATGCAAAATCCTCAAACAAAAAGCAGTCAAGATCATGCACTTTCTTAAGGCAGCTAACAACTTGTTAGGTGTTTCCTATGGTTTATGCCCTGTACGGAAACAGTTCACATCAGAAACAGTTGAACCTAATACTTCTTCAACATCAGCCTAGTGTTGCATCTGATGGAACTTTTCTCATGGAGGCTTGGAGCATCTTCTCCAGTACATGATGTTTAAGAATTATTATATTTACATATATTTATATGGGAATCTCCTTCACGTTTCATTTTTCCTGTGCAGCTCTTTAGGAAAAACGCTAATCAAAGTTACATTAGCTTCTGACTTCTGTGGGATGCAGATCAAGCCTGTATCATTTTTCAAACTTTTATTTGATTCAATTATCAATTCAAGAGAGTGCTGATATTGAATGGCAGTGCTCTACTAGTTTCTACTAACAATTTGCTGAGTGACAACAGTAGAAAATGAAGGGGTAAAAATGATAAAGGGATCCACTAACAATAATTTAGACTTTTGGAAAATCTGAACCACAGGGGTTTATTAGAACAGAGTCTTGCAGGGATTGTAATAGGTGTGAACACCCTTTGGTGGTCTGCTCCTCCTTTTATATAAAGAACAGCTTAGTAAGGAAAAAACTTAGGGCTTTAGTGAAGAACAGCTGTTGTGATATTTGGGAGGGTGCTTGGAAGCAGAGAAAGAAATGGCACAGTCAGTTAAATGAGAACATGCTGAGTGATGGAAAGAGGAATACAGAGATTTAACAAGAGAGCAAGAATGGATGTATTGAAGGCTATGGTTAAGCTGTTGTTTCCTACTAGGCAAGAAATCAAGCACTGAGCTTTCTCCCAAGCCTGTCACAGATGTACTTTGTGAATTTGTGAGGGCCAGATAACCTCTCCATCTCTCTGGTTCTCCGTCTGTCAGTCAGGAATAAAGTAGTCCTGTTTACAGGTTGCTACAGGAATCTCCCCACTCTTCCATTCCTGGGAGGTGTCCAAATACCATGGTGTTGATAATCCTGCCTCTATCAGTAGATCAAAAGTAATATGTAATACAAAATGTAGGTCAAAAAGGTCTGAATATGTTTTGAAAGTTTTCAGGCTTCATACTCTGTTTTTATGTGATATCCATCACTATGATATCAGACCACCTTCTAATGTAAGCAGGATTACTAATATCTGTCATGTAAGTCCTTTCTCTTAATTGTGGGGGTTTAAAATATGTGGGGGAAAATTGTGGGGGTTTAAAATATGTGTTTATATATATGTTTTAGGGTGATTTTAGTATTAACAGCTGGGTCAAAGAAGATTGCTTGCACTAAGAACAGAGGTACAAACACTTTGGGGAGCCAAAATTCTGCAAGAGGCAATTCCACAAGCTTGGACTAAGGCCCTGAGAAAGACATGTCTCAGCACAGCCTATTGGCATAATCAGGATTTTTCCTGGTTAAAGCAGCCAGCATTTCTTTTTCAGATCCACTATAGGTCTCTGCTCACACCACTCTCTAGCATGAATGAAGATCACACTTTCTGTGCTACACAATATTTGCTGCCATGAAAAAATATTTCCAGGCAGCATTACAGGTACTGACCTTCATCCATGGACACTACCTTGTTTATTTAGGAGTTAAGTAAAACTGGTGGATACTGTATAAGCCTTTAATAACCATCACTTCTGAGAGAGGAAAAAAACAAAATAGCAAGATCTGCAGGGATTTTTTCATGTAATTGCTCAATTTTTATTTGGTTTGACTGGATTGAGAGATTTATCACTGTACACTTGTTGTTGGAAAAGCTTTGCCCAAAATGTGGCCCAAAGAGCATTTGAAAAGTTTAGCAATTGTCTCTGGGCATAAGGATGCTGCCTCCCACCAAGACACTATTAATAATGTATCACCTGAAAAGATAGCATAATAGAGTGACTTTCGGGTTGTAATTTGTAGGTAGCTGAAGTATCCATGATGAAGGAAAGGCAGGCAGGAAAGGACATGCTCAGAGGGCAAGGTTGACTGCTACCCTCCCATCTCTGCATTCTGTTTCTAATGAGATCCAGTCTCCAACTAAAATGTTGTGCTTGTTCCAAGTAAGTTTTTATTAAGAAAATAAAACCACCAAAGAGGAGGTTGTGAAAACTGTCTGGAGCTGCAGAAAAGCAATGACTTACACACATACGTAGTGGACAAGCACAGAGGTTTTACTCACCCATCTTCTAGCATGTCCCAGGGCATGCTTACTTTCCCTTGGGAATTGTCATTTCCCATTGGCAAAGTTGGGGTTGAGAAAATAAAACAGCATTTACAGAAACAGACGTGCCAGCGCATCCCGCAATTTTTTGGGTTTTCTTGCAAGGTTTTTAAGAGAACAGAATATAGAGAATGTGTTTTAATAGGTAATTGTCACTGATTAGAGTTTTTTATTCTTTTTGTAGCCTGGGTTAGTGAATGTTCAAACTGATTTATTGTTCCCCTTTTTGCTATTGTTTCTACTGAAGTTAATATGCTGATATTAGAAAAAAAACACTATAATACAATATTTTAAGTCCAAAAATAAAAGGCAGTAATAAAGCTCCTTATATTTATGCACTAGCCAGAGCAATTTTCTTTCACTGTGTATCATGCTTTTAATTGGCCAAGGTCCTGGCTGGGTACAAAGGAAAAGGAGAAATGAGATTTCCTTCTGAATCCTCATTCATTGTACCATGTTTTTCAGAGGACAGTGCTGGCTTGCCTCTGGAGCACATGAGCTGGGGCCATACTCTTGTCTGAAGTCGTCTCCATCCAGAGCTTCTGTCAGCAAGGGTTGTTTTTGTTTGTTTGTTTGTTTTGTTGGTTCTTTTTTCTTTTTTACAAGGGCAGGCTCATCTCAGTTTAGATTTCTCTACCACAGGGAAAGAATACTGTAAGTCTCTTTTTCAGGATTTTGCTCCTGCACACCTTTGTCTCAGGATAACCTTACATCAGTATTTTAAGACTGATATGACCATAACCATCATATGCCTACTTTTTAAAATCAGTGGGTTCTTTGAAAAGGTAGGTAGCCACTTCAACACGTTCTGTAAAATAATGTTGACATTGAATGAATATTAACAGCAAAACGGAAGTGAGATCTACTAACATGCTTACTGGTGCTCTTACATGCTGGATTCAGACCTCACCTATACTCTAATGCTTCTAAATGAAGGTGGATTTATTCTTTTATTCCTCAGAGCAAAATCTATTCTAGGTTGGTGCTGATAAGAGAACTCTTAGCAGCCAAATATTTGGTATTCTGTCCAATACTGAGGTACCTAATCGCTTTGGTGAGCCAAACATGACTTTTTCAAACTGAGAAGTGAGGAATGTCGTTATCTCTTACAACGTCCCACATCAAACATTTCTACTTGAATTTTTATGTATGAGATGTACATAGACTTTATTGAAGAGCTGGTCACTCAAAGGGATTGCAGAATTAAGCTTTAAGGTGACTGCCCCAAGCCAGCTATCTTTTAACTTTATGTGGGAGACACCAGTATTTCCTTGTGTTAGCAGTTTCTACAGATGCAGTTCCCTGCACTGCATAGACCAGTAACATCTATTTCTACATGATGAAGGTGAAAACAGTTGTTTGTCAGTAGTTTACTATCCAATCCTAGATATCAATTCTGATAACAAACACTGCAGCATGGTTTTATGAGGTACTCCAAACACCCCTTTCCTGTTGACCATTCAGGTCATACATCTTAGGCAACCATTGAGTTTTTTCATAGTGAATCATTAATGTTGTGTCACTGTATTTTCTCTGCTTGCCTACTTACTGTTGAGTGTTAATCAGCCTGGTTCACAAAGCAGAACATGTCACCTATATGATTTCTTATCATAAAAGTCAGGCATGTTTAATCCAAAGATATTTTGTTAATCACATGTACATTTGCAAGCTTGTAAATAGTGAACAAAGAGTCTTTTAGTGGCTTGTTTCAGCTATCGAAGCTGATTTCTTACTAAAAAGACTGTGAAGCTATATAGTGTTAGTTTTATGATTGAAGAGCTTCTAAAACCCAAGACAATTAAGATATCCAGTTACTGCTTTCCACTTTTTCCTCCTCTGGCTCTATGTGTCAGATGATTAGTATGCTTTGTATCACAGTTTCAAGAGAGAAAAGCAGAACTGTGTACTAGAAGTCTATTTAGTGAGTGTGAAAATGAGGGTTGGATTAGATGGATCTTTGTAAATCCCTTACAACCCAAACCCTTCTGTGCTGTGTTCCATGAGGGGTGCACACCTGACTGACATCAACACTGGTTACACCTGGCATAGCAATTTGTGGCACAGAATGGCACAATTGGAAGTGGGTGTGCTTGTTGCAGGTAGCAAGGTTTTAGAGTGTGTTATGGACTGTCAGTGCTGCATGAATCCCAAAGTTCCCCTGTGGGAACTTCCATTGGGAAAGATCATTCGACCTGGCTGCTGGTTCTTCAGACAGATTGTAACTCTGACTAATATCTGCAGTTCGCTGAGTCCAAGTGGAGTTAAACTCACACATATTCTACTGACCCATTTGGAGTAAATCTGCAGGTAGTTCAGAGAGGGAATGAAGTCGGGATGGTATAGCAAGCTGCCTCATGCAAACATTCCTCTTACATTGGCAGGGTTGAATGTGGCCAGTGCCTTTTATTTTTTTTCTGAGCAGTCATTATTTTAATGGACCATGATTAGATATTCCAGCCTGATTTTATGAGATTCTATCACAGTTCAGGGGAAAAAAAGATAACAATAAAAAGGCCACTTTTTTCCCCCCCTAGAAGTTCAGAAGCCTTATTTGAAACTAATTTTTTTTGCCTTATAAATTTCCAAGGAACTAAAGTGTGTTAGAGACGAAGATGAAAAAATCTGCTGCAAGCACCCCTTCTATTCTGGTTCACCCTGATTTGCTCCTCTATAATATGCTCCAAAAGAAACTGGCCTAATAGCTACAAAATCGAAGGTAAGGTATCCATAACCTCTCCCAAAATCCATTATAGCTTTGCACAGGCACCTAGGTTTAGCAAACTCTAGAGCTTGCTACAAAGTAAAAGCAGGAAAAAGTTTAACTATCCAGTAAATGCGGAAAGTTCGAGCAAGTTAGAAGAAATAGCAATAATTATGGTGGTCTGAATTGTCATACATCAATGACATACATCATTGTAAGTTCTCTGAAGACCAGAGAAGATCCAGACTTTAAAATACAGGATGGAATCCAGCTGCAAATTAAGCAAGATTAGGTTTTCCTCCTTTTCTTGCTTGCCTTCTTGCCTTGAGAAAAACACATGCTATTAATTTTGCCTTCCATCTGTACAAGAAGGTAGCAAGTATGCAGGCCATATCCCTGGACAGAAGTAAAAGAATATTGGGATCAGATGATTTCCAGTGGAAAAACATGGAGCGTCTGCTGTTTGTGAAATGGCCACCCAGGTGTGAAGTTTCTTGCCTAATTTAAAGGGTCAGCAACAAAAATACAGACAAGAGGTTATTAGAGAGGTTAGTCCTAATGGGAGCTAAGAGAAGGAAAGGCAGTTTCTGTGCTGTATTTCCTGCTGTTGTATCAAAAGGGAAGAGCCCCTCTGTCAGCTTGCCACCATGGATTTATAGCCAAATTTGGAAAAGTACTGTTATTGCCCAATGATGGGTGCCATCACTGGTAGCTAAAGAGCACTCAGCAGCATGAAAAATACACTTAGTCATCTTTGCAGTTGTATACTATTTTAGAATGTCTTTTGAGAAGCTGATGTACCAAATAACAGAATCAAATAAATGTGTTTTCCCTTACAGCATGACTCATGCTGATCATCCTAATTTCCAGTTAATTTTTTAACACTATAGTGTGATTGCCACCTTCATCAGGTGTGGTTCAGTGTTACAGAAATTTGAAGATATCTGGCCACAGTCCAACCCATTTCAAACTCCAATAACATGAAGTGTAATCTTGTGACTTTATTTCTCATGACATTTACCATCAACATACAGAAACTTGGACAAAACCCTCAGACGTTAATTCGCCTAAGCCCCTAGAGACCAACACACCACACTACAGCCATCTCAGTGACAGCAAATAAATGGCAAATAAATAACCACCGGTACTGATACAAGTGTACTTCAGTGTAGATGCAATTGGACAATGGGTATAAACACACACATAGTTTCATAAGCATGAGGAAATTCCATCCAAGTCAGAGAAAAGAGACAGCAAGAATCACAGTCAGAGAAAAGAGACAGCAAGAATCACCCATGCTGCCTGGATGCTCTGTGCTCTCCAGCTCTGCTGGAAAAATCCCATTTTTGGAGGATCTTGAATAGTTCAAAGTGATTGAAGTGATTTCATAGGCTGTTGAAAGTTCCTCGTACCATTTTGACGTCTACCTGACACGGGGGCTTATTTAGACACTTAGGCTCGAAGATGAGATAAAAAATCCCACCAAGAAGTTACGTGTTATCTGGTGGGCAGAAATGTCATTTTGTGAAATATCATAGAATAGGGGGTTTCCTTATCAACCTGGAAGTTCTTATGAGTTTGGTGGTGTGGTGATTTCTAGTTTCGGCTGTGCTGCTGCCGAAATAAGATCCATCACTACTCCTGACCCCTTCTGGCTTGCCCTATTACCTCGTCTTCCCCAGAATGATAAGATGCCTTTGTCATCCTTAGCATTTTCCTGAATTGCAGTAATTGTGAGAACACCATTTATACTGTAGGCTGTAGAGGCACAAAAACTTATACAAAAGCTTTCTCATAGCTCTCAATATATTTGCACTGAACTATCCAGTTTTATAGTAAGAGAGACAAGATGCAAAGGAAATACTCCAGAGCTGGTTAACTCTCAGGCTGAGTATGTGGGAGAAACATGTTCAAATCCTTGGTGTAGAATGGAAAATCAGGGTAGAATCAGGTAGAGCAGGAAGCTGTGCCTGGGTCTGCCACATACCTGTCTTGTCCCTGCACCACCCAACTATTAAAGTGACACATTCATCCCACCAGTACAAACAACTGATAGAACATTCCTGATTTAATTTCAACAAAGAACAAAAACAAATCCTTGAACCTCAAAGTAGTCATGTAGCAGAATTGCTGTCCCCATACCAGCTAATGTTTCCTGGCCTTAGTTACTTTACTTACTGATTGCCAAAATTATCCTTGTCCATTATGCATGAGAAAAGGAAAGGAAAATGTAAAAGGAAAAACTATTCTTAGGGTGTTCCCACTTCCAGCAGCAAGTGCATGCTTGTAAGCAAACCTGTGGTCTCAGGTAGCATGAGTTAATTTTCTGGTAAGTTTCTGGTGAGTTTCTGGCAAGCCAGTACTGAAGAAGAATCTCCATCAAAACATTGCTGGAATCTATTTAACAATGCTGTTTCAAAGACAGACTCCTGTGTCTTCATCACATCCTCTCTTGGCTAGCAACATCTTGCTATATCCTCACATTTGATTTGCCCATACCCATGTCCATTTCTTGTGATTGGACCCTGGGATGCAGCTAAACACTGCTCAGCTGCTTGCTCACCAACCCCCCTCCACCTGCAGCAGGACGGGGCTCAGAATCACAGAGGCAAACTTGGGGCTTGACATAGAGACTGTTAAATGGGCAAAGCAAAAGCCACATGCACAAGCAAAGCAGAATATAGGATCCATTCACTACTTCCCATGGGCAGACAGGTGTTCACCCTGGAATGGATTTCAATATGTGTAAAGGACTTACACATATTATTTAAACTTTTCCCTCTCCTAATCAGCAGTAGTTTTTAAAATTATAAAATTGATGTGATGACCTGGAAGAAAAAATAACACCCTGCAAGAAGCAGGGTAAGGATATGGGTTTAGGATTTGCAAACTTTAATCAGTTTTAACTGAGGATCATAACCCTTGTTTCCAATTACATGTGACTCAGTTTGTTTATTTTTTCCTGTTTATTGAGGATATGTCTCTGATCCTTAGGAAAGAAATTCTGTGGATGCTTTAATGTGAACCATGACTGGAGAGAACCTCTGAAACTTTTCACTTGTCAACACACAGAAAAGAACAATGTAACTTTTCTCTTGTTCTTTCTAACATGTGGTATGATAAATAATAGCCAAATAATAAGTAGGAAAAATAGTGATTTCTTGTAAACAAGAAGGAACTAATTCCCTTCACATCAGGAATTATTATGTCAAATTCTACAGTTTATTTGGGATTAAATGATATCTTGTGGTGTAACTGAATCTACCAGTGAACTTTATTGCAACATGGGTTTAGTCGTAAGTTTGCTTATTAGAATGTGAAGAAGACAGGTATTGCACATATAACTGTCTCCATATCTTCACAGTGACGAGTGAAATTAGTTGCACATGTTTAGTATCAGATATACAAATGTTCCAATAATATTTGCAAGTTTCATGTAATGATCATTAAATATTTGTCGTGTTGTTGCCTCAGTAAGGAATCAAGGCTGGCACAATAATGCCAAAAAAGAGAGCATGAGAGTGATAAAATAGCAGAATGCCTTCAGTTTATTTCCTTAATCCCTGGGTTAAATAGCAGAGAAGACAAAAGCCCAGCTGTACCTTTTTTTTTACTCCAGACAAGGTGATCCATTTGTGTGTGACTTCAGACTCAAAACTCTTACTGTAATGCTTGTGAATCGTTAATTCAGAGGGAGCTTTGTCTGACCATCTGCAGTATGGCCTGCTACATGTGAACTACTGGTCCAGGAGTCCTTACCACTCAGGGGACAGGCAGGCTTATGGTGCAGCTCCTCTCATCCTATAGTAAGTAGCTAAAATAGATCAGATGAAGAGTGCTCATCTGAGAATGAACATACTCTTTTGGGGGTTCCCATATTTGCCCTTTGTAGGCAAATCTTAAGGTTTTCTTTCTCTCTGAATAATCCAGCTAAGGCATATGTATAATCAGCCAAGGATCACAGGCTGTGATACAAGTAGTAAGTCATCTGCCTGTTCCCTAGCAGACAAATTCTTAGATGTCTCAAATCTGGGCTCTAGTGAAGACCTACTTCAGTTCTTTGAGAAAGGATTGTAATGAATTCCAGAATTATGAAAGTAAGAGAAAATATCTTCTTATTGTTTTGGAAAATAACCCTTCCTCTGGCCTAACTATTTCAGTATTTTTTTTACATTGGTAATATGCTGTGAGTCTTAATGTTAATGAATAATGGCTAAAAACAACCAAAGATGAGAAGAGATTTATTTATCACTTAGCCATCAAATGAGTGCTTATGCAGCATAACAAAATATTGTGAAAGGCAGTGTCATAAAATATATTTTCTTTTGTATTTCTCTTTACAGAAAATACATATGTAGTGGCTTGAACAATGGTGTACGGTTTGCCACACTGATTGTCTTGTAATTAGATAAGTGGTTTGGTTACTTGCAGAGAACATTTTCATATGAATTCACACATGGCTTTGTAACCTGGCTAAATTACTAATTGCTTAAGATGTTCATTTCTATATATACCTGAATTGAATATTCACTTAGAATGGAATCAAACCCTATTTAGGTAAAAAAAAAGGATTATTAATAATAAGGTGGGCTCACAGGGAACTGGTGCCCTTTGTAAAATGACATGGAATCGAGCTGATTCATGACTACTGCAAGCCACATTTCAAGACAAAAATCCTCCTATTATGCAAATGTCACATAATGGATGGTGGTCACTTTCTCTTGAACACACTTCACCGCTTTATTTTGATCTCTAATCAATACTGCCACAACTCTGTCGAATTTCTGAAGGAAAAAAAAAAAGAGTAAAACACAAGGCATTCTCTGTAAAAGCAATAGATGCAAAGAGAATAAACACACAGTTCTTAAAATATGCAAGAAAGCAAAGAAAGCCTACATGACAAAATGGTTCTAAAACATATATCACTTCTATTAAAGTTGAACCACCAGAAGAGTGTTTAGCATGCCACAGCAAAAAGGAGAAAAAGTGTACATCAACCTGTCTATAATTCATATAACCCTTAGCTACTGCCATCAAAAGGCAGCTTTCCGTGACAGCACAGCAGGCAGATTGTCACTTTCTTACCCTTCTGCCAGGCAGATTTGCTTAGCTCTGTAATTTTGCATATGTGTAGGTCTCTGCCTAATGCACTACAACAAAAACTCAGCTACTATTTCTACTCTGCATCTCTACCCTTCTGAGCGAGGTCTTGTTGCTAACCTTAAAGAGATTGAGTACACTTCTGGAAATGTGCATGAAGAGAACAGATATTGAAATACACCAGCTTGAAAGTAAACCTGTCTGTATGAGCAAGCCCAAGGGAGATCGTTTCTGACATTCTCACCTCCACAACTGCTGCTGTAATGGAAAGTCCAAACTGCAATTTTTTGGTTAAGTCACTGCTCCTGTTTCTGCTACAGTCCTCCCACAGATAAAAATTGATTTGGAGGTCCAGGAGTTGTCGAACTCATTTGCTTTTTAGTATTTTTTACTGCATTTGGATATCAGTAAGGAAGTTGTAGAAGCTGAAAATGCCCTTGAAACTATGGAGTCATAGGTGAAAATGCTTGCAGAAATATTTTGAGGGCTCAATTTATATGTGATTAATTTATGTTAAAGCAGAAGTCGCTTCTAGATGATTTTTCTTCTTTCTTGGGAGTTGTGGGTTGTGCTCTGGAAGATGATGTTGACAAAGAAAATAATGGTAATTGAATTTTTTCAAAAGAGGGGTTGGATTGAGTTTTGGCTTGAGGTTAGGATATGTTCTTAGTTTAGCAGAGCTACTTCAAACATTGCTAATTAGAGAAGCATTAACATAAGAACAACATTTCAAATTCATTGATGTCATCTTGCTAACAGATTTGGATATACAAGCCATAATCCCACTGAAAATCAAGACCTGTTTTTTCCAGAATGGAGAAGGCCCACATGTCCAGTCCTGTTTTCATGGTTGGAGAAAATGGGGGAGATGGGAGGGGTGGGATCAATTCTTAATGATCAATTTTTTCCCAGGAGTCATCAGCAATAATGAACTACACAGAACATGTTTGGATCAAGCATCAGACTGATTTTGGTTTGTGACTCACTTATTGGTCAGAAATAGAGCTTAATATAAAATCTCAGCTGTTTTTCTGTGCCACATGACACTGATATCACTGATAGATATTGTCCCAGAATGAGTGGGTACGGTGACCCAGAGAGAAAACAGGCCCCTCTCTTGCATTTAGAAGATTTTAGGCATGCCTATCCAGTTTTTGACCAGGACTCAATTTTACCATGTGCTACATTTTTGTCATATTAATACATATCAAAATCCTTTTTATTTTCTTGAGTCAGTGCCCTCAATATTAATTTGCTTGGGCTGGTAAGAGTGTTTCAGGATCGATAGGGTATTTTCACTTGCTTTACTTCAGATGCATAACATTCCTAGTGCCTGCACAGCAAATGTCACATTGGCAAGACTGAAAGAACATGATGTATCAAGATGGTTTATTACCCACTCATATGATCCCAGCCCTCCAGCAATCCAGTACCTAGTAAAATTATTAATACCTAATAAAAAGACTTATTGCAGCTCTGAAGCTAGTGATTGTTTTTTAATTACATATTTCTTTTGATTTAATAAGGTAGTAAATATTTTCTTCATCTCTCCTTAAAGAGAAATATGCATTTTATGTACTGGTACCCTTTACATAGGTTATTTATATTCCATGATAATCATCACCATATTTACCCTGGGTCACATCAACCTTTTAGCCACCTTTTTGCATTATTTTGCTATCTTTACAGAACATCAGTTAGTTTACAATTTGTAAAAAGAATTCCTTAAAGGATAGAAGATACATAAGTTCCTCAGTGCTGTGAATATACTGCAGAGTAAGGAGGACCTTCACACAAGTCATGGCACATTTGTGTTTGTTCCAGCTCACAAAGGAAGTGATGGGGTCTGAGGCTGCACGTGCACTCCAATTTCAGATAGTACTGTAGTTTGCATACGTTGATGGCATGCCTGAAGGTGAACAGCACTGAAATGCTCATAGTCTGGGACTGAACACAAACCTGCCTCTCCTTCCAGTGGCTGAACCACTCAGCTTCTCTCTTCTCACTGTCCCACAAATCCACTGTAGCTGCCTTGCCTTTAGCTGAGTCACTCCTTAAACCAGGCATATAAAAGCACAGGGAGCCTCACACTCAGCTCAGTCACAGCCCCACATGAGAAGATGCCCATGC
Organism: Aegithalos caudatus; assembly: GCA_013389925.1. Classification (NCBI taxonomy): domain Eukaryota; kingdom Metazoa; phylum Chordata; class Aves; order Passeriformes; family Aegithalidae; genus Aegithalos; species Aegithalos caudatus. Next base: position 138,275 of record WEIU01022739.1, on the reverse strand, counting down.
CCATGCTGGTCCAGGACATTGCTTTATCCTTGTCCTTTATCCAGGACCAAGCTTTCTTCTGCCATCTATATTCTCTACCTATCCAGTGTCACATCCACACAGCAAAATTAATAGTCTTCTGAAAAGTATGTTTGAGAGAGTGACTGTCTTAGAAACTCATGTACTTCCCAGTCACATTAATTGGCTGAATGCCAAGATGAGGTCAAATGAAAAGTGTTAATTTTGTGGTTATGTAGAAACAAATTCAGCATCCCAAAACGTGCCATTGGTCATGCTTCTCTGTCATCCATCTTGATGCTATCAATAAGAACATGGTCTTCCACTGGAATTTTGGCTTATTCAGGCTCTTTATATTCAGAGGTATTTCCAGTATGGACTGCACAAACTCATGAGAACACATTGCTAGGATTCCCTCTACAGCATCAACCCCAGTAAGTTGTGTCAGCACTTTCATTGCCAAATGGCAACAGGAAGACAGCCAAGAGCATCGTGGGGACAGGGACAAACAAGTAAGGTAGGAGAAAAGTGTGGAGAATTCCTTTTCTGAACAGAATGTAAAGAAATTATTCATTCAACTGCTCTCTGAAAATAGTCAAGAATGCTTGGTAGTTTGGTGACTTGGCAAATATTTGTTAATATTTGTTTTTTGCTCACTCACATAATCTGAGAATCTACTATAAGCCATTCTGGTTCGATTGAACCAGCAGACTTCAATTCAACCTTCCCAATTACAAATCTCCTTAAAAGAAAGAAACCTGTTAAACAACAAACTGTGTAGTGTGTTAATGCAAAGAAAGAGCTGTAATTGCAGCTTGTCCCTAGGGATTATTTGGAAAACCTAGCATGCACTAAGTAGACATTCTGCTGTGCTATAGACTATAAACATAGTCCTTGTGTTATCCTCTTCACGGTTTCTTAGGAGAGCAAAAGTTGCATGACAAAAATGCCTGTTTAACTGTGGCACACACAGGGCATGGTGTGGTGGGTTGGCCACAGCTGGACACCAATGCCCACCCAAGCTGCTCTATCACTGCCCTCCTCAGCTGCACAGGGGAGACAGAATGTACCTAAGGGCTCATGAGGAGAGATAAGGACAGGCGGGCAAAGATCAGTCACCAGCAACTGTCATGGTCAAAACAGGCTCAGCTTGGGGAAAATGAATTTAATTTATTGCCAATCAAGTCAGAGTAGGGCAATGAGAAATAAAACAAAAATGGGGTCACAAGTCCTGCTGGCAAATCTGCTCCAGTGCGGGCTCCTCTCTCCATGTGTTTATCGGTCCTGCCTGGAGCTTCTTCCAGCACAGGTTTCCCATGGGGTCGAAGTGTCCCTCAGGCATTGGGTACAGTGACTGCAGGTGGATCTCTGCTCCAGAGTGGACTCCCATGGGCTGCAGGGGGGCATCCTGCCTTACCATGGTCTGCACCATGGGCTACAGAGAAAGCTCTGCTCTGGCACCTGGAGCATCTCCTCCCCTTCTTTCTTCAAGGACCTTCCTATCCCCAGGACTGTTTCTCTCACATATTCTCACTCCTTTCTCTGGCTGCAGTTGTGCAGGTGTTTTTGCCCTTTCTTAAACCTGCTATGCCAGCATTGCTGATGGGATCAGCCTTGGCTAACTGTGAATCCATTTTTGGAAACAGTTGGTGTTGGATTTATCAGACAATAGGGGCAGCTTCCAGCAGGTTCCACAGAAGCCAGCCCTGTAGTCCCTCTGCTACCTAAACCTTGTCACACAAACCCAGCAAGCATGGAGGTACCAGGGAATAAAATACATTAACAACATCCCAAAATACATGATTGGAAGATCTAACTTAGTTTCTACTACTATATAGCCTCTTTGGGGTTTTTTTTCTTTGTTACTCTACTTAATGGTCACATTAGTGGCTCTATATGCTGAGATGTAATCACTTTAGATGGGATTAATTTTGTGTCCAAGGCCACCTTGAAACTGGGGGCTGTAAACTCAAAACCACATCCTGTCTGTAAATGTCATTCTCAGCCCAAAGCTCTAAGTCTCTGCTGCTGCCTTCCCTTTCCTCCATGAGACAGTTTTACATATATCTTATTTTTCCTCTTGGTCCACACAGCTGAAATATTTACTATGACAGAAAGTAAAGTCACTTCTCCCCACTTTTCCTGTACCAAGCTGAGTGGCTGAAGAGTGGGCAGAGTAATAGGTCTTGGTGAAGTGATGAGGTGCAGTGTCCAGCTAGTGCTTGCTGCAGAAACCAAAATAACAGCCCTCAGTATTTATTGGAAAGAAACATAAGGAAAAAAAATCTTTCTGTTGAAGCTAATGGGGTGTTGCCTCAGTAAACTTGGAGGGTTTAATCCTACCTTAATAGGAAAAAAGAATATATATACAGTGGAAGAAAAACAGTAATGAAGCCAAATGACATATTTTTCTGGATTCTTTATTTAAATGCAGAACTATTCTCTGGTGACCCATGTCCAAAGGAAGAACCTGTCTCTGGTCTGAAGGGCAGTCCTTGGAAGGCTCACAGAGCAGTGTAATTCTCTAAGCTACAGTGACGTAAGACACAGACTGCTCCATCCCCTAGGAAGTCTGTCTTCCCTCTGCTCTTTGATGCAGACGAAAAGAGAACACAGCACATGAAGAGAGAACAGCCTCACGGTTCAGGCACAGCTGTGTCCATCAGCAGTGCTGGGTGTCCACGGTCAGCTGCAGATCTGCTGCCTAGAGTTGAGCTGTACAGCTGCAATCGCCGCCTTTTGCTGCTAACTACCTGAATGGTACAAACCCCTCTCAGTGGCAGTTTTGAAGCTACGTTACTAAGGGGATGCAAAGAATTATAAAATCCCTCTTGAAATTCCTAACTTGTGCCAATGCATTATAAGAGTCTTTCTTCAGGCCACTCTTTTACTGTTGTTTGGTCAATTAGGGTAAATGAAAAGACAATGCCTGTGATTTCCCGCTCCATCCTTTTAGTTTCACATTAACGTAATAGAGCAATTAACACTGCAGGATTCAGCCCCTGCACCTGCCAGGCTGGAGCGAGCAGTTGTGGCTGGGCCACTGGGAAGGCAGAGCTGAGCAGCTCCCTGAGCAGAGGAGGCAGAGCTGTGAGCCAAGCTCCAGAACGCACAGCCTGGGCGGGCAGGCTCTTTGATGTGCACCGAGATGCAAACAAGAGGTTGAACCTCAGTCATAAATAGCAACACTACATAGTAATAGCTGGGGATTACTAAGTGCTTCACTCTTATGTAATGCCAGTCATTTTGCAAATGCTAACCTCTGCTATTAACTGTGCATACTGTGAGCTTATTAATTAGTTTATTTTTTCTGTTTTTCCTTTTTTTTTTTTTTAACCTGGAGCTGTTCCTGTCTAGCTCACAACATAGCCCCACACCTAGTTACATGAAAATACCTAGGTTTTGATGGTGCTGATAATGGAGGTAGGGGAAGGGAGCTCTTTGAACCAGCGTAGTCCTTGAAGCCTTCATTTTGTTAAACCACAGGTTTAAGAAAAATTATATTTAATTCCTCACTCCTATATTTAATTCCTAACTCGAGCAATGGGTTGTGATTAAGATTTTACTGCCTTTCATTACAGTCTCACTCCCCAGAGCTGCAAGAACAATTAAAAGGCCTTTTTCCATGCCCTTGATATGACCCTTTCAAAAGTAGGTTAGGGCTCACCTTTCGCCTTCTCCTGCCTCTCTGCTATTAAAGACAGGATTGAATTTTACAGCCACTCGGTCTACTAAGAGTTACATTATGATTCATAAATTCCCCGAGGCAGAGACTGGAGCAGATCTGTTGCTGGTATAAACTGGCACAGCTCCACAGATTTTGACAGTAATTTGCACCACCTCACCTGCACATCTTCTTCAAGGCACCACGTTACCATCCGAGCAGTAATAAAATGAATGGGTCGCTATCATGAGCTCTGTACCTGTGTTGGCTACAGCAAAGATACATAAGGCATGGGTTTGACTCACTGTTTCTTTGGCTGATGGGGAAATCATGGCTCTGCAGATAAACAATATGTTTTCTGTTTGTTCTTTTATCAATATCTGAATAGAACATATGGAGGAGGTTTTGAAAGCTTTCTTCCAAGCAAGGTTGTTTTCCACTTCTGAACTGCCAATTAACCATGAGAAATCCGTTCACTGGAATGACAGAACGAGCAAGATGTACAGCAGGAGTAGTATGGTCTGTTGCAATAAATTACAGGTTTCTTTTTCATGTGCAGCAGTAGAGGCGGCACTGATGCAATTAGCTACAGCTGGTTATAGAAAGAAAACATGCATCTGTAGATGGCTCAGGCTGGAGGGAACTGAGATGTGTTCTCTGGAATTTATCACTGTAGAGAGAGCAGGGGAGGGAAAAACAGCAATTTTCATTCCTGGCTACAACAAACTTTAATAACCTTTATTTCCCCCTGTTAAACGAACTTAACCTAATAAACACATTTAGTCCATTACATAGCAATTAGCAAATGCATCTAGGACATCACAGATGCTCCAAAGGAAGGATATGAAGGGTCCATTTTCTGGAATAAAGGATTTGAAATAATTATTTTCTGAAGTAAAGAGCTGAAGTGTGCCATATGCTGTATGCCCTTTTACCTCCAGCCTTCGAATATCCCATTTAATTTTGTTGTAAGAAAGGCTTGGGACTAATTTGCCAGCAAAGCTCTTGCTGAAGTCTGTTCAGAGTTTGCATGTTCCCAGGTATCACAGTTTCCAGAAACACAGGTACAGAGGATGTGGCATACATACACGATTTCCAGCACCAGACTCATGGCATAGCAGAGCTTCTCTTCATAAATTCCTGGTTTATTTTGTCTCTGCTTGTTTTACCTGTGTTTTTTAAAAAATCTGTTCATTTACTGTTTTCTACTACATTCTTATAACAAAACATGCATATTATTTTTTCTTTGAGAATCATGGGGGTTTTTTTTACTTCTAGAGGCAACATGTTTCCTCAAATAAAGCTGCACCTGAATGTTTTCCTTTGCCTGGTAAATTTGATCTAAAAAAGAAAAATAATGTGGGTTTCTGTGTCTGAGGGCTTGCTTTCCTTTTTTCCTTTTTTTAGGAAAGGAATTTTCCTTTCCTCCATTTTTTTAATTTTCATACTTCTGTGAAAAATAAAATGAAACAAAACCTTTCCTCTGAAGCTGTCTATGGCAAGGTTTCTCCTCAGTCTCCTGCTTTGTTTGCCTCTCTCATTGCTCTGGCCCTCATCCTTTATGTAATATTATCTGCCAAGGTCAGGTCTGACAGAAAGGAGTGAGAGATCTGCCAGACCAATTCTTTCTGATGTTGCTTGCAAGTGACTTTGAGCAAGATTTGGTTGCAAACAGCATATTTTCTCAAAATCTAAGTACTTCTACCACTACACCCCAGTTTCTCATTATCTGGCAGTCCTACAGCTCATCTTCTCTTGTGGAAAACTCTTCGATAGGTGCTGTGCTCATTTTCATCATCGGAGCTTTGCAAGGTAGATTTTTAAATTACTGGGTTGGATCTTTTCCATTTCTGTTATACATGAAACACTAAAATCTGGGGAGTATAGGAGAATGATAGCCATGAACATTAGTATTTTCCAACAAGGTATAGTGTTTTCATCCTTTAGTTCTAGAATCCTTCCATGTGTTTGAGTGGTAGAACGTGTTTCATGGTTTCAGCATCATAAAAGTAGCTTACTCAGCTATTTTTGCTATTGCTCTGGGTCAAATAGCAAAATACCATTAGCAGTGGCTAATTTGTCCTTTCTTAGAGTAAACTCTGAACCTGACTTGAAAACATCACAGGGTGGGAAAAGAGAGGTGACCTTGAACATTGGTATTTAAGCCCAAAATTCAAAAGGGACTTCTGGACTTTTATCCCATGCTTAATCTATGTCTAAGCTGACAGTCCAGCAAAAAACCACAAAGGAGATTACACCAATGCAGCGTGATCACTGATTTGCCACTTATTTTCGAAGCTGTGTTTAAAAGTAAAATGCCACTTCTTAGACTTCCTCCCTTGTTACATAGCCTGCTTTTATGTTCCATCAAAACAAAAAAACAACAGTTCCCACATTAGGCATACATTAGCTATGGAAGAAAAAAGGAAAAACATTTTATTATTACATGCTTTGGAAAAGGAAAGGAGCCAGGGTGTGTGCCTAGACGACAAATTTCTATAATCTCCACACCTATAATTTACTTCAGAAATGTGTGGTTACCTTGAAGAAAAGAGGGATCTTCCCAGCTTGCCAGTATAATGAATGATTCAGGTGTGAATGGAAACACATGAAGGGAAAAATAAAGATCTAAGGAAGACTGAGCTTAAAAACTGTAAGGCTAAACAACCTCAGACCTCACCCACTGAAATTCCTAGCCCACAACTCAGCAAAGGGAGACAAGCTGTCTTGATACTGGCACCCTATTGCATTCAAATAATTTTAAAAAAGCAAATATTGAAACCCACAGGACAGATGGCAAAGGAGGCATTTGAAGCTCTCAGATCATCCTGTAAGCTGAAAACAGATTTTGACAAGCTTCAAGCTATTGAAAACGGATCCAAGGAAGACTTGAGGCTGCTGCCAATTACTCTCTCCTTAATTACAATCAATTTCTGTTGTGTGCTCACCAGAAGGAAAAAAATCCACCCCAACTTTTGTATTGGAGATGGGAAGTACAACCTGTACTCATGCATTTAATTTGTGATACTGAATGCAGAAGATGTTCAGAACACAGAGGGACTGTGGCTACTTAATTTGCTCATGAACAGAATACTTTATACCAACTTCTCCCAAAAAGGATAATGAGAAAGTCTGTTTCCCTCATTACTCATTTTGGAAAAATCTTTATGAATCCCACTAGTAATGGAAGACTAAAGTAAGTCGAAATAGATTACTTAGAGTGAACCAAACACTCGCCTCCCCCATATTCCATATCAGAAATTAGCAGTGCATGCTGATGTACTTGGTTTGGATATTGTCTTCAGCGCTCATCCAAGAATCTGGTAACAAAGAAGAATAAATCCATCAAGCCAGGTATAAAGAACACCAGCAGTGTGACACATTTGTTTAGCATTCCAGGGGATCTTTCTTCAGCTGGCTTCAGCTGTCTGCGAGCTGGTTGTCTCAGGCTGAGCTAATCACCTGAGGCTCCTTTATCAATAGCAGCACTTCCAGGAGATGGTTTGGGACACCATTCTCAGATATCCTTTGGGATGAAAACAGCTTTCCAGAAATGCATGTGTCTCTGCTGAATACGGAGGCAGTTTGGGCTGGCAAGGTTAGGCTGAGGCTGCAGTTCAGCTGTACAGCAAATACTGCCTTAGGGCTTCAGCCTAGCTGTGGTCACAGGTTTTGATGGCTCAATTTTTTATCAGTGGTTCTTGCGCCAGGCCTGGCATTATCCACTCTCTTGCAGATGGAGAAAGCCAACATAAAAAAAAAGCATGAATGTAGAGCATGGGCTCTGGCTGAACCGATGAAAAAGCAGAGGTGCACCTGTATGGGATGAGGCTCAGGCCTGGGCACTCCATAAGGAATAGAGATGGTGAAACATATCCTGGGGCACTGGCATTTCAGCTGTCAGAGAGCCAAAGGCCCTTTAGGGAGCAACATAGCTCTCTACAGCTCTCTATTTCCCTCGGAGGAAATGAGTTTGTGGTGTTCCTGTCCCTCTGGGCTTGGGTGGCACAGAGCCTCTCTGTGCATCTTTTGGGAGAGGGAGTGAAGTAGTCAGGCTGGACTGTCACTGATGGGAGATGGCTGCTCTCTCACCAGGGAGTAACTCCAGACCTCCCCTTCCTGCCTCCTGCAGCTGGCCTCATGCCTGAGTTTCTGCCTTCTCCAAGTGAGAGGAGGGTGGGGGGAAAGGAGCAATCAGCTCTGAAAGATTTTGGGCCCACAAGCAATTGGCTCATGTCATCCATTCCTTTGATGTACCAGGGCTGTTTGTGGAGGCAGAGGATCACAGCACGGCCCTGGACAAGCTGATTGTTTCAATCAAAGATTTAAATGAGTGCCACATACAAATACAAGGAAATAAAGATGAGCTCCATAGCAGGCTCCACCCTCCTGGGACCCCTTGAGCACCAGGTGGCATGGAGGTGCTGCAAGGCTGTCCAGCCATTGGGGTAATTCCTTGTTCACCTGAGTCCATCCATCTGCTCTGAAGGCAGTCCACACTTTTAAGAAACTCAGGAGCCCAGGGCTTATGTTTTAAAGCAAATTTTACAAGTTACTTTGTCTGCTTGGGGCCTCTCTTCTGCAGGATATCAGGATAGAGTTACATACCCATCCTATGCCCAAGTGTTTCCTAAGGGGCAGCTCTCAGGTGCTCCCTGCTTGGTGTGCAGGTGGGTTTCAAACTCACTGCAAGGCATCCCTGCCTTACATCCCTGCCCTCATGTTGGGTGCCTGAGGGTCTGGATCACATCTGAAGTAGCATCTCAACTCCAGTCTTGTGGGCCTCAGTTCCACATGGGTAGGTTCCTCAGAGTCTACAGCAGTGGGAGTCATGAAAACAAGGGACGGTAATATAGTCCTTAGGGTAAGATATCTGTAGAAGAGCCATGAGATAGCTTGGTAGTGAGGACAGGAAATGTCACTTGTACATCCAGAACTCTTGATAACTTGCTTACAAGAGTGTAATAATGTGTTCACTCATTTTGCGTGACTGCACAGCCCAGAACTGCAGATTTTGTTCCACACTGCTGTTCAGTTCTAAGAGAAGCTTGATGGTACTTGCATGTAATTGCTTTTTGTGTCCTTCCTATTGAACCCAAGTATTTGTTATCTATTTGAATGTCATGTCAGAGTCCAAGTAGCAAATACAAGGAGAATTGAAAACAGGTTGCTTCTTTGTCCAAAAGTAGGCAGCTGTCCCTGGTGGGAGTTTGTCTTTTGTGCTTCCAGTAAATTAAATGTGCTTGAGAGTTATCTGTGCTGCTACCAAGTTGCTACTCCTCACCTGAGCTGTCCAGAGATGATTCATCTTTTAAAGCATGTTTTTGTGTTTGTGATATCCAAAGAGGAGTTGCCAGCTAATTTGGGTGGAAAGTTTTGCACTGCTTTTAGGAATGTGAAGCTAAGTCTTTTAATCCTGGTCTGGCCTTTGTAAACTTGGAGAAAGAAAAAACACACATGGCAAGAATAGCATCATACAAATCCCATTTTAGTTTATTCTTGTATTTATCAAACATCAGGCATTCACTCTGTAGTAAATATCAAGGACCAGAAGCATAAGAATAGGTGGAGATACGGGAAAAGATGCAGGAGGCTTCAGATATACATGAAAACACGTAAATTTGAATGTAATAATATAATATAAAGGACATGATTGATTTTATATGAAGGGGAATCTGGTTCTGAATTTAGGCAAGTTGCTCGTGTTCAGGTCTCAAGCTTTGGAACCATCCAATTACATCAGGCTCAGGCTTGTATTAGAGTGCTTTTCTACCTTTTACTGATCAATAAAATACTTTGGAGATGTGAACAGGCTATGGTGTAGATGTAGATGTGCCTTTCTGAGTCATCAGATAGCCTAAAACAACCATTCCAGAGCTGCAGCTCTTTCCCTCCATCTCTAGGAGCTATTTGCTAGGAGTTTTACTGTCTTGAGAGGCAGCTGACACAAACTACCCTGGGAACACTGTGCAGGAGAGAGGAAGAAAGACAGTACAGTTCCTAAGCAAGTAGAGCCTTACCTGCTGCTGGCAAGGCAAGGGATGCTGCCAGAGTAGCATTTTTAAGAGGAAAGACAATTATGCTGAAGCTTCTGGCAAAAGAGGAGTATCCTACACCACAGCTTCTATTTCTCAAAAAAAAACCCCAACCACTATCACACCATCTTGTTGAAGTCCTGGTGTGCTGTTCCATGGATTGCTAAACACAGCTCTCTGAGATAGAGAACAACAAACAAACATTTGTGAAATCACAATCAGAACTGTAAATTCATCCTTGCTGTGCCACTTGTGTAAGACTTCCAGCTGGCATTGTATTTTGCCCCAGTATAGGGGGGCATCTTGAGCCCACAGAATTGGGGCCTACTTATGACAATAACATTTGGCAAAATAATGTTCTACAGTTTGTCCAGCACCTCTGCTCACAGTGTAACAATTTCACAACAGTGTACATGTAAATAAACATCAGAGATGATCTGAGCTGTCTGAGCAAACCTCCAGCCAGAAACTTCACATTTTATTGGAGAGAGCCACTTAGGCTGTCATGCTAATGATACGAAAACAAACATAGTATTGTGAGGCTTAATATTGGCAAATACTTGCTTTTACTCAGCTGAGCATGTGTGCGTCTCATATGAAAAATAACTAATGCATTATTTCTTATCTTATTTCCTTCTTATGTTTTCCTCTCACACTCCAGTTTTACCCTCCTCATACTTGAAAGTTAATATTGAAACATTGGCAAGTTTTCATTTGTTTTATTCCACCTTCTCTGACTTCTCAGTACATAAACCATCTTATGCAGGGACTGTGTGTGTACAAACTTCATACTCTTCAGAAATATGACAAAATCTGCTATGGCTCCTAGGGGAAAGCATGGTCCCTGTAGAGTGGGGAAAGGGGTACAAAATGCAAGTACTCTGCATAGAAGTGTGCCATAAGCAGCATGTAATGCTAAGGTGACATGAAGCTGTGAGTTTAAGTGAGAGACAACTTTATGAGTATGGCCTCATGGCTTGTGGAGGGGTAACACATAGATGCAAATGTTGTATGCACACATATAAATGAGCTTTAAAGTTATGCCAGCAGCAGATGAGCTGCTCTATCTTCCTGCTCTTGCAAAAGCTCTCTGACATGGAGAGCCATATCCACAGCTCAAGTCTTCAGGAAAGATGAGTGCCAGGCCTCATGCAAGAATAGAAACTCAGGATGTTAATGTAATCCTGAGATTCACAGTGGCTATAAACTTGCAGTGTTGGTTGGAAGCAAAGGCAGATAGTAGCATGGGATTTCTCAGGATAATTGGTCTTTGCATGAAGAGGAGGATTCACTGCATTCAACTTCAGATCTTGCAGTGTGGCAAGTTCTCCACAGACAATGAAGAGTAAATAGATACTTCTGGGGCAAGGTTAATCTTGTCCTCACGTAGATATCTAAAATAGGTCAGATGAATCATCTCCTGTGAGTATTTCTTTCCACTGACTATAAAGAGAGCCTGGCCTCAGATGTAGACCTCTGTATTACAAATGTCTAGAGTGAGGTATACAGAGTTCATCACAAAAATATTCACTCCGGATGAATGTGCAGAAGGAGACTCTAAATTTAAATGTCAATACTTAATGCATAGCAAAGAAGTGTAAATATATCTTCAGGGTTGAACAATTGATATTAATAAATTTCGATTACAATCTCTAAGAGAACACCTAGAAAATCAGCAGTGTGTTTCCTTATCCTTAGGTCAATGTCCTTCCAGAAAATTGCTGCACTTTCCAGCTGAGCAGCAGAGGAAGCAGTGGAAAGGGTTATAGTTGTGTGCCTCTCCAGGACTGTGGGTGTCAGTGGCAGCACACCCCTCTCTTTCCAAGTGACAACCTCTGCTTCCCTGCCCAGGGCTCACACCAAGGGCTGGATGTACCACCAGCCACCAAGATTCCATCTGCTGTGAGATGGCCACAGCTTCACCAGGGCTAATGCCATGTGTTGGTGGCTGCCTCTTGGGATATGACCATCACATCAACAAGACTGATTCATCCCTGCAACTTGGCAATTCCACCTTTCCAGAAAGGAGAAACAAAGCAAGCAAAACCCCAACAACTCATAATGCTGAAGAGGGAAATTAATGCAAATGTTGCAGCAGTTCAAGATTAAAAAATAATCAAAGCAGTGGGTCCTACCTGCTGCCCAATTTTAAAGATTCCTGTGGTACTTGCTGCCTGTATTTGTATGTTTGAAGGCTGAATTCTAGAAGAAGTTCTTGCCAAACTGACTGAAGGTAGTATTTCACACCATTGTAATTAAAGGCACATCAAGTACTAAAACCTGCACCCAGGAGTGGCTCACAGTAATGAGGAGTAGCACCAAACATCAAGACTAGTGTCTTCCTTTACCTGAAAAAGTCCAAGTTGCAGAGTGGATCTTTCTTGCTTACTTTGAGGGAGGCAACTGGGGGCCATCCTGACTGATGAAAGACAATGAGAATTCCCTTCATTTGATAAAACTCAAAACTGTAAGTCTCCAGGAGAGACAGAGTGTTAATCCTCCAAACTTTATCAGGTTCTCCACTAGTTCCTCCTTGTTTGGACTCATGTCTACCACCTCCTAGTCCCTTCCAGACACTGCCAATGCCTCTGAGTGGTATGACCACATTTTTCTGCTATGAAAATCCCAGAGCCTGGCTCCCAAGGGATCTTGCTATTGAAAATGCAGTGTTGGTCTTCTTGGGTTTGGGTTTCTTGTTGTTTGCCTCTGTGAGCTGTTTATTAAGTAATCAAATAACAGCATAGTAAATAAATAATGTCTTGCCTCATAAGGGCTAAAATATGCAAGTAGTAAGTAAGCCTTCTTAGATTTTACAAATATTTAATAAGTCAAAAGTAATACAAAATGTATGGCGACTAACCCTTGGCTGAAAACACTTTGGGATAAAGCACACTGGAAATTGGAATTGTTTGCTTCCTGTTATGTACAAAATGGATGCAAAGGAGCTATTAAAGTCTCTCAAACAAATAGAGTTCTTTGTGTGTTTGTTTGTTTCCAGTTAGAGGTATCCAGTCACTCAAAAGACCATGTGCTGTATAGCCTCTGCAGGGTTTGCTTTGTAGTACAGATAGTGCCTAACCACTACTTTCCTCTCTCTTGATCACTAACAAAAACAGACCATATAGAGATGAAAGTGTTCTAAATCAGTGTTCTGTGTCATTTCCCACTTACTTTGCACTTTTCTGACAGCTGAAGGGCTGCAATAAATTGAGTGCATGCACACCCACAGAGACTGACAGTACAACCATAACCTAGCATTTCAGGACATGTATTTTCTTCCCCAAGGAACTATATTGAAAAATTATCAAAGTGAGGGGTATCTTGGTGTTTTCTACTGTGATTTTAATATTTTCTGATCAATACTATTTCTTTGAGAACTAAATTTTCTTGCTACTATTAAAAACCCCAGAAATTTTTAACTAAAGGAATTTAAAACAAATCCAACACTATAACTAATAACAGTTTTATACTAGCACACATAAAAATAAAAATCAGGCATATAATATGATAAGATTTTTTTTCCTCTTTTTCTTCTTTCTTTCCTTCTCTCTTTTCCCCCTTTCACTTTTTTTCATTTCCTTCCTTCCTCCCTTCCTCCCTTCCCATCTTTCTCTTTCTCCTTCTCCTNCCCTCCTCCCCTTCTAATTTTGTTTTGTAGGTAGTTGGAGATCTGTTTTATTTTAAAACAATGAAGAAGGCAGAATCCCCTGAGGTAAATTCATTGAGTACTGGGAGGTCTTGGTAACACAATTGAACTGGCACCAAATCAATAAAAACAGAACAGAAGAAAAAACAATAATTAAAACATTCTGTCAAAAAAATGGAGCAGTAATTAAAAGATGCAAACTATTGTTTTGCTACACTAATTACATTTTAATTTTCAATAGCTTGCTGAATAGTATAAAAGCCCATGCCTATAAAATGTCCCAGTGACAGTGCTCTTTCTGCAACTAGCGTGATAACAGTGTTTATGTGCTGTAACAGAGTGGTATGTGCTTTCAACTCTGTGTGGGTGAAGCTAGCTTCCTTGTAAGATAGCATGACAACAAAGTTTCAATTTTTATGGTTTTTTTCTGCTGTGGAAAATTATTACTCAACACACACACTCACACACACGCAGACGTGAGCGCACATCCACACGCACACAAAACCGGGCTCATTCCAAGGGAGATGCTGCTCAGGGCACTTCCACTGACCTCAGTGGGAATTCTGTGTGTGGCGCAACAGTGGGCTCTTGGCCTGCCTGAATACTGTACTTAGGTTTGGACCATGTTGTTTCCTTCACGTGTTATTGAAGGATGAAGAGGAAAACAAATTGAATTTTCCTATTAATATACACCACTTGCAAGCCTAACACATGCAACTTTTTAGGCAGGGTCCTGAGGACTTTTCTCACAGAACAGCCCTTAGAGATTTCACTGGTAGATACCCATACATAAAAGAAACATAATAAAGCCCATATTCTGTATAGTTATGAATCATACTAGTCCCGACAAAAATTACGTGATTCATTGAGCTGCTTTTGAGAAGAGTTTGCTTTTGAGAAATTTCCATAGGCAGATTTACAAAACACTCCATATCAAGCATACGTGTGAAGGAATTTGTTGTTATTGTTGTTTGCAGCAGCTCAACACAAAGTTGAGTTCTCCAGATGACTCCTGGCAAAATCTGGATCCATTAGCTACAATCTGTTTCTCCACAGCTGGAGTTTAGCACACTCTGCCTTTCATATCATCTCATTTGAACGATAGACTTCTTCCAGAAACAGCATCCCATGTGTTTAGGCATGCCCCAAAAACAATAGATCCCTTCCATCAAAGTGGGAGTGGTGGGGAAATAATTTCTCAGTAACTAATCCCTGGATTTCAGATGTATGAAATCAATGAAGTGCCTCAGTCTGTGAAAATGGTCAGCACTGACAAACAACATTTCACAGCTGCATAACTTTTCTACATTACCAATTTAATTTGAAATTATTTCAAAATAATATAAGTATATTATTTCATTATATGAAAAATAAAGAAAAGACTGCATCAACTGATGGAATAAAAACAAAATCCTTCATACCACTGCAGCCAGAAAGCAATACAAATACAGAGGGCAAAGTATTTTAAAGAGAAAACACTGAGCAAACAGTGTTTTCACCAATTTACAGTTCTTTTCATATGCCCCTAAATTAACCTCTCAGTTATATGTATTCATTGCCACTCAGCTGATAAGGATTAACAAGGTATAAAGCATCAGCCTACTGTCTGGAAATATGTAAAAATTAAATTCAAAGGGGAAGCAAGGGTAACAACATCACCAAAGCCAGAGTCACTCACAGTGCACACAAAATCTGTTATGTTTTTCTAGGGAGTGGTTAGGTGATACTGATCACACCAACAGCATTGGTACTTTTTTCCCAGGAGATTGGGACAGCTAACTACTCTCAATAGTACCATTTATGTTGAGTGGAAAACTGCAATTACATATTTTCACACACCAAAGTTGCAAAACCAAAACAGATACAAAGCCCAGAGCAAAATCTAGGGAAAAATATTAAAAATTTAAATTGTACTCATCTACTCTGAAAAAACTAGTCCCTTATCTTCTGGGAACAGCCCAAATTGAAGGGGTTTTTATGATGACGCAAGAATAAATTGCTTCAATAATTATTTTGTGGACACAGAGTATTCCCCAAATCCCTATTATTATAATGCTAGTGAAATGTCCCGATTTACTGAAATTAAACAAAGACAGATATTTATTCAGAAGTTCTGTAACTGCTACAACCAGTAAATGTATTTCATCACCGTGATTGCAAAAACAAATACCTACCAGAGAAATGCAGTTCCCAACAACACAAAACTGAATGGAAATAGAAATGTTGTTAATGTTACACTAATGCTCATGGCAGAAGTATTTTACTGAAGGAAAAATAAACCAAAATAACTGCCTGAAGCTGAGCCATGGATGATTCTCAGTGACTAGTGAGCTGGGCAGACCTCGTGCAGTAGCATTATCACCAGAACAGCTGCCAGAGCACAAGGAGGTGCTGACCAGCTCAGGAGGGGAAGGTGGGATTGGTGTGGGATACTAACTGGGACTGTGGGCCTGGGGTCACAGCAAGGGAGAAGGCAAGGATGTTCTTATTGTCCTTGGAAGGATGCAAAAGACTCAGGATGCTAGAGTCATGCCACCTCCTCTGCACCATCTGGATGGAGCCACCAGCACATTCTGCAAGTATTTTGCCTCTTTCACTCTACCAGTCTCTGGAAACATCTGACTATTGTAGATACAGCCTTTTTTCTTTGTGTACCAATATACACCTGTTCTAGGGGAGAATGTTGCAGCAGCACCAAAGCTGTAATTCTCTTACCACTCCTATGTGCTGGGGTTGCTGCAGGACAGAAAAGAAAATAAGATAATTCCTCACAGCAGACAGAGTATATGTGGTCAACTTTATGTGGATACGAGTGGAAATCATGCAACGATTGATATTTATGGTAAAATGCTCACACTCCCAAGTCCCAGTGTCTGTTCTGGATATCTCACTGGATCTACCCTTTCATGAATCCCTGGATACTCATTTCACTTCCTGAGAAGATGGGATCAAAAACACACATCTCTATTTATATAATGCACCTGATTTTTTTTTTTTTTTGAGTATACAGAGGCTGTGGTTTCACAGCTTGGCAGAATAGGTGTATAATCATTATTACTTGGCAGGCACCTTGGAGGTAGAGACAGGCTGCTCTGTAGCTGAAACCTGGCCCCAACCAGATTAACTCCTCTATATTACCACATGCCAGGTGTTGTTCTCTCAGCTGGGATGGGCAGCAGGAGAGGACAGATCTGCTGATGAGCCAAGGTAGGGTTGTTCTTATGTTATGTGGGAGTGAGCTGCTAGTTGTGTGGTCAATGGTCCATGTGTTTTAAAATAGGTTTCTTTCAGATCCTCTGAGCGACTCTTTGAGTTGGAGATGATGATGTGACATAACCACAAACAGCTACTCACTGTGTGTTTTGGATTGTATTTCCTCCTGCTGCAGATCTTTCTGTTAAAGGAGACGATCAAGGCAATTTGAAATATGTTAATAAACTCAGACATTATTACACCTTGGAGGCACAGTAATGATAGCCCCCTGCCCTCATTTGGATAGCTGTCTAATGCAAAAACCATGAGTTGGGTTTTATACAGTAAGCACACAATTCTGTCAGTTCTGTGCTAATTGTAACAAATACTGGCTGATGGAATCAGCCTCTCCCTGTTGGAAATCCAACATTTTGAATGGACAGCACAAAATGAATAAAGGTAGGTGCAAGGGCTAGAAAGTAGCCTTGTACAATAGTACAATATCCCTAGTATCGCAACAGGGACTAAAATAGAAGTAGATTTTTAATTGGAGTAATTTATTATATTTAAGTCTGAATAATGTTGTTATATTTTATTATTTTAGTATTCTGATAAGTTCTATTAAGAATAATGTCTGTTAAATTTAAGTGTGGTTCAGTTTAAGTATTTCTTAGATTAAATTATATTGTTTCAAGTTCTGTTAAGTTTAGGCCCTGTTAAGTTTAGGTTCCTTTTAAGTTTTGTTAAGTTTTATAAAGTTGAAGTAATATTAGGTCTATATCCTATTAAAGTTCTATTACAGGTAAGTTTTATTAAGTTAATACAATTTAAGATTCTTTTTGCCAAAATTTATTCATCTCTAGTTTAAGTATTGTTTAATTTAAAAATTATCCTAGGTTTTGTTAAAATATGCTTATCTAACTTGCAAAGTTTAGGGGTTTTTTCTTAGAAACAAGACCGCTTCGACTGAAACAGCTGTGATGAAACATTGATTGATTTCTCAGTGAAAAGATGCTTGAGAAAGGACTAGAATTCCCACACATTTTAGTACCCTCCCTAAACATACCTACCTTTTCATAATTTCTCACTTTTACCACACAGTCCTGTGGCAACTCAGGAGTCCTTCTTTAAAGAAAAATGTGGTGTAGCATGTGTAAGGTTACACTACACTGCACATTTATTTTACCATAGAGCCCAGAGGACTAATGAAATCCTCTCTTCAGTCTGTCTAGTAGAATTATTATATATCTCTGTAACAGATATGTCTGTATTCAGCAAAATGATTTCTTGAAACACTTTCTGAAACACTGCATGCCTCAGGCAGAAGCCTGAATAGAAAGAGCTATCTCTCAAGATCCTTGTGATCCTAGCAAACAGCCTCTTCCTAGGAAAATTAAAAACCTTGCACACCTTGCCTCTCTGGTAAGGAAGAAATCCCTCTCTACCTCCCAACAGTGGGAAACAACAACCAACCTGCTTTCCCAGTTACTACCAGCAGCAAGGAATTCATGCTGCAGTAAAGAATAGGCTTCTCGTTCCTCATGTCTAAGCTGCAAAATACATCCAATCTTTACACTGAGAAAAGCATTTTTATCCTCACCCTGTTGCCTGTAAACTCTGAAGTCTGTGATTTGAGGTTCATTATCAATGCAGAATCAGATGTTGAGACTATCCCAGATAATTTTCATCCATCTCTGGCTGGTGATGGCAGAGTGGTGAACTCAGGGACTGATCAATTTAGGGATTAACAGACTCCTATTCTGTGTAGGACAGCAATACTAATGGTCTTGACTTGGCATGGAAATTAAATTAAAATGAGACATTTGGATTTTTCTTGCTTAGACAATTGCATAGCAAGTGGAAGTGGACAGTGTTCCACTATTCTACCCATATTTTTATCTTAACACATTTCTGAGTCTGTCCTGTAATTTATTGCAAGAGCAAAACTAACCATGAAATCCAACATTTAACAGTATCTAGATCATACAGTGGGAAGCTTCATAGGAAGCAAGTGCAGGCTAATTGGACAGGATTGAGAGAAGTGTAGCAAAAGAGTAGCAAAACTAACCTGCAGTACAAGGTCTATGTTGGACAGGAAATAAAAGGAGGCAGAAGATCTGCCTGCTGACACATGAAGTAGTGCTCAGGTGTAGAGCTCAAATAATAGGTTTTAGTATTTGCAATGAATTTACTAACTTAAGTAAATATTAGGACCATAACAGGGGAAGAATTACACAATACAATGGATAAATTCTTATTTAGTCAATACTTAATTTCTTTGAAAATGAGCATTTCAGACCCTGCTGTACAACCCCCTTTGTCTGAATGCACTGACAGTGGAAGTGACTAGTAAATACAGACACTTAGGAAGAGAAACTGTGGCTTTGGTGAAGAGTATCTCTTTTCTCCACTGTAGAGTCGAGGGCATTAGAAGATACCCCTTGAAATGACTGGTCTTTTGGCTTTCTGAAGTGAACACATTTCACTGTGCACAGTTCAGAAGAATTTCTGAAGAATTTCTGGCCTGACCAGGCATAATAGAAATACTTAGAAAAGATTATGTTTTCTTTGAAAGAGTAAGGCACATTTCTTCCGAAGAAGAATTAAAATATTAATTTGGACTGTGGTTAACATTATCACCTCTGTGACAACAATAGCAACATCCTCATTTTCTTCTTTTACAGCCTTACAATTAAAAGCTCATTAATAGAGAGCTAACATCTTTTGAGGCTTTCAAATGGCAGAACACAGCAAAAATAGGTGAGGTCACAGGCTTATAAAAAGGGGCAACACTGCCATGCAGAAAGCGCAGGCTGGCTGTTTTGCCAGCATCCTGTGTCAATTCCCACAATAACGAGCACCGAGACTCATTTAACAACAAAAGAAAATGAACTCTGAACAGGGGATCCTCCTGTGGAATTTGCTGCAACTAATAACATTAGAGACACTCGATTATTTTATGTTCATCATTTGTGAAGTTGTAACTGTTACTTTCTCAGAGGCACCACTCTGCACCCACTGCCAAGGCATCACTACACCCTGGGCTCCACCACAGTACATTAAGAATAATGAGACAAAGCAACGAATTTCTGCATTCCATGTTCTCTACAACGCTTGACTGGAAACATACATAGCAGGTGACATTTAAACATATTTAAATTACACTCTTGATACATTTTTGAATGTTCAAAGGTGATGAGTCCTGCCTTATGTATCAGGAAGGCACAGCAGGGGGAAAGAACCCTCTTCCCTCTCTGGGATGTTTCATATCTGTCCAAAAGAAAAAAAATCTCACCTTTTTTCAGCCCATTTTTCAGCCTTTCTCTAGACAAAAATTATTGTTAAGGTTTAGTTTAATATTGATTTTAACAATTTTTTTTCCCATTAGAAAATTGAATGAAAACAGCAGGCAGTCTACAGGTAGCAATGACCTTTAGTGACTACAAAGTAAATCATACATGAAGAAGAAATAATGTGCTTTGTTTTTTGGTTTCTATTAAGAGTTCTGTATTGCCTTATTTTTTTTTTTTTCTTTCCTTTTTTTGGATGGCAATCCTGCTTTTCTTATCTAGCGTCACTGATTGACACTGACCCAAATCTGGAAAACATATCTTTTGTAGATTTTGTAGATTGTAAGGTAACAAAAAGTAAGATAACATTCAATTATTATGAATTTATTGTTATAATCCAAAGGGAGAGGTGCCAGCTATATTTTTTTTAATTCTCATTTACAAAGCCTGACAGCAATCCTGCTTTAGGAATAAGAGTCTGAGATCTGCCTTTTAAAATATATAAAATATATAAGTAAGTAAATAATGCAAAATAAAAACCTCTATAAGAGTGGATCAGACACAAAAACAGGTATTATTTTTCTCATTGCAAACAGGACTTACTCAAACATGTACCCTGTTGAAACTTGACAGCAGAACAAATTAAACAGAAGATCTGTGCACCAGTTACCAGATCTAATAGCCTGTGGTATTTCTTATTCTATATTTAAAAGGTTTTATTGTTTCCACCATCATTAAAAGTTTATGTTGATCCCACCCAAATTTGATTTTGGTGTTCATCTGATGTGAAGTGTCTCTCTCAGTTATATGTCTCTTTTCCTCCAAGAAAACATATTTCCTCCTGAAATATGTATATGTGTTTTCTAACTTCGTGTAATCCATGCAGATTATATAAGCACACTGCCTGTACCTTCACTCTTGAACATTTCAATACATCCTTTGCAGTAAGGAAGATGAAGGCAGTGATTTATTTGACCTGTTCCATCCCCAAATGTTTTAATTCAGGAGTAAATGCTGTCACTACAGTTTACTGTCTTGAAGTTTATTTCCTTTAGCTTGTTCAGAGAGTTCTTGAATTTTGCAGTACTTTGTCTGCTGTCTTGCTCTTCTGGCTTCCATTTCCTAGAACCTGATTAACACAGCAGCTCAGATGTGAGGGCACTGCCTTCCCAGGGCAACTGCAGTGGTTACAGAGGTAAAAGATAACTGGAGCCAGCCCAGCCTTGGCTGCTGGCTACCCTCCTCCCTTCCTCACCCCTTTTCCTGTCAATCTCTTCAAAAGCTCCTACATGGACTCTTTTAAATATTTCAATGAAAATAGTCTGCATCAACAAAAATTGCTATTTAAGATAATGCAGCTCATAGGGAGGTCTTGCAACTGGCTTTGGCAAGGCAGCAATGTTTGCTGGCAGGGGGAAAGGTGCTGCAGAACTTCTAGGTGTGGAATCACAGAAAGAGAGAATAACAGCATGGCTGAGGTTGGAAGAAACATCTGGAGTTCATTTGGTCCAACCCCTTGATCAAGAAGGGTCACTTACAACAAGGTTTCCCAGGACCAAACATACAAATGGTTTTTGAGTATTGCCAAAGAGGGGTATTCCACAGACCCTCCACACCACTCAGGCCAGTACTCAGTTACCCTAACAATAAAAAGGTGTTTCCTCATGTTCAGACAGAACCTTCTCTGTTTCACTTTGTGCCTGTTGTGGGTGTCCTGTCAGAGGAGTGAGCCTGGCTCTGTCCTCTTTACACACTTGCTTCAAGTGTTTATATACAATGATAAAATCCAGCTAAATGTCCTCTTCTCCAGCCTGAAATCATAACCCTCTTAGCCTTTCCTTACAGGAGGCTCTAGTGCCCACTTTTGCTTAGAGAAGGTTTTAGCAGCAGTAAAATTGTGCTGTTTGTGCCTCTGCCATTTCTTGCTCCCCTAATCACCATAGTGGCTCTTTGGTGGCCTCTCTCTAGTGCACGCATCGCTCTCTTGTGCTGAGGATACCAGAACTGGAGACAGTACTCCAGCTACAGCCTCAGCAGTGCTGAATGGAGGGGGAGGATCACCTCCCTTGATCTGTTAGAAACACTTCTACTAATGCAGGCCAGGACAGAGCTTACTGCCTTTTCTGTAATGTGAGATTGCTGGCTCATGTCAACTTGGTGTCCACCAGGCCCTCCAGGTCCTGCTCTGCCAAGCCATTTTCCAGCTGGTCAGTTCCCATTGTATAGTAGGCCATTAGAATAATGTGAGTTATTTTTTCCCAGGTGTAGGACTTCACACTTCCTCTTGTTGAATTTCACAAGATTCCTGTCAGCACATTTCTCCAGCATATCCCTCTGGATGGTAGCATGGTTCACTGGCACATCAGATGTTCAGGGCAGTCATTTCTTTAGCTGGTGTTGCTAGAGCCAGAAGACATGCATCTGCAATGAATGTGCAATTTGCAATCCCTGAGCCATTCCTAGTGCTATCATTTATTCTGGATCAGTTTATTCTGCAGCCTTTGCCTGGTCTGTCTTTGTACTACACACTCTGTAATGGAGTCTAACAGGTATTTAAATGCACAGTGAGTTGTATAAGACTGTCACCCACATTTCTAAAGCCTTCTGAGTTTCTAAAATCTTCTGATTTTCTGAGGTTCTTTTTGTATGCTTATATGTTGAAGTGGAGTCCTTTCAAGGACTCTGTAGGCAAACAATCTATGTTTACATTCCTTTCTCAAGGAGACACATTTGATGGACTTTTGTCTCCACCAGTGTGGATGGAGAGGTGGTAACTTCTCTATCCAATTCAGGGGTAATTCCTGGAAAACTATAAAACCCAAGTGGTAAATAAACTTTCTCTCTTTTTTTCCTGCCTTCGAGCTCACTGAGTTCTGTGCCTTCATTTCTGTGTCGTATCATGACATAAGACATTCTGGCAATTAGGGTATTCTGGCAATTAGGGTATTCTTATATTGAATAATAAATACCTGGGCCATTATTAAGGCAGTCAGAGGTGAAAATAGAAGACCTTTATCCTCATTAATTTATTTTTTGCTGGTTGGAGTTGATGAAGCGAGCTGGGAGAAAGACTTAGGGGGCTAAAAGGCAACAAAGAAGTGTTGAATCTGGTGACCTGGACCAGGCCTGCCACACTACAGTCTCACCAAATATCATAGGTGGCACAAACCACAGCTTCTCCTGCACAAGTTTAATAGGTAGTAGGACCTGGCACCTGCAGAGTGGTGTAATGAGTTTCATTAATCTCTATGCCCACTCCTTTGAGCTCAGGCAGAACAGAGAGCTGTACTCCCATGACACAAAACAAAGCCATGTCACTTCTTGTGGCACTGCCCTGAACCAATCCTTCATGCAGTGACTTTTACATTTTCCTTCCAGGCCACCAGCTGTCAGATGGTAACAATTTCCATCCACTTGCTGACGTGAGCTGGTTTTGAACTTTAATCCAGTCCATGTCTTAACTGTGGTGGCAAACACTTTTTAACTAAAAAGAGCCTTCAAAACAATTTAAAGAAATAAAACCAACAGCCCTTGCTAGCAGCGCAGCTTTTATAAAAGGCTTGACAGATGTAAACAGGCTGAGCAGTCACATGAAGGAAGGAAGCAGCCATTGCGTGACTACAGGAGCTCGTGGTTGCTGTGAATGGGGCACCTGGATATTGCTCCACACAACCACCGCTCTGAAGGCCAATGCTTGCCCCAGAGAGCTTCCAGTCTGCACTCACCATGGGGCCCAAGAGAGATGCCCACTGATGGGGGAGCATAAGGAAACAATGAAACTGTGATGGTCAGCATGAGAAGCAGTAGTCTCATTATTAAATCATCTCCATTTACTTTCCTAATATGCTAACATTTTCTGCCACACACAGATCTCTTCCTCCCAGGCACTATTGAGTGCCTTCAACTCCCAGGGAAGTCTGTAAGGATGGAGAGACGTCAGCATCATGCATGAGGTGCTTAGCATTGTGCATGGCAAAGCCTGGAGAGTCAAATCTTGGCTAATTTACATACTCTGGCTTGGAGCAACAGTCACCTCTGTAATGGAAAATTATTATAATACAATAATACAGCTGGGAAGAATTGGCCATGTTTCTTGGACACAAACAATAGCAGTTTCTTAGTCAAATGGGTAATAGAGTTAAAATATTGCCCTTGCTACAATTCTGAAGATAATTTCTTTCTTAAAAGTTTGACCTTCACAGTAGAAAGAATAATACTGCCATTTTCTATGTGAATATTTTCTGCTTGGGAGGCGGACAAGTCACTGCAATCTCTGGGTATTTGGGTTTGTTCTTTGCAAGTCATCCATGCAACTAGTTCCTAAAATTTTCTTTTCCTGAGCGGTGCTCACTTTAGGAACTCAACTGGTCAGTCACTTTTCCGTGTTCTCCCTGATGCCTGAAGACACCCTCACCCATTGCAGATAAGCTGTCTTCACCTTCTGCTCATGATCTGGATAGTCTTATTTCCTTGCTGGATAAATTTGGAGTGTTGAACTGTCTGACAAGTCTCAGAATTTGTAATAAATTTATTCTACTTAATACCTTGTCTTTTTCTATAGTTGTTGCCATTGTCTGTGCCTTTGGTGGATTTATTAATAATAGGGCTTAATCGAGCATATTAACTCTAGATTCAAAACTAAATGGTTGCAAATTAATTGGAATTACAAAGATTAGCCTTAGGAAGGAAAAATGTGGCAAACACCACAGTCTTCTGAGCTAACCGCACCTTTTGGAAATTCCCAGAGGAGCTGATTCACTGGAATGACAATTACCCCCTGCTTCCCCCGCCTCCCTCTTTTCTTCCCCCAAAACACATTGTTTTACAGGAAACTTAATAAAACCCAGTTTGTTAACAACAGTCATTAGAACTTTACTGAGATTGCTCATGCTGATGATAATCTTTGAAAAGTAATTTTTCTTTTTTTTCAGTCCAACAGGATTTCTCTGCTTATTCACACCTACCGATTAGTACGGGAACCTACCCTGAGGAAGGGCTATGAACCCATTTGTACATCAGTGATGTCACTGGGAATTTTCCTGTTGGCTTCAGAAGGACAAAAGTTTATAATATCCTGAAAAGCAATCGTAACAGATTAGACACCCATTCTCTCGTTCCTTGCACATTCAGTTTCTAGCAACAATAGTTTAATTTTGAGTTGCTGGATTTTTTTTTTAATTACATACTATGAGTCAAAGGATGTTGAATCCAACACTCCGAGGAAACAATGGGGACAGATCCTTCACCCTGGCTAAGTGCCTTTTTGTCCTTCTGTGTGGCTACTTTAATTTGTACCAGAGGCCAGCGTACACACATGCATACACATGCATGCACATGAGACCAAGCAAGCCTGAAAATCAAAGGGAAAAAATTGTTTTCGTTACTCTTTTAGCTTCCACTACTTAGCCTGAGTTTTAACTTACAGCACGGAAGAGGGGAAATTTTAATAGCTAAACAGAAAAGGAAAATAATCACCATTAAATTACTAGAGTCGTAGGTAGCTTGGGGATACTACAAAGAAAGTAGAAGGAAAGAAAGTATTTACGATGGCAATGGAGAGTGATCAACACTGTAGAGCTTTGCCTGAGTGACTTAGTCAATCACAATTACAATGCACAGACATTTTTGACTGCAATGGCCCTCTCCTTTTCATTATTTTCCACTCTTGAGCTACTTTTGTTCCTGTGTTTATATTCTGGCTCTGCTAAACTGATTAGTTTTCCTGGCTGTAAAGCCACAATACAATACCTTGTAACCTAGTACTGTACCCTACATATTTGCCACAAGTATGTAAAGTATGGTAGGAAAGCAGTATTTTCTACAGGGAATAAGTGTATCAGTGTTAGCTCTCTAATAAAATCATATTTACAAACAGCCACAGTTTATCATTAGTATTACTCAAATGTCCTTCCTATCTTTCAATTAGGAAAGCAAAGACATTTGCCCATTTTAGGGAAAAGGACAATTTTAAAGCTGGAAAAGGCTGGCAAAAACCATAGCTCAGTTCAAACCACTTTTGGGAAATTCCCAGAATGCTGAATCACTGGGGTGGGCAATTACCACCCTCTTCAGATGAACAATCAGAGATTCTAAAGAGAAGAAACTTATGCATGTTTAAAGAAAGGAAATGCAGCTTTACTGTGACTGTTTATTTTGAGAATAATTCCTGAGAAGTCATTTTCTGTTCATAATGGGTTTCTTTTCCTCTTAACCTCACACTCACCAGGAACAGAACTAACCACAGAGATTTCTAAAAGTTTATCAGTGACCCCATATTTTCCCCCATGAAAAACACTTTCTTCAGTGCTGTTCAACCCAGCTGCTGGGAAAGGTTTCTTTTTTATGTCATCTAACTCTCCTATCATGTAATCCCTTAAACATATGCATTATTGCATTACCTGAGGATGCCTAATAAATCCAGACGGACATCCCAATGAGGCCAACTACTTGAAAGCCAGCAATTTTAGGGCCTCATCTTCTGGAATTATTTAAATTTACATCATGCTGAAAATCTAATATATTTTTCATATGCATCTACCACACTCCTTAAACAAACAAAAATGCCAGTGATTTCTTTGATAGGATACTTCCCCATGACAGTGTTTCTCTAGTGATGTTCTCAACAGTGGGATCAACTTGCACCTTTAGTTTGAGTCAACAGCCCTGTCCCATGACACAGCAAGAACACATTGCTAACACGGTAGAAAAAGAGCTGGATTTTGACATTTTCCTCAGGCCTCAAAAGTCCTAAGAATAATTCTATTTCATCAGTCTGACAGATGGTACAATGTTTAATTTTCCTGTGGTCCTCCAAACCCAAGTGATAAGGCCTTTCTGTAGAGATAGTGCTTTAACAAGCAATGTTTTGCTGTTTCTAAATACACAGCCATTGCTTCGATGGAGGGATAATAAATCCCTCCAGTCCCCATCCTTTCACACATTTGGAGCTTTGTTAAAATGGAGAGGGGCACAATGCAAGGTATCACACAGGACAAAAGAAAAAGACAAATTTGGGAGAATTTCACCTCTACACTTTCCAAACCAACAAAATCCAAGTATGGAAGATCAAGAAATTTAAGCAATATTATTTGGCCATTAATTCTTGCTTGCATCTTACTTGGCCAGTTTCTTTCAGACCCTTCATTGTAAATTCCTTACCCAATTCCCCTGTAATCTCCACACCTGGATTAGAGTCTGTGCACTCAGCACTCCTCCGAAGCCCTTCCCACATGCCACTTGCTGGGCGTTGGGACAGTGTCAGCAGCAAGCTGCTCACCGAGTGCCTGTGGGTGAGCTGTGCTCCCAGGAGCATGTCTGCACGGCCTGTTGGACCGGGACACTTGCTTTCCTGCTGACCAAACAGAGAAAATCAGTCGCTTCTCACAGTGCC
This sequence comes from Aegithalos caudatus, assembly GCA_013389925.1. Taxonomy (NCBI): domain Eukaryota; kingdom Metazoa; phylum Chordata; class Aves; order Passeriformes; family Aegithalidae; genus Aegithalos; species Aegithalos caudatus. The sequence goes on along the minus strand of WEIU01022739.1, from coordinate 111,061 downwards.
CGAGTTACTCATTGCTACTCAAGAGCTGACGAGGAGCGCCTCACAGACGTGCTCCCTGTCCTGAGGGGTTTTTGGGAGTGTTCCGCCAGCTGACTGGCACAAGAGCTGTGATCCACAGTCCCTGTCTGTGACCAAGCCACCAGTCAGAATGCAAACCAGGCTCAGGTTCTGTCACTGAGCATGAGACACAACCCCACAAACCTCAGCTGACCGAGCGGATCCAGTCCAGAGCCTCTTGTCCTTCAGCTGAAGGAGAGATTCCAGCACCTTCAGAGCACAGTCCAACTCACCCTGCCTCAGAGAGGTGCCTCATGCAGGAAGGATCAATCTTTCTTCAGAGCTACTCATTTCCCGAAGTTTATTGGAGAGCTAGCCTGGACAACTTGTTTAGAAGGGTCTCACCTTTCTGGATTCACGCTGCAGCTATATTAACATCCATATGTGTGTGGCTTAGACTGAAAACAAAGGTGATAGTTAAAGTGTTATTTTTTCTAGGCGGTCTGGCTTTTCTTTTGCTTTGAAAGAACTGGTATTGCAGTCAGACGCTTGAGTGTGTGGTAATGCAGTGAGATAGCCCCACGCCCAGTCGACTGAAAGTAGCTGGCATTTAGCCCAGTGACTGGCAACATCTCGTAGGTGTGGTGATATCTCTCAGTATCACCCCACCCTGACATGTCCAGTATTTCATCGGCACAGGCATTAAGGTCCAGTTCTACTACCCTTACAATGAGTAAGGGTGACAGGATCTAGGTCTGAGTGAATGAATATTGCCATAATTGCAGCAGCATTTGTAACCTTATTATGCCAGTGAAAACTCCAAATCAGAGCTTTGAGAATAAGGAACTAATTGGCTTGAAACAGTTTCAGTCTAATGACCTCTTACCAGAAGCTCAACAGTGCATTAAGGTTTACACCCAGGGTTGGTTAGATTAGTTTCAATTTCAGGTAGTGGGTATCTATCCAATTACTGTCCTCCTCCTTGCTTGGGGTAGAGCACATGGCATTCCTTCTGCTACTTGATGTGCTAAACAGCATGTGAGTTGGCAACTTGGGCTGAAAAGCAAATTAGCATTATGCAAACTGCAGGATTCTGGCACTCACATTAGGATCACTGATCTGGCAAGAAATCCTGCCAAGCTACCAAGCTTTCCTGAGCCCAGAGAGAGCTGCAAACCCTAATCCAAGAGACCAGCTGACAATAACAAAACAAAAAGAGATTGTGGGGGAGGGGGAACAAATTCTTAATTGTCTGGGAGGGTACTGATGAGAGCTTGGAGGTGGATTTCCTGTAGAGACCTAACTCTTGTATTGCAGTGAAGAAATACAGACAGAAAGGTGAGAGACAGAAATGTAAGAGAGAAAGGGCAAAAAAGATTAAGGAAGGTAAGGAAGAAAGAGAAAAGGGAAGGAAAGGAGGGAGGGAGGAAGGGAGGGAGGGAGAAAGAGACAAAGAGACAAAGAAAGAAGGAAAGAGAAAGAAAGAAAGAAAGAAAGAGAGAGAGAGAGAGAGAGAGAAAGAGAGAGAGAGAAAGAAAGAAAAAGAAAGAAAGAAAGAAAGAAAGAAAGAAAGAAAGAAAGAAAGAAAGAAAGAAAGAAAGAAAGAAAGAAAGAAAGAGAAAGAAAGAAAAAGAAAGAGTGAAACAGAGCAATTTTGACTGACCCACAACAGGCTATGTTGGCACCCCAGCTGTTTGTGGCTGCCTGTCTGCTGGCATTGCTGCTTGGCTGTGGGCCAGCAGAACAAAAAGAAATAAACCCGTTTTGCCACAAAGATACCCTCAGTTAATGGGCTCATCTGTGTGATGGACCAGCCAGGACCTTGGTCCTCATCCCCTTTTGCTGACTGAACACATGGGCGGCTGCTGCAGGAGTGGCAGACGACAGCAGGGCAGTAATACCTTAAAGCACTTCAGCCGGATTCATCAGAATTCATCTGTCTTCAGGGGTTTTTTAAGTCATTCACTGATAAAGATTTTTTTTTTCAGGTGTTGAAATAATCTATTCCTGTTGGTCTTGTCTGGTCTATGAAAGCAGGACAAGGTCAATAATCTTTACATCTTAGTTTGGATGGAAGGGAGAGGGAAACTAGAAGAAAGTGTAGAGCAGTACCTAAGCCTCAGTGAAAACCAATACATCTGTCTGTGGCTGTGTGCCTTAGAAATTATTTCTGTATTTCATCTTTAATAGATACACTTCTTTACACCCATAGCCACAGCCAGCACCCACCCTGGTCTGTACTAATGCTGTACACATACAGCAAAAACACTGTGTGTGGACCCTCAAAGCCTTTTGAAAATGGTAAAATATACCTAACCACATGAAGGTCAGATAGCATTTAGTTATAGTTTTATGCCATCAGTTGCATCAGGTTGTTCTCTAATTACACAAACACCTGTTGCATTACGAAAGAAATTCTATACTTTTTTAATAGAGATATTTTTTATGGCATGATCTAGCAGTATAAGTAGTTCTAAAACACTTGGTATGATTCTTCACATTAATGGGGGAAAGTAAATTTGTAGATTTGTTGAGTGAAAGAGAGGCTGAGAAAGATGTTCCTAAGTCACAGGGTGATCAGATACAGCAGATGAACAGAAATAGGAGACTCTTTAATGGAGTTTTTTATCAAGCTAGTGCACTATAGCATTGCATATACTTAAGGTTTAAAAATTATTGGTTTTCACCTTGCTCATGGTTTTATCCATGTAAAGGCCGTACAGGGAATGCAGTGGGTTGAGTCCTCTGATCCCCTACTCTCAATGGCCTTCAAAGTTCAGTGTAGTTATCTCTACACTAAGCTCTACAAGCTGTGCTTTTACCTCTTGACCAGTCCAAAGTCCCTTATTTTCAGTATTTGTTTTGCAACTGTTTCAGCTCAGTGCATTAACATCAGAACATGAGACACAGCTTTTCAGCCTGTTATTATTATTTCGAGGACCTGGCCCAGTGCTGTGAACCCGGTAGGCAGAATGTACCAACCCTTTGAGGGTTTTGTGTGGAAGTCATTAAACCAAGGCAGTGGAATTGTTTCATTTACTTCATTAAATTTGTAATAGGTTTCATTAATTTCCTCTGAACTTTCATTACAATAGGAAGAAACTGAGTCAAGTTCTGGATTTCCGTTTCTTATGAAACAACTGTGCTTACTTTTATTTCATCTGGGTACACAGTTCTGCATCTGCTGCTCCAGACTCTTTCAAGTAAACTGACTGAGAAGGTTTACTTTTAGACAGACTTTTCTGCTCTGCTTCCTTTTCTCCTGCTCCCAAAACAGCATCCAGAAAACAGGAACTTTGATTTCTTCAGTTTTCTAATCAGAACCCCAGACTGGGATCACAGGAAATAATGTGCACCATTCCATAGCTACATGGCAGCAGCAGTACTGATGGAAGAAAGTTGAAAATTTTATTACCCATATCTAGGTCACAAGGTCAAAACTAATGCTTGTGCTGAGAGGGGCGGTAACCCAAGTGCCTCTGGATAATATGATTTCGTGATGGCAGGCAATCTTCCAGATTTCATCGAGTTTATTAAGAAATCCTCGCTGGCAATCATGTGTATGTTTCCACACCTCCTCCTTACAACAAAGCAGGTTGTATTTTAGGCTTTTGAAAAAAATCGAATCCTTCTCGTCCAGGTAAAATGATGTAGCACGTTTGACTTTCTCCTTTACTAAAAAGGAACTACAAGCCAAGCAATACAAAGCAGGGTTTTGACCACCTCTGTCTCTGACCTTTCAGGAGAGTACAGGCAAGCTGATCCTCTACTGTGTTTCCTCTACCACACACTGGTTTCTCTATTTACATCACAACCTCTTTGTGCAGTGTCATTGTCTAGCACAATGGGGCCCTCAGTGGGAACCTCAAGGTATTTCCATCATAAGAATAACAAACAACAGCAAGGAGGAAGAACAAAAGGAGAAACACTGATTACAAGAATAGGTCCAAACTTCATCAGACTGAAGAATTTCAGAGTTTGGGACTTTTCAAAACTGGAAATAGAACCAAATGACAGGGTCCGACACTGGCTTTTGTCTTGAGCTGCAATGTGGATCTCCAAAGAATCATGGCATGCACTGTATGCATTGCTTCTGTTGTGAGAACACATCAAGTGAGAGTACAGTGAAGTTCTAGAAATTGTAGCATGTCTGGCATCATCATAACCACACATTACAATTTGTCTTGCATAGTCTTCTTCACAATGTTTATGTTTTAAAAATCCAGTTAGGAGTTTTTACTCCTTTCTTACCAATGATTTATTTTGTTTTCTTGGAACAATAGGTCACATTGTTTTTCTCCTTCGGCGCTTTCACTTTGATGTGTTGGCTTTGACTGCTAGAGGAAATGTTGTGGACCAGAAAAGAAGCATTGCTGTGGTCCAACTTCACTGTAAACAGCAGGTGCAACAGCTGCTGCAGGAAAGCCACTCGTTTTCCTGCTCTTTTTCGGGGATGAAAGAGGGGGATGTAGCAACTTATTTTTCTGGAAAATCTGAGACATAGGAAACAAAAATAAAGACACAGTTTGAAGTGTTTCCTTTATTTGTCAAAAGTCTCAACATGCAAAATAAAGAACATGTAAATACTGTACTTTAATATGTAAATACTGCATGCAAGTATGCGAATGCTTCACCTGGATATGATAGGCCTAGTGGTATCTATAAATCTGAGTACACCAGGCTGAACACTCAGCTGAGCTATAATTTGAACTGCCTCCTCAGCATAGCCAAAGCAATTTTCACCAGCAGTTATGTGGAAAACTCTTACAGCAATGTGCAGAAATATAACAGTAATTTGTCTTCTATACAATCTTAAAGAGAAGGGTGTAGAAGAAGCTGCTTACACATATCAGTGCTTCCCATGTTCAGAACATACAGTTAATTAATAAGCCCTTAATTGTATGTGGGTTTGTTGTTTTTTTTCCACAAAGAAGTCTGGAGCAAGCTGTAAAATGTTTGTGCAATTCTGCGTGAGCTCATACTGACCCTTGCTCTGGAGCTACAGGGAGCAATTCTCCGAGCCCTCTGGACAACATGGGTTATGGCCTGCTGCACTTCTCACAAGTCCACAGCAGTCCAGTTTCAAAGAGAATCTACTTAAAACATAAGGCTTTCCAGAATTTGTGAGACAGCACCAAAATTCAGTGTTGTATCATAATTTCCAACAGTTGAGTTTACCAGGAGAGATGGTCTTGAAGAAATCAGTCACTGTCAGCAGAGGTACTTGGAGTCAAGGAAATTCAACTTCTTTACCCCTAACTATGGAAAACAGGATAAAATTTTGTGTAGGAGCTCATCCATGAGTTCTGCTACAATTCTGGTCCCAATAAATCTTGTTACTTCCTTCATGAAGACAGTTTCATGAGCAACATAACTGGGATTTACATGCATCTGTGCTGAATATAATCTTTCTTACCTAGGCTACCAAAAGCAGAGCAATATTTCTGTGAATAACTTCACACCTCGCTGATAAGTGCTCTCACTTGTAGAATATGTAGTCAAGAGGACACAGGCAGTCACCTCTAGAGTATCTAATGAGCATTTGGCAGGGCTGCTAAAGCTAAAGCTTTGGTGCTTCATTTAATCAGTTGAAGCACTAAAGCCACAGAGAACAAAGTGGGGATGGAAACATTTTGTGACAGTCACACGGGCCCTCCTTCTTGCACTCTTTCCCTCTGCTCTGGACTGCCAAAATCCTGGCTCCACCAGACATACCAAAAGTACATTTTAAACAGGGATGTTAATCCTACTCAGAGCAGGATTAGCTGCCCCTGAAGCCTCTGAATGCCAACCAGATGTTGCTGTGCAGCTGGCAAAATGCCCAAAGCAGCTTTTAAATTCCTTTTTCTCTTTTAAGATGGAGGTCTCTTACCCGAAAGCAATATGCTCTGGGAATCTCAAAGGATTATAGATCTATCACAGGAGATGGCTCATTTTCACCCACTTGTAGTCTACTGATGCCAATCAAAAGACTCTCAGACTATATCTGTATTAATAAACCAAGGAAGTTTACTGGCACAAGGCTATCCCACATATTTTTAGCATGCTTCAAAGTCTGGTCCCAGCTCTCCCTGACACTGTCCAGGCAGCATTCAGGCATCTGACCCATGGGTTGTCATTGCCAATGACAATTTTGTTCTGGTCACTCTGCTCTTCTGGAAGAAGAAGAGAGCTGAGAAATATGGACATATGCTGCACTGTCAGAACTTTACATCAGAGACAAGGAGTAGACCTTAGTTTTTCTTATTTACTGCAGTAGACATGGCCCCATTGCTTTCAGTGATCGTTGGATTGTACACAGAAGAAGATATACAATAGATTTTAAATGTTAAAGACAACCCAGAAACTTGGTTAAACTGGAGCTAATTAGATACTAACAAGAGCATGTTGTGCTCCACGCCCATATCAATTCATATATCATCTCTTGAAACCTTGTATCTCCAAAGGGATGCCTGCAGCATAACTAAATGAAGGTTCGTAAGTTGCAGATTGATTTTCCCTACCTTACAGTCCTCTTTTTGGGGCAAAGGAGTTGAATCTCAAAAGCAGATTTTGAAATAGATCTTCGTGGCAGGCAATTTCTTACCAGGTAGCTTTTCTGGTCAAATGATTTAGACAGGACCTTATCTCAGTACTCCAGCTTCTTCTATACAAACTGTTGTACAGCACACTTCTGGCTGAACCTATGCCATCTAAGTACAGGTCATATGTGCAGGCTTCCCCTACTTAATCACATAAACAAAGAGCCATATTTTGGAACTGATTACCACAGACCTCCCCTTATTTTCCCAAGCTCACTCAATCACTCAACGTACTCTCTTCTATCTTCTTTTTTTCTCCACCAATCACTCATTCATCCATGTATCACAGTCTTTTCCATCCTTTCCAAACTGCTGCTTTTTGCTGACACAGCAGCCTACTTAGATAATGAAAATCAAATTGCTGTAATAAGATAATGCCATGCTTCTCACTAAGAACAAATAGAAGCAGAACTTAGAAGAAATCTGGAGGATTAGGAGCAGGGATGTTATTATTGGTTAACTCCAAATGCTTGAGACAATCTGCCAAATCTTCTGAGTGTGCCTCATGTGGTTAAATTATCCTGAGATACTTCATGCTCCAAGAAGTTAGCAGAGTAGCCTCAGGTAAAGAAGTGTCTTTCAGCACATATAGAAAAAGCCCTGAAGATCCCTAGATGTAAGGAGAGTGTGTTGAAACACATAGCTGGAGCCAAAGAATGTATCTGTAAAACAGAAACAAATCTAATAATAATTCTATTACTAAGGTACTTGGAGATTTTACGGCATTATTTTTAGGTGTATTTAAACACTGACTTGTAGTGAGAGATCATAAATATTTGGAGGGGGTATCTGAAGTCCGGCAGTAATCAAGGGCAGACTTTAGAAATCATTAGCAGTTGTTCAAATTCCTTTGTAGGGCTGGATAGCAGCTCTTGATATGAAGTGGTGTTATCTTTGACTGCTTATGTACCTCTTGTCTATACTTAGTGTATTCAAGGCTGAAGGTGATCCTCCCTCTCAGACATGTTAAGAACCCTGGTGGTATTTGGGCTCTTGCAGAGCTTTCAAAGATTTCAATTCTCCTACAATTTCATTTGCAAAAGTAAATCTATGCTGCTGAGTTACAGATGTGATTTCCCATTCTGACTGGTCACAATCAAGCCTGATGAGGAATGTCTGTCCAGGATCACACTTGAGTGCTCTCACTGATTTTGGACACATCATTCAAGCTTGCACTGATCTCTGCATTGCTGATGCTTTTGTGTCAGGGAATGAAGATATGATTGGTGACTGAAGTGCAATACAGTACTTACTATTCCATTACACAGAGGACTTTGTCTTTCCCAGACATGCAGTCTTGTTCTCAGACCACTTTTTTCATGCTGAGTAAAATTGAGCAATTCAGCACTTAAATGTAAGAAACTTATGAGGCATTCCTAAAGTAAAATCTACTTAATTCTTAAGGTGAATAACACAGTTCACAGGAATAAGATGGCTGTATTCAGATAGTTTACTGAAGTGGTGTTTTTTTATCTTGACTCTGCTTAAATATCTCAAAGTGAGTTTTTTACTCTGATAGTAAAGTTTTTTACTTTACTAGCCAGGTAATAGTCAATGGAAAAAGAGAGGAGACTCCAGAGGCCAAAATACACCCCAAATATTTTAGATATTGATCTTAGGATAGGATTATAAAGTCAGTCTGGAAAATCACCTCTGATTTAGACAGGTAGAGATGTCTGAAATTGGACAGGTGATTTCCAAGAGGAAGCAGATATCTAAGCAGATATCTAAGAGAGAGCACTTAAGCCGATATCTAGGAGACAGCTGGAATTATTCATCCTCAAGTTGGAAGAACTGACTGTGATGACTTCCTTCTGTTGACTGGACTGAAGAAGCTTGCATATAATTTGTCACTTAATCTTAGACTGCATGGAGGCATGGCTGATACAGGGATCTCAGGGTAAATCATATTCTCATTTTAAACCATGGAGGGCTTGACCTACTGTAAGGAAACATAACCTGGAAAGGTAGCATATGGAACCCTGTCCAAGCCTCCCCCAACAGCCCAGCAAACAAGGGGGGCTCTCAAGGCTGTTCACACAAAGTTTTCACAGGTCAGAGTTGGAGCAAGGGCATTTTGTAAGTAAAGCAATGTATAACCTATTATCCCAGGAAAAAGGCAAAGGAGTTTCATGAACAATTATTATCTTCCAGGTTTCGTTCATGGATATCGGGAAACCCTTCTCCAAAAATTTCAGTAGGAAGATCTGCCCAGCTACTCTGATATGTCCATTATTCCAAGAATATATTCCTCGCCATAAAGGGAATCCCAAGAAGTCCTAAAGCATAATCCTCTCTCTGCTCCAAATACGAATGTAACTATGAATTGGAGGCAGAGTGTCAATTTTGTACTGCATACTTTTTCTATTTTAAATAGTTTTGTCAACATGGGGTCTGGCTGTCACTTTTTAATACAAACTTCTAGTAAGTTACAAACCTCACTGAAGTCTCTCCCTTTACCAGCTAAAAGGGTTGACTTCTTTACATCAAATACACCTAATATAACTAACTCTGTTAACTCATGTTTATGGTATGAAAACGAAATTGAAACCACAAAGAAACATATCTGGAGACTCTACAATATCTGATTCTCTTTAAGAACAGGAGAGTTTTGTAGCTTTGTCACAGGACTTCCCAGATGGTGGGAATGGAATACAGGCCATGGGACCAGCTAGGTTTGCAGGGGAGCAATGTAAACCTGGTAAATGTACAACTGAATGAGGGAAAATGCTCACAGAATCATGAAGGAACTGCTGGAACAAAACGAGACCTCTCCTGTGGCTCTGAGGTTGGCTCTCTTAGGTCTCCTTCCTCTGGATGCCTCTGTTTCTTTTCACCAACAGAAAATTCTCACTATTCACTTTCCATGTGCTTCTCTAAGTGTGTTACAAGGCCATAGGAATCAGAACAGGTCCCCATGGTACATTATGGATTTCAGAATTCTCACAGCTGTCACCAGCCAAAGACTGCTTTACAGATTAAGAAAGAAAAGTAAGCTATTAAAAACAAGGAGTGTTTTGGTTAGGGTCAAAAGTATGAAATCAGTGTCACTCACCTCTGTGGCCCTGACCCTGTGCAGAGGTGCACACATGCTTCATTTCTCATACTGAATCAGTGTTTTCAGGGTCACAGTCAATTGTTTGCGAAATGAAAGTTCTAGGGAAGTCTAGCTAAAAAACCTGTGACTCATTTAACATATTCACTATATAAATATGATATTGAATGTAGTCCATGTTGGAGGCTGATACCATGAACTCTTTTATAGATCCAAGCCCTTGCATACAATTTTTGTGTATACCTAGATTTTAATTACATTTTTTCATTTTGCCAGTAAGCAAAGACATAGAGGTTTCATATCACATGGCTGGTCCACCATGCTAGGATGGTACCAAGCCATCAGAGCTGAAGAGCAGCCAAGAAGCTTCCACACTACAGTGTCTGCTGCAAAGTTCTAGTAATTGTTTGATGGCTTCACCTATCTGCATCCTGACAAAGTTTGGTGTGATCTAGCACTTCTAATTCTGCTTCTCATCATCAGCTGGTGTTTCTCTTCACAATAAGTTTAGAACAGTGTGTGGCATTAAAATTTGAACAAATACCCCACAGTAAGTATTGAATTTATGAAACCATATGTCTTATTGTAATGAAGTCAACTGTCCACATCATGAAATCATTACCTGTCCTTGAAAAAGAGATTGGCTTTTCATACCCACATATACATATATATTTGTCACAAATATATAGTGACTTAGTTCTTAGCCTTACTTAGTTTTTGCACATCCAGGGGTCTCTCGTGGTTTTTGCACTTATAAAACATATTTCTTTTCATCATACTTCTTTTACAATGAGAGTTTGGTCTCTGCCCAGAATTTTTGCTGGTGAGAATGCCAGTTGTCTAAGAAAAAGCCTTAAAACACAAAGAATTAGAGTTTTGCTGCTCTCAGTCCAAGAAAGCCCACAGTATGATTTGCCTAAGATTGAAAGTACAAGTTATAACACTGTAATAATATTAATGATAAGGGATAGACTTTTTCTAAATTAACCAAACATAATCAAATCATTCATGATGTTGTAATTTAGTGACAGAAAATACACAATAATTTCATAGAGGAAAATCATGCAAATATTAGCCATTAAGTAGATCATAAAATTACCAATGTAATAACAGTTGGAAACTGTAAGTGATATTGAAAGCTATGTTTGCATTGAAGGTGCAGTTACAGTGCTTGTTAGCAGAGTGGGGAAATGGAGAAGGGGAGGAGGCAAAGACATTATACCCATTTCATACACGAGGAACAGAGGAATCAGCTCACAGCCAGGGACACGGGTGGAAACTGAGACCTCTGGATTCTGTCACAGGTAATCACAAAGCTGCTCCTCTGCAGACCTCCTCTCTAACACTTCCCTGAGAAAGCAGCTTACCAGCATGAAGGATAGCTGCAAGGATACAGGGAGGAGAGGAAGCCAGGGCTTCCCAATCACCAGCAGTGCATTTTCCAGTACATTCACTGGAACTGAGGGCTGCAGCTTGCTCTGTGGAATGCGGCTGGGGGGGACTGGCTTGATGTCTTGTCTGCAGTTGCTTCAGAACAACTAATTTAATAGTAATGATGATAACAGTATATCTGAACAGGACAGAGGTTAATTTCGTTCTGTGAAGAAGTGCATACCTTAGCATAATGAAACCATTATGAGAAGAATTTTTTGCCTAAATCAAGATAAGAGCAGATGGAATGAGAATCTTGCAGCCACATGGGTAGGGAAAACAGTCCACTAAAAATGTGGGATTGGAAGGTAACAGGGTCCTTTCATCTCCCTCTCACTAATTATGCATGAATATAGACGCAGGATAGTTTTCACTGCAGGCAATGAAAAGTATCCTATTAACTTCCGTGGCCTTGAAGTAGAACTCTCAGAACAAAGTATTCCATGTGACAGCTTGAATCTATAGGTGACTCTACCATTTACTAGGCTGAGTTTTAATGTTTTGAACCCAAATTTCAGACAAAGATTTCCAGTCATAGAGAGGAAAGAAGGTAGACTGAACTTTTTGCAGTAGGAAGTTATTCCGCACATGCAGAAGCAGTAAAAAGTGAAATAAAGGGCCACAAAGGAAGAAGACAAAAGATTCAGATATTATATACCTGAGCTGTGACTGCTTTGTGCTGGAACCCTTTTTAATATGTTGCACAATGCTTTAAGAAGGATGCAAAGATGTGATAAAACAGATGCAGCAGATGCAGGAAATATAGCACTTCTCACAGGACAGACTTTTGGGGGTAATTTAGTTTATTAATGGCATGTATTATGGAATAATAAGTTGCAGATGATCATTAAAACTTATCCTTAACAGACACTCCTTGTGTATCCGTTGCTTGTTGTTTCCATAGAAGGGATGAGAGATATTAGTGTAGCCTGAGACTTTCGAGTTCCCAGGGCTCACATTTGCAAGTTTGACTTGTGATTTAAAAGTAAGGATTCTTAACATTTTAAGAATGGTTTAATTAAAAATAATAATGAAGTAATTCTGTCACAAGAAAAGCTTGTGATGTGATATATTCCAAGGACAGATTTCACTCCAGGAATCTCATCATCTTGTTCCCCTCATTTTCCTAACAACTCTAGCAAAATGGTGAATTTCCACTCCCATTAGAGATTCACTTCTTTCCTTAGAGCAAACACTGCAGCTTTCAATCTTTGCCTTTAAGTCCATCCAGCCTTTAGCACTGGCAATTTAAGAGGTGATCCAATGGCTCTCCTGGTGATTCCAGGTGATTCCTGGTGATCAGGAAGCTCCATACCACTTCCAATCAAAGACAGACAAAGTGAAGATAAAAGCCTACTGGGAGAGCAATGTGGTATAAAGATGCAGTACTTTATTCCCAATCTGTATGCAAAGCAGTCAGAATCAGGAACGTGCCATGACTAATGAAAGGACAAACAGGAATGCATGGGATGTACAAAGGGAGAGATAAAGGCTGTACAAGCAGAAGAACAATCCTGGCCATGTCCTGAAGCAAAGACATAACCACAAGGTGAACGTGTCTGTATCAGTTAAACACTGTGACTCCATACTCCAGATTGGAGCCGAAATGATGGACATTAGCAAATAAGTGAGGAATCATTTTGGGAAAGAGAGTGAGAGGTGGATCATTATATTCCTGTCACACTTAACCACAACAGAATCTGAAATCATATGCTATGTCTCAAAGAACAAGTTGCATTTCCAACCAAAGTTTACACAAAACATTAACATGGGCAGAATGAAAATTATTGCTGAGGGGGATTTTGGATTTGCTGCAACTGAGAGCTTTTAAGAGTAGCTTAGACTTTTTAAAGACTAGATTAGACAAATGTCTGTCCAGACTAGCTTATGTTGTGGGTGTGTTTTGAGCAGGGGGCAAATTAAGCCACTAAGGTGGTCTTTAGACCACTTGGGGTCTCTTGCAGGCCTGCCTTTCAATTACCCTGTGCCCCGCAAGCGCTGTGCAGGACAAGATGATGTAGGTCCAGGAAGAACAGGGGAGGCGGCATTTGTGAGGAGAATACAAATGATGTGGCATTGATACACAAGCTAAATGCCATGTTGTTAATGCCATGTGTGTGTCACCAAGCACACTGCTGGTAACATTCAGTGCCAGGCACCCCTGATGCTAACAAATGAAATGTGTGCGGCCAAGGAGGTGGCTTTGCAGACAGGGTAAACAACAACAAATGTGATCAAGGGAAAATGTAAATATGACGGTAACCACTGTCAGTGCCATATTGCATATGTGACAGATGTGAAACACTATAAGTGCTAAATGTACCCAAAATAAAAAGACACAGATGTCCTGACAGCAGGCAATCTGTGTGTTTCTTCTCTGTGCCAATTCCATATAGCACTTTGTAGTCCCCAGCTGCGAGCCCACACATATAGCTCCAGACTCAAAAGTTAAAACTTAACCAGTCCCAAGCTTCTGTGCCCCAACAGGCAGCAGTGACGTCACTCCAAATGCCAGTGCCCACCGGCGTGCCATTCATGGGTTGCTGTGACTCGGGGCTGCTCAGCCCCAAAGAGAGGAAAGGGCAAACTTGTGGAGCAAGCTCAGTGAGCAACAAAAGGGCATGTTGCTGGTCATGCTTCAATGTGTGATGTTCAACTCATCCATCAGGCAGGATGAGAGGAGGCCAGGCACTGCAACAATGTGCAGAATTCCTTATCAGCTCAGTCATCACCTGGCAAAACACCAGAGTGGAGATAGAGTACTATCTATCTTTCATTAGTGCTGTCAGGAGCCTTCTCACTGTGTTGGGTACCTGTGCCAAAGAAATTCTTACTAATAGGACCATGCACTACAGTGTCTGGCCTGGTTAAGTGGAAGCAGGATTCTAAACCTCATTTCAATACCCACTAGAGGTAAATATTTGCCTTTCCAGATGAGAAGAAATAAAGCAGACTATACAGCATAAACAGTGCGTGCCATGACAAACAGTTATCTGCTTGCAAAGTAACAATCCTGGGCATCAGGGCAATCAACTCTTCTGAGTAACCAGGAGGGAAGGGAAACTAAATCAAATTTGTGGTGACTATGGGCTTCCTCAGGTTTAGCTATTGGCATCTTGGTGAAAAAGTGCAGCAGACAGGTTTCTGAGCTAAAGAAGGTCATTAACTACAGGCAAGTCCTCAGCAACCGTAAGACCATTTGATCTCCAAGGATGCAGTGGTGTGCTGCATATCCCATATTTACAACATGGTGTTTCCAAATGTAGTTGATTAGTACTACAGGCCGCAGCACCATGTGCAATAAAAAAGGAGTTTGAAGCCTTCTGTGCCTTCAAAGGCAGAGGGGGCACAATCCAATTAATACCAGGTGACAAAGGCCTACACATAAACAGCATAAACATCCTGACAGACACTGGAAATGAACCATTGTCCCACAGAGCCTGAACTGTTGGCATCCAGAGTCAGAAAAGTGCTGGCAAGGAAAAGTTGGTTTCCGAGTCTGAGAGTGCTCTCAGTGAAGTCCACTGCCCAGCACACACATGGAAACAACCAGGGCCCCAAGGAATACTCAAAAATGGGCCACTGATAAAGAGATATGTGAAAAAGCTGTGTGAATATGGTGTTACTGTCACCCAATACAGCATGTAACCACTCTGGTATGTGGTTTATATAGCACTCACGCATAGTACTCATGTAATATTCCAAGTCCTATGCGTGCTGCTCCAGCAGTACCACACATGCACACAATACCACAATCAAAAACACATCTTCCTGGCAAATTTTGACAACCTATATACCATGTATTGCAACCACCCGCACACATATGACGTGATGATAACAGCTGCCATTGCATCACTACCAAATACTTCAATGGACCAGCACACATTTTCTCAGAGAGAGAATCTTCACAGAGTCTCTGAACAACCTACAAGCAGATGGCAAACTGTGCGCACGAGGAAAAGCTTGATGAAGCACCCAACACAAAGACAGGACAAGCAAATATGCTGATGATGAATCTCGCTAATTGAATGTTTCATGAAGTAAACACATTGGTAAAACCTATCCCACCCATTAAAAACAGGCTGCACGTCAAAGAGGTTCAGAGCCCTTAATAGTTGCTGGGCCACCAGTTGTGAACATCGCTGGTGGGCAGTCCAGTTCAGGACATGATGTAAATATTGCTGCTAGGAGAAAACCATGGCCCAGCATAACACATAGCATATAGCATTCTTCCTTTCTTCCTCTATGTGACAGGGACAAGAAAAACTTGCCATATCATTAACAGATGCAGCTCAAAGGAAATCACGATATTCTGAAAATGGATTCCATTACTGTGGCAAATATACTAATCCTAGAGGTGATAATTTTGGTCATAAGCTGTAAAGTATACAGCAGTATAAATTTCAGATTTGTTGGGGCTTTTTTGTACCTATAAATCAATCAAGTGACTGAAATAAACTTAGACTATTTAGTGAGATATTTAAGAGAGTTAAAATAATTGCCTTATGATGGAAGGACTGAGCTATAAGCCAGAGGTCTGGCTAGGCAAGCAAGGCAACTGGTGTAGATACATGAATTTCCAGCTGGTTCCATAACTACCTTTGGTGCTTGTGCTGGGGATGTTTGGTCTATGTTTTGCTGTATGGCACTTGGTACATGCAGTCACAACCATGCCTCCACAGTCTAACCTGTGCTCACAGCAAGGCTTTCACATCATGCCACAATCATTTCAGTTCTTACATGCCAGGCAGCAGAGCCGCACACCTGTCTTTACTTAACTGGCTGCATTCCTTCTCATTTCTCCAGAACTTGTCCTAATCTACAGAAGATTTCATTTGTGAGTGTTGCCTGGACAGCAATGCTCTGAGCATTTTCATGTTGTGCTTAGCGTAGTAATTCCAGGAATCTGGCTTTTCGGTTCCAGGTCATGCTATGTTGCATGCTGGTAACAGCAGTTTCTAACAGGGGCCATACCCCACCGGTGGGACACCAGGAGCCAGCAAGCTCCATAAGTACCCCTCCACCCCTATTGGAATGGTCCTTCTCAAAAGCCTGAGTGAGCCTGGGCACTGGCATACCACGCCCCTGCAGCAGTGAGGGGCAGGGCAGCAGTGAGTGAGCTGAAGTGGGGTGCAAAGCTGTGCCCACCAGCTCTGCCCTGCATGGTCAGGTGGGCTGGGTTCCCATTGGCACAGTGTACAGATGGCCAGTGGTGTTAATGAGCCTGGCTGTGCCATGTGTGCAGCTCTTCTGGAATTCTGTTCAGAAACACCATGAGAAACTCAGAGCATGTACTATTTACGCTGGTTATTAGAAGCAGATGCTAATGTTTCTCTGCTGCGATCCCCCAAGTATCCTGTCCTTTTATGATGTGTGGCATGTGTTTGCAGTATGTATGTCTCTATATCACATGCAAATAAAAGGTTACTTTCACCATTTGTGTTGTGTTCATTGATAATGAGGACCTTACAACCTCTTTCTGTGGGCTTGCCCCTGCAGATGTTGACTGTGGAGCTGAGGTAAGCATCTGTAGTAATGTGTAGGGCTGCTGTATGGTGCACATGTGTGGATGTCTGGCATGAGCAATGGATGAAGTATAAGCCAGGGCAACAACAGTGCTTTGAGCTGCCTGCTGGCACTGGGTAGGTCAAGGGCAACCAGGATGTCTTACCTTTGGGCTAAGAGTCAAAACAGTACAAAATTCACATTTTTTGTCTCTTATGTATTTGTATATATATATGTACATATATATACATATGTGTTGTGCTCTTTCCCATAGAACACCTACAAACAACAGTGAGTCTACAAACAGTACTCTACACGTGAAAATTTCTCTGGAAAATTACATGTATGTATATATATATACATACATATATATAAAGAAAATATTGTTTGCCTGGGTATTTGTCAGTATGATTTAAATAGTAGCATAGCTGTATTCACTCAGTTAATTATTCAATAGCTAGAAGATTTGTTCACATAACTCACGTGTCCTTTAGTAGCAGAATAGCAGTAATTTAATGCCTATCAGACAGAAGGGGCCAAAAGTGTTCCTGCCATAAATTCAAGTCTTATCAAGATTTCTTAATCTGTTTTCCTGGGGTGACTAGAGACCCGAATGTAATGGAGCCACATACTTGAAGTTTCCATTTTTAAATTTCATGTTTTCAAGCCTTCGTTTTTACATAAATAGGGCACATGCAGAAGATTTCTCAAGCTTCTTAGGCCCAGAACAATCATTGCCATCTTTTGCTATTGTAGTTTGTGTTTGTTTTCTGCTTTCTCCTTCTTCTCCATCTAGGAGCCACCATTTCCTTCAATTCTCAAGTTCTTGTCATGGCAAGATCTTATCACTGAGCTTTCATCTGACAGCCTGTGTCCCAGTGTTTGGAGGTACTCCTACCACAGTTACAGTCCCAGCCTACATAGACAAGCTGGACCCATGATAGTTCCTGAAAAGTGAAACACAGAGGGGAACAAAAAGATATCTGAATTAGCCCCATGTGCACCCTATTACCACCAGCAGAAGTGCCAGTAGTTTCTGTCACCAAGTACTTTGATACATACATAAGTTGAGATCCCCTAATCTAGATGGATTTCCCTTCCTTTTCTCATCTGACCAGCTGTCTCCCAATAGCTTGGTGTTGGTACAGATAATGCTACCATTATTGCACTTGCAGCCTCTTCAAAGACATCTGATTATTTGTTTGAAGAGAGCCAGACTGACCTTGTTCCCGATCACATCTTCACTTCTTCCCATTCCAAACTCTTGACTCAGTGACACTTTCAATGGGAAAGTCTCCTTTAAGATGTTAGAGTTCCATAGAAGATTTGAAAGAATTTAGACCACAGGTGTGCAATGGTGCAATTTTTAAATGTTGAACTGGAAGTGTCACGAAGTTCAGCTCTGTAAAACATTCAGTATAGCAAACCAGCACCTTCGTGAACTTCTTGAACTTAAAGCACTATATATAAATGACTATTCAATGTCTTCATAATTGTTCTTAATAGATGCAAATAACAAGAGCTAAAGCTGTATTTTCAGTCACTGGACATGCTGGTTTATGTAAAATTATACAAAATTATTCGTGTATCCTGAAATTTTAAAATGCCAAAGCTTTGAGAAACAATTTAAAGTAAGTCCTGAGAGCATTAAAATATTCACCTGATATGCCCAAATCTTTTTAAAAGATGACATAAAGGCTACCTTTATATTTCATGTACTAACTTTTATTTGGTATTAATTACAGCTTGAAAATGAAGTATGTACGTAGCTTTTTCCCCCCTATATACAGTAGAGGGTCAGATATTCTATCTGTAGGACAGGACTTGTCTCCTGATGTGCCTGCTGGAAATGACTGAAGCCTTGGCTCTTACAGAAACTAGAACAGACAACCACATAATTTTGGGTGAATCTCCATAGCAACAATGTGTTCCTTCAAAGCTCTGCCTACCCTTTATTTGCCAAACAAAGGCCATTCATTGCACCTTAAGCCAGGGTGGAGTAATTAGGGGGAAGGAATGGCAATTATGGTCTAAGCTGATAGGGAAAAGTAAAGAGGACAGCAAGGTGCAACTTGTAATGATCATTGTTTATAGTACGAAGCAGGACACGAAATGAGGAATGGGGCAGGCACTTTCCTGTGATTTGACTACTAGGGTTGAGAGGCATTTCTCTTACTTTTTAACATTCAGAGTGCTGGGACAAAAACCAGAAAAAATCTTCTTTAACACCCCTTAAAACTAGTACCACAAAGGAAACCATGGGACTTTGGATCCAGTGAAGCCTGCCTTGCACAACCTCACTGAGCTCCAACAACGAAATGAAAAATCAAACACAATCCTTTCCATCTACTACTAAGTCCTGCCCCATTTTGGAGGCTGAGGAAGTCTGTCAGCGTGGATGCAGCCTGCTCTGTGCCAGCTTGCCACCGTGCCTGGGAACATGCTTCTGCAGATACGGCATCTGTGCTGTTATTGCAGCCTCTGGCAGTATGACTCTGACACTTGACTTTCTGAATCTGCTAGAAGAACCACCAAAGGACTCACAGTGAAGCCAAAAGGAGTCACACTGGGAGGAAGTCAAAAGGGCTTCTGAGTTCCATTGTGCAGTGGTTCACAGCACAGTGCACATGAGGTGCCATGGTTACCTGAGTGGACAGTGAGCTCCTGGCCTGAAGGAAAGCTCCTGCTCATGGGGCCAGGTTCCAGCACAGGAGCCAGTCTAGCCTGACACAGTCACCTGCCTTCCTGGCGAGGTGCACTCTTCAGAGGCTGGAGAGGACAAAACAACAACAAAACTACTTTCATTCAGGTGCCGGTGACTCAGGCTGCGTTCAGCGGCCAGGGGCTGTTGACAAGCGGGCTGGGCGCTCCTAATGACACCCTGCTCCTGCACCGGGTGGAGCTGCCCTTCCCCAGTTCACGCCGCACATCGGGATCTGCCGCCAAGGCCACAGCGCCACAAGAGTCCTGACCACAGGCAGGGTGGTGGGAAGGTCAGCAGGGCTGGGGCTGGATTTGTCCACTGACAAACCACCTCCTTGTGGTGGGAGGCACTGCAACATCCCCGGTCCATTCGTGCAGAGCTGGGAAGGAGAGATCATGACAGAACTCGGGAAGAAACAGGTTGGGTGTCATCCAACAGCACACTCACTCTGTCCCTGGGTTGTGTAATGCTCCTTTTAATCACCAGACGAGGATCTGGATGCAAATGTGACCCTTGTGCAATGCATGAGTAAGATTCTGTGCTGCCTGCAGCCTCTTTTCCAGGCTGTGTGGTTGCCTTTGCTGCATGATGAACCTGAATGTCAAATATTAATAACAAAACAAATTATCTCCACCCTGTCATCAAGGTGTGTTGCAGCTGATTCCTGTTTAACATCAAGATTTCTACTGCTCAAGAATCTTTCTGCAATCCTGGGCTCTATTGGTTCCGTGAGTGATTAAGGAATGACAAAAATCCTGAAAAACTTCCTTATGTCTGAGCTGATCTTGATCCTCTTTCATGGTTTGCTGGAATGGGAGGAAAAGAATTGGAGCTCCAAAGATAGAATGACTGGAGTAATTCTTGCAAAACTAGCCTAACGTAATCATCAAAGCACTTCCTTTAGGTAAGAATTCAACCCCACCAAGCTCACAGTGCATAAATAAAACTGTTTTTCTGTCTCATACAATAGGATTTGGCATACATCATAAATGACACTCCCATTGTTCTAGCCTTAAGTTCTTTAGTGCCTTTAAGTATTTAGTCTGACCAAAACATTTTTTGTTTTGCAGGATTCAAAGAGTTGAACTGGAGTGGTTGTATCTCCTTTGACATACTCAGGACAAGACCTTCAATAACCTGACCTAATGTCAAAAGTTGGTGCTCTTCCAAATGGGGGTGGAACAGATGAGGTGCCCTCCAGAGATGCTTTCCATACTGTATTATTCACTTGATCTGTGATTCTGTGAGAAGGGCTGATGGTGGCAGTCTGTTATTTCAGTGCTATCTATTCGAATACTCAATAAAAAGGAGAAATGTAATGACAGTGAGAAAATGGGATTCCGTGAAAGAAAATGTGTGAAAGGAGAAGGAAATAAAGTAGACCAAAAAAATCAACATGAAGGTGCCCAGAAATAAAATAAATCAGAGCAGATTCATTCCTGCCAGAATATTTTGAAAGCACTGGCCATGCAAAGGAGAGGCAGATAGGTACACCCACTTCAAAGCACATTACTTCATATTAGTTGGGAAAAAGGGGAAATCTGTCTCACTGTAAATGCAAATTCAGTCTACTTTTTCTAAGGATTGAAGTTCCTGTCAAAAAAAGTATCCTCACTTTCATTTGACTAATAGATTTACATGTAAAAAGTAGACTTTTTAAAATATTCCATGGAAATAGTAATTACCAGTATAATTTCTAAACACTTCAGAAATTTAATCATGGGTTATGTAGTGGTTCATCTTACCACCAATTCACAATTCCACCTCAAGACTTCATTTAAAAGTACATTAAGTGGTCTTTTTTCTTCTGCGAATTATCCACACGCAGAACATCTTCTCTTTCCAACATGTGATGGTTCCTCAGCTCTTTCTGAACGGCCTACAGGCAAGTGTTTCTCTGAGCAAGCAGGTTTGAGGACTTTCATGTCAGATTTCTGTCTTGGTTACCAGGCCACTCTGTGTCAATTCTCCTTTCTGATGGTAAGGTGAACAAGATAGCTGCGAGAAATGTCACACAGAAATGCCAAAAGCCAAATGAAAACCAACCATCTGGAAAGGTAAATCAATGAGTGAATGAAATGGGAAGCCACTAATCATTTTCCCGCCCTTCTCCTATCCTTAATGATAAGTATGAATAGAAGCTTCATCATCCAATGCTCGCATGATGCCCTCTTTGAATTGGGTTGGACTGTATCCACATTACAAAAAATACCACAAGAACTGGAAATAATTGGTACTTCTTACAACATATGCAGATCCTGTGTGGAACACAATGTCTCAGAACAGTCTTTGATGTTTTTCAGTTATATAACCCCCAGGGAAGGAGGATGTTATTGTTTGCAGAGCACGTTGTCTCTATTTTCTAGATTTAATTTTTTTTTTTAATAAAATAAAATAAAATAAAATTTTAAAAGATTGAGATCTTCACCAAAAAAGCACCTAGAAATCAAACACTTCTGTAATGGCTCCTTCTGTGTTATCTCATTCACACCCCAATCAGAAAATAGAGCAGAGTAAATCTGAATCCAGCTGCTGCATTGTTCCTAGAAGATTAATCAGTTACAGTCACAGAAGTCAATGAAAACTCATGCCTGATGGGGAGGTGGGAATTCTTGCTATTTCACATGCATTGAGATTAGAAACACCACAAAGTGAAATGGGAAGTCCTGGTAGTGATGAGAAGATTTTTCTTGGAAAAACACCACAATAGAGATGCTTTTAATTATGAGATGCTTTACCTCCAGACCACAGCTTGATGGTCAGGAGTGAAATGGTGCTAATTATTCGAAGAGAAAAAAGTGCAGAGGGCTTTGGGTACATTCACAGTTTGTCAGACAGAGCCCAAAGCAGAGGTGACTGTTTCGTAATTTTTTTCTCTGCTCTCTCGTAAGGAAGGAGCATGTTGATACCTTGTGACTCTGGTTAACCAGCATAAAAGTACTATAGTAGATTAAATGTATTTGCAAAAGTGAAACCAGCAGCTAATCATCTTGTTCATACATGCTGATTTTTCCCCCTGACTAATTTCTCTTGTAGTGGGAGTAATTAACTTTATTAGTAACACTGACTACTCTGGTACCTTCAGGCAAGCACTGGTGGAGCTGCTTATTAGCAATCACATAGTTTCACTTACACCAAGCCTGAGCATTTCCTACAGGGTGAAGTGCCTGTTGAATGTAAGGGAGACTGATTAGTCGTCTACTTAAAAATAAATGTGATATATAATGTTGGACACGGGGTTAGGAGGGAAGAAGCAGAAATCTTACATTTTTTGCTTGCTCTGATTCATTATAACTTTCCATTCATCTAATGCCTTTGCAAAGGGAGGATGACTGGAGCTGCAGTCCTCATCTCCCAGCTGCATCTCCTCAGGTGGGTTCTCAGTGACAAATGTGCCAAGACTGGCCTCAGCTGAGGACACTCCCCACGTGTCTGGGAAATCTCCTACATAGCATTCTACAAGAGACAGCAGACAAGATTTCCATCCAGAAGTGCAGAGGTGGCAGTAGATTACTCAAGCAGCAGGAAAGTCTGTGACACTTGCAGCAGGAATGAGCTGGCACTTTGCTGGAGGACAGGAGCCAGTGTGGTACAATTCTCTGGAAACACTTGCTAGTGCCAGCTTTCCTGCTTGGAATAGACCACAAGGCGAGGTGAAGAACATTGTACCTGTTCTGCCTTGCTGTTCCTAGGAATACTTTCTCTGAAATTGACAGGGCTCCTGGCAGGGAGCTGCATTGCTCAGGGATTGTGAAACAGCTCTAGCGCTGAAAAGAAAGAAGGTCACGTACCCACTCATTAACTGGGCATTGCCGTATGGAGCGTGCAAAGAGGCACTGGCAGCCAGTCTGAGTGTTGTTTTAGAGGTGTGGCAACTGATAGAAAACTGCTCAAATAAATCTGAATGGTCTGAAGGCAAGGTCATAGGAAGAAAAACATCCAAGGAGAGGGAGACGAAAGAATCCTCCTGCTCTGTCAGATCAGTCATTGGTGCTTTTTCTACTATAATCTCAGTTGACCATCCCCATAATGCATAGACAACACTTACAATGACTTACTGGGATTAGGATACAGCCCTTTTTCCCCATTGCAGATATAGTCCCTTAAGATTCCCTTTGTGTCTTAGAGGAAAGTCAAGAAAACCCATCTGGTTTACCTGTTTGAATCTATTTTGTCCATTCTCTCCCTGGTGCATGGATATTTCAGGAGACATTGCTTAGAAGAGTTTCACTGACAGACATATATAATAGTGCTAGAAATCACAACCTGTGGTTTGCTAAAGAGTGTGGTGTACCAGTGAAATTGGAAACTACCGAAGTCTATATTGCATAGATCAGATAGGCTGGTCCTTCTGTTATTGCTATTTATTGAAGGAAAGGGAAGAAACACTGCGGAAGACAAGTTGCTGCACTTGCTGGCCCAGCTTGTGGCTCCTGCTGTGTTTGAATTTTGCTGCAAACATCTGCTCCCAGCCTCTGGTGTGCTTAGAGGGACATGTGTGTGGAGAGAGCATGGCTGAACCATCCCTACAGTCTGCAACTGCCAACCCTAGGCTGGCAGACTGGCCTGGATGTTGTGGATGGTTGGCAGCAGCTGGAGCAGAGCTAAGATGTCACTCACAGGCTCTGGCTGGCCCCAGGCCCATGGCAGCTCTGGAAAAGGCATTTTGCAGTGTGGTCTCTGCCAAGCACAAGTAAAACAAACCTAGCACTATTATGCAGGTCAAAAAAAGAGGAGAAAGGAACAAGTGGAATCGCTGTGTGGATGGAGTTTATATCACAGATTTGGGAAATCGGGAATTTATGAATTTACATTATTGAGTTCTTTTTTTCACTGACCTGTTATTTTACAGGTGAAACTCAGATACAAGCAGATAAGCAATACCACTTTTCAGACAAAAATGGTTTGCGTGCTGAACAGCTGGCTCTGGCTCTGGCTCTGGCTCTTTCTGTAGCACACTCCATTCACTGACACACTGAATGCCCAAGAGACTTAAGAAATAACCCTGGCTTTATCAAGCTTAAGAAAACAGGACTTTATTTTAGAAAAAAATTATTGGCATTTCCCAAACAGATCCCTTTCTAATTTGTCCTTCTGTGTCATGTTCATAAAACTCAGTATACATTTCTGTCCTGTTTCAGCCAGGACAGGGTTAATTTTTGCAACAACCGTGAGGGGCACAGCCAGGACCCTGAGGTTGTTGTACTCATGCTATGTGTCTTGGGGATGGAAGGGGTGGTGTTCTTTCACGTGTTGACGGGTTTGGGGGCATGTGGGTTTGGGCAGCACGGGGTTCAGCGTGGTGAGCACTCACATGTATATTGTTTACCCATCCTGTACACTGTCATTGTAGATTGTTCTTATCTGAACCTGTGATCTTTACCTTTTTGTGCCTCCAGTTCTCCTCTCCATCCCAACACAGAAGGAGAAGAGAGGAATAAGTGATTAATGCCTGGGCTGGAATGTTTCAGTAGGAACACTAAACTGGGGAATAGAATTCCTAAACCATGACAGTTTCTCAGAGAAGGAGATTAAAGAGCTGCTTGTACTAAACAAATATATCCAGAGATGCTAGTGCCTTTGCATGTAAGAGATGACACACAGAACCCAAAGGACAGAGCCATGTGACCTGAGCTGCCTGGGACTCTGTGCACAGTACCCTACTGTCATCAGAAGCCAATGTGATATCACATCTGTGAACACATTACAGTCGAGGTTTAAAATGAGATGCAGTTTGGCACCTACACCTTCATTTGGAAACTTGGTTCAAAATCTCACTCCCCTGATGTACTTCATCCGGAATATGTCTGTTCTGAATTTTATATCAAATTGTTTGACACCTCCCTCTGCATTTTAATCTTAAAAACTATTCCTTCACCTGTATTAACCTCCAGCTATAATAACAGAGAGAAATCACACCCTCTGTCAGTCCTCAGAGTATAGGAGTTAAGGTTTGGCTCAGGTACAAGTGTGAACGCAACCCATCATTCAGTGGTTAATAAAGATCCAGTCCATCTACATTCACTTATTGCATTTACAGTAGATAGGGTGAATAGGTACTTTCAGCCTATAAAATTTTAATTATGAAACTAAAAGTACAAGCTGTATAATCAGCTTTCAACATCATCTGACATTGCAGTTCTGCTTACATTAGTGTTCAGCTTCCAGTCATTAAAGGACAGCATTGCTCTTTAGTAAACAGAGCAAACAGCCTTGCAAATTAAAATAATATCTGACCTGCCCTCAAGTATATTTAAAGTGGGACAGATGTAATGGGATGTTCTCACCACTGCCTCATTGAAACATATTTGATCTTGGCATTTAGGACAAACCTTTCTTACAGTAATTAAATATACACTCCAGTCAGAGAAAGAACATTTGTTTTGAATTCAGAAACTAATCTCAGGCCCAACCAAAGTCCATAGCACAGCCATACCACCCAGGAGACAACTGTGGGTAGCTAAATCTCATTCACCATATCAGGGAGTAATTCCCACTAGCACCAGTGGTAACAGCATTTCAACACAGAGAGCAAACCTCAGGGCTGCTCTGGCAGGTGTTTCTCTTTGACTCTGGCAGTTGCCCTTTCTGTCATGCAATAGAAATCTGGCAAGAAGACCCCATAGTTGTTGGACCCAACAACCAAAGCAGCTGCCAAGACAGACTCCGCTGTTTGTGCTGCTAATAGCTTCTTTCCCTGCACCCTGCTCCCCTCAAAGCCTCCCCAGACAGCAGTCCTCTGAGATCTCTTACTGTGAGGGTGGCAGGTGCCAGTTTAGGCCAAAAAATCCTCTCAATCATACATTCAGAAGCCAAAATGCTGAAATGAAAGTGTTTTCATTCCAGAAAAAAGGGAAATCGACTGCTTCACAGCCTATAGTCATTTTCCTAAAACACTTTCAACATGAGCCAAAAAGTTTAAGAATCAAAATTCTAGGAATGGGGCAGCTTTCAACTTTTGACCTCAGACATTATGCCAACTCAATGCCTCTCATCCTGCCCTGTTTGACAGAAGGGCAGGATGAAAGTGTCGTGGATAATACAGCATTCAGTTGACTTTCCTGGTCCCACCCATTGATGTTTTCCAGTTTCAGTCTCTAAGTCTCCCCAATTTCCTGGAGAAGATGCATTAAAAAAATATCTCACTTCCTCTTGCTGGCTATACACACAAAAATTTCTAGTGTAAGTGGGAAGGAATCATGAAAAGAACAGGGAATTTATTACATACAATGTTGCAAAAATTACCCCTTGCTATTTGATAGTGTTGTCCACTTGAAAGCTGATTAAAACCTGAATTTTTTGAAAATATTGCAAAAATACATTGAAGCTTTTAGTTCCCCAGATTTCACAAACATTTTATTTGTTTTTTTAATGTTTGACAGAACCAGAGATTGCATAAATCCTCCCTTAAATAAAAATCTCTTCTTTCCTGTGGGACTAGTTAGGAGATGCAATATTTAAATGGAAGCATTTCTCCAATTTGTGGGGGTGAAAAAAAAGTTAATTTTGACCAAAACAGTATCAAGTTACCCCCATAAAACACCCCTCCCACTTCAGATAAGACACGTATCTATCATCATCAAATACTTACTAAAACAAGGTATGTCAGAACAATTTCTCTAATAAACATTACCAAAAAA
>WEIU01022739.1:19429-84128 GCA_013389925.1 Aegithalos caudatus | reverse complement strand
AAAAAAAAAAAAAAAGTATTCAGTCATTAATATCAAAGAACTCCCTCAGTGCTGTGGACATTCTAATGCCTCTGGTATGTGAGTCCTAGTCCTGCCCTGCCCTACCTTAGACACCTCATGGAGATACCCAGCAGACACAGAGCTCTGCTTAAGCCTTGCCCAACTTTACACCTCCCCCTTATATTCCCTCTAGCAATGTGAGTTGCAGCAATGGAGAGGTGATGCCAGATGGTCATCCAGCTCACAGGAGCAGGCTTTGAAACTTGTCCAAGCCTCCCCAAGACCCCCCCAAACATGACACACACTATATTCATGCAGGGGCTCTCTGGAGAAATCCTCATCTCTCAGAGAGCTGGACACATGGGGCCAGAAAACAGATTCCTGCTGAGCAGGGCTTTGTTGTATGTTATTAAACAACTGTAAAATTAGCCGGGCAAGCTCAGAAAAAGTTTATTGAGTAGTTGTGCTATAAAGAGCCAGAGTGGGTACATGCCCCATTGCCTCTGGTACCTCAGTTAAGAGTCTAAATTTAGGGTTGGAAGTAAGTAATGCATGCAATGTAAAATAAATGCATCTGCATTGTGTAGCTCCTGCTACTATTTTTTTCTGACATGGCAGTATGATTTGTTAAGTATTTACAACACTAACTTCTCATTAGATCCTTACTCTCTGCCTGTGCAAATCTAAAAACTCCTTAGGCTTCAAGTAAAAGAGATCAGTTTAGGTGCATCTTATGTCAAAATATAGTAGTAAGGCTTGTCTACAAAGAATAACAGCCTGAAATAATTATTCTGCAATAACTATTCCACACACAGCATTCCACCATTGCTCTTTTATAATAGTACCCCTAGGGACACATGGCTGAGCTAAACCACAAAAAGACACTCTTCAGGCAGAGTAAAATTGTCCCCCCCACAGCGAGTGTGGACTTGCTAACTCTGGCGAGCTCTTGGTTCACTCCCTAGTACACTTCCCATTTGAATCCACAGCTGACTAATTTTTTAATTGTCTTTTGGATTTTTAATCTGAAAAAATTGATACCTAATAGAACCCTAGAAATTAGAATAAGACTTTCAGTAGCTGGCCAATCCGGTTAGGTTCCTGCCAGTTATTCTCTGCCATACAGGAATTTAAGTGTTTTGCCCAGTTGAATTTTCATGCTTGCAAAACAGAAAGTTCTGATCCTGCCCTTCAGAGTATAATCTACAGCACAATAGAAATCACTATTAAGAAATTTGCTTAATAATTGTTCATAATTTGCCTCTGCTTGGTTTTGTCCCACTCCTTGCAGTGCTGTTTCCCCTAGGGAAGGATGCCTTTGCTATTTTTGCAGCATGTTGTTGACAACAAGGCTTTGTGGCTACACCTTGGGAAAAAAAAAGCAAAAAAAAAAAAAAAAAGCAAATGGTCGCAGTGGTGCCAAGGAGTTCTATCACCAATAAAATTTCATGAGAGATGGTTTGGATGTCTGAAAGAAGCAGCCACTTGAGCCACTTGAGGAACAACAAACCCTTACAATCCCTCAGCTGAAACCCTAAATCAGATGTGTTCATTAATGTAAGACAAGTGAAGTCAGGTTACCCAAACTGCCCTGTTGCTAAACAAAGGACACGTAAATAGCCTGTTGTTCCCTTGCCAGTACCATATACTACCTCCTCCTCCACCTCTCCTTACGTAACCTTGTTAAATAAAGAATGAAGAACCCTGAACAGCACAAGTAAAAACAGGCCATGGATTTAAAAGAGGGGTGTGTGAATTGCCTCTGACAGACAGGTCTTCCTTTGCTGGAAGGGGACTCAGGGATCTCATTAAGAGAAAAAACCCAACACTTTTCATTCTGGTTATTTCAGAACTATGTTGCTGTAACAGGCATCTTCATCTGTAAGTGGAAAAATCCCAATAGAGAGAGTAAATTAAAAAGGCTAGCAACAATCAAACAAGACATCCTGCAGTGTTTTTCAATACTAGATTTATTCTCTTTGATTCTGAGAACATTGCATAACCCTTGTAATAATATGGCTTATTGCATTGCCTCGTCATACTGCGTGAACTTGTGCTGTGACACGTCCACCTGCAGATGCATCAGACACGCTGGCAACACCTATGACACAATAAACCCAAACTATGTTAATTCAAGCTTGATGGGACATGTGGCATTCCCACCTACAGGACGGGAACCCTTCTGCTGTAGATACACAGTGGCCAGGCAGCCTCAGACTGCACTGTACGGCACGCTGTGGACCTGGGTGCCAGTGAAAAGATGAATTCAGGGAGGAGGGTCTATTGTTCGATATCCAAGTTGAAGGAAGAATGATCCAGGATCTTTGATCCAGTTCCTAAATTACATTATTTTTAGCCTTTGTTTTGCACAGCAGAATCCAAACTACACAAAACCCCAACTGTGCCCTCAAAACTCATTCATTTTCCCACTATTAGTCACCTGTTTCTAAAGGAGGCTTTTACATCTGCAGGACATTAGAGTGTCTTGAAGCATTTGTGAACAATGCATTGATGTGAAGAAAAATTGAGAACAGTTACCTTGCGGCTGAGAAGGAATTTCATATTCATAATCAGCTCTAAAGTGCCAGTCTGAGTGAAGCTGCAAAATGCCAAAAGAGCTGGCTGAAAGAAGCCTCCCTGCCTTTTCAGTTATCCTGGTTCTCCTGTTCTTGCCAGCTCTGTCACTTTCTTGAAGACAACCCTTCCTGTTTTGTCATTTTTTTCTGCCCTTCACTCCAATTTGGTTGATAGGATCTAATACATATTAATAAGGTTCAAAGCATAGCCACATTAATTCTGTAAATCACCCTAATAGTTTTCAAATGTTCCTATCAATGCTTTTACATCTTCAGTAATAAGAATGTGGAAGTATTTGTAGTCTGTAAAATAACAGGGAAAATTGGCTTCAGACATAAGTTTTACTGCCAATAAAAGTATATATAACCATTTGCCTATTTTTTAACACAGATGAATTAGCAATATGAATTCTAAAGATAGTCTGAAAAAAACTTAGTTTTGTCCTCTTGCCACCTTTGTCTCAAAATAAGGTGAGGCTGAGAAATCTGATATCTTCTAGTCTACCAATCTCACTTTTCTGCTGTGCCTCCCTGACAGGGAAGAATCACATTCTTCCACTCTTTTCAGCACCGCTTCTCAGCCAATCAGTTCCAAGCCACCTAACATGATTATAAAAGCAGGAGGGCAATGGCTTTCAGTTTACTTTTCTTTCTAATTTTAGGAAGTAATAGGATTATTTAGTAAGCAGATCCAGATTTTTCATTGTGACATTGCAATCTGATAGATTTTGTCTTCTGCTCTCAGAATTATTAAAATAAACACTGATAGTAAAGATTCAGAAGTGCTCATTCAATGCTCCCTCATGACATATGTTTTAAAATACAGGATTAAAAAAAGGCTAGCCTGAATACTTGATATGTTTGAGTCACGGTTGGTGTTACTGTGAATGGTCAAATAAATCACTTGGAATTGCTTCTCTTGTTTGGTAGGAGAAGACAAATATTTCCAGCACAATCTTTGTTTTGTACAAACATAACAATTTGATTTTAAGATTATCCTTACTAGTACCTTTTGGCAAATATCAGTCCTTGTGGTCAATTGTCTCAGTGTATGTGCCATATTAAAAAAAATCTCTTAGAAACTGATGTCTATTTCTGCAAAACTTACATAGGCATTTTTACCAGGGGCCAAGAGGTAGTATCAACCTACAGTAAGTTGGTAGAAAGAAAAATGCAAATAATCAAAAGCTGCACCTCTACAAAGAGAAATGGTGTGGCTTCCAAAGGGGCAAAAGG
Organism: Aegithalos caudatus; assembly: GCA_013389925.1. Lineage (NCBI taxonomy): Eukaryota > Metazoa > Chordata > Aves > Passeriformes > Aegithalidae > Aegithalos > Aegithalos caudatus. Next base: position 80,316 of record WEIU01022739.1, on the reverse strand, counting down.
TCCTTGCACTGATTTAATAAATTCTACTAAATGCATACTCTACATGTCTGTGTAAATTCCAGCCCCAGAATATAAGTGCCTCCCACTGATTCAATACAATAGAAGATCAACATTGCTGAATTGAATCCATCAAACATCCAAATAAATATATAGGAAATTATTTTATTATTCTTTTCATTCAGCTCTTAGTTAGAAATGTGGAAATTTCATGCTTTTCTTTGAAAATAGGATAGCACTGGGGATAAGTCCAAATGCCTACTTTTGAGTTGCAATCCAAATCCGATTTTCCCAATCAAGTTTGTTTTGGCTCCAACACATTGATTAAGGTTCTTCCAGATGGAAAAAAAAAAATGTTGTTTCACACCGTGCTAACTAAAACACAAATCCAAGCTTGGGAAAAAAAAAGCAAAAGGTCATGGAAAATATTGACACTGGCTACCTTTAGCCAAGAAACATTCAAGTCTTTAGAAAAGCTTGTTATTATTAGTGACACTCTCTTTTGAGAAGCTGAGATCCCCTGGTTGGAGGAGTCCAGGACACTTTTGGAAACAGAACCTATCCACTGACTAGATTCTAATGAAACCTCCTTGGCATACAAATTTCCTCATATGGTTTTCTCATTTACCAGAACAGAAAATCCACAGAAATTACTTTTCGCTGAGATTAAACAAAATCCAAATGACAGCTCTATCTTATTTTATGTAAATAATATGTAAACATTGAAGTAAAACCACTCATGGGATGTGTGCCACTTTGCTGCTTCTTCCCAAATGAGCCTTTGGACAACATGGTTATTAGAAGTATGAAGACAAGCAACATCTGCTTCCAAAGGATGAAGCCAGATAGTCTGCATGATCCTGTATTATACAAACGAAGCCATAATATCAGAGAACTGAAAACCAATTTTGTCTGTTAAAGGCCTGGAGAGTTTTGATATATTTTGCTAGTTGACTGGTATTTTGATATATTTAGGGTAGTTGTATATATTTCCCATGGTTCACTTCTTTTAAAAAAGTGAGAACTACAGTGTCCTTTCTTTCTCATCTTTCTTAAAAAATAACTTTTTTTTCATTTGAACGTGAGAACTCACCATTGTTCCTCTAGCAGTACACCTGGAAATGGTCCTCTCTCTCTGGGGGCTGCAGAAGCAAAGAAAGCACCAGGAAAAGGCTAAAAAGGGAGGATTCACAACAAGAGTTTCCATTTTGTTTCCTCTAACAAAGGCAAGTAAACCTGTTAAACTCTTTCACTGCTGGAGCTAAAAATCTCCCCCAACCCTGACATATCTGACCTGGCAGTAGGTCTGCTTTGCCTTTTCCCTTTAATTCTTATTTATTCAAGAAAAATAAAGTCCCAAATTAGGGCAGGCCATCTTCAACTCCAGTCAAATCAGGCTGAGAGTGAAAAGCGTCTGTTACCAATCACAGCAAATAGTGAATGTCTGCTCTGGAAAATGGTTGGTGGAAGACCTGGTCTACCTTGCTGTACACAAAGCAGTTTTAAAGAGAGGTTTTACCTGAGAATTGCATTATCAGATCCTCTGTTCTTTCATGTGAAGTCTCAGAGTTGCGTCTCTTTTCCCCTAGGAATGACTGCACAGGTTAAATGTAAAGTTTAACTCCCTTGTACAGGCACACAGACCTGGGAATCTTAACTGTTCTCCAAAGACTGATTTGTTTAAAACTAATTGTGAGACAATAGTATTTCTCTCTTGACATTTGTTTTCCTGTTAAAGATAATGTTGGAACCCGTGACATGACCACATCCAGCTGCACCAGACACATCAAAATCAGTGACAGGATGAAACCAAATTACTAGGCCTTTTTGTGGCTGGGGCACCATGTGATGCATCACAATGCAAGATGACAATTGAAACATTTTAACTGTAGTTCAAACCACAGTAAAGAAAACCTCAGGACTCAAGATCGAGAGAGAGAGAGAGAAAGAGAGAGGTGTTTGCAAACTGTGAAAGAGGAAGAGATTTAGCTCTTTGCTTCTTCACAGGTTCACCATCTCTGACTTGCTGCCAATTGCCCAAAGGGCCTTGACATCTGAAGGACATTATACAAATCTACAGCACTGAGGAATAGCAGAGGGAAAAGGGAAGCATTTGGGTCATATGTGCAAAAGATCTAAGCATTCCTATCTCCCTCTCTGCTGCATCCATGGGCAGAAATAATCATGTACTCAATGGGCCATAAGGCTGGCAGGACCAGGAGAGGATGAGGCGATTATCACAGATGTGTGAGGGAGAGAAGCTGGCCAAGGTTTTATCACACCAGTCACCCATTAAGCCACTAAAAGAGCAAATTTTCAGAGTAGGCTGTATCTTTAAAGTCGACATATGTAGAATATCAGAGGTGGAAACTGTTCTGTGCTTTGGGGTAGTAAACTCAGTACAAGTATAGACAAAATAGTCAAATAGGAAATGGTTTGCTAGGATATGCTTTTCTGATTATCTAGTGTGATGAGGCAATCCCTTTCTCAGATTGTAATGTGTGTTTTTTAAAAAAATAATTAAATAGCTTTATTTTCAATGTGCAGGTCTAACATTTTAATTCTTTATAAAAAATTGATGCAGTCAGAAAAATGCTGTTGTGCTTTCTGCATCTCTTTGATCCATGAGAGTAGTCATGGTCAATTTACATTTACAAAGTTGGGGGGTTTTAGGCCTCAATGATGCAAAAATCTTTCTGCTCTGAAAGTCAAACTCACGTTAGTTCAAGTTGGAGAGTTATTGCCACCAGCAAAGACTCCATGGGAAGATTCTACACAGATTTTATGGAAGGTTTAAATTTTGTGTCCTTCTTTTCAAAATGCGCCATTGCTTAGCTGGATATTACCCTTCACTTAATCTTCTTCTGTGAAATGTTTTTTCTTTCATATCAGTCAGTGGTATCATCATGACATACAAGAACATCACTATATATTCCTCAAGTTTCCCCTTCACATCACATATATTGTCTCATATTTTTTTTCTCTGTTTTTGCAAAGAAAATGCCTAGAAAAAATGCCCCATTTTTGAGTTCTACAAATTATTCAATATTTATTTTCCTATTCTGCCTTCAGTTACAATTACTCAGATATTTTATATTTTAGCATAGCCTAAATTTAATTTCAGTCAGTTTATTGTGTAACTGTGATGAGTTTGGGACCTGGATTTTATAGTTAGGCCTAGATTGGGTGGAGATACTCCAATGCTGTAGAAGTCAGAATATCTTTTATACCAATCATTTGCAGTTATGTGGGCCAAATGAAGGTATTGGGGGGAAAAGATAAAATCTGCTAGAAATAAAGACTCAATAAAGAAGAATGTCTGCAAAGTATAGAGGTGAAGAAACTGAGTTTTCTGGTAGTTGCATTTCAGCCATCATTTTAAAATTAGTTTTAATTTCACAGCCACCTGTTTTAACTATTCAGATCTCTATGATCTATTATACATTTTTTCTGGAAAGAAACATCCATTCAATATATCCATTTCAGAGTGTTGCTTGCTCAGGACTTAACTTCAGTCCAGTTCTGAAAGAATGAATGACTGGTCCCATACAGAAGTCTGAGAGCTCTGTGCATACAACATTTGCTGTGTGAAGTCATAATTTTTCACCTTTTGCTCATCCTTAGAATGCATATAAAGTATTACATCTTTGTGCAAGATTATTGCAAGCAGTTTAAGCTGAAGAGGAGAAAGTGAGTCTTCCCACTCATTATGTGTAATTTTCTTTTGATTTGTTTTGATTTGTCTTAATGGGGATAGAACACCATGTAGGTGTGGGCGTAGATGATGGGGTGGGTAAATTTTATGGGGAATGAGCTGAGCAAGCAAGTTTGAAACTACCTCTCAAAATGACTCTTCATACAAACTCAGGAGGCAATCAGACACTTGTTTTAGAACGCTTTGACAAATGCCCATGTTTTGCTTAACAAAATTGTGAAAGCAAAGGATTGTGCAGCCAAAATTAAATGGCCATGTCAACTCCTTCTGCACAGGAATTTGTTTTGTTACTATGAAGTCTGTTGTCAATAAAATCATGTGTCCTGTAGCCCAGAAGACCACATACGTCATGTGTTTCTGCTCGCATTTGATGCTATTGACCCACCTCAATGAGGCAGCCAGGGTTACTGTAGGCTGGCCCAGAGCTCTTGAGGTTGAGGATCAGTAGAGAAAGGAAGGATAAATATTGTAGAACAAGTCTATGGGTGGAAGAGGACTTTCATCTTTCCCATCTGTTCATGGTACCATAAGGAACTCAGCTAAAAGTCAACAAGCAGCTCTATCTTTTCCATAGTCCACAGCATGATAACCCAGAAGAGAAAAGGAGTTCAGGAAGAGGACTTACAGGTAAATGCCTCAGCAAAATGTCTCTGTTGAAATCACACAGTTACAAAGCTGAAGGGACTGGACAAATGAAAGGAGGGGGGAAAATTTTCTATAAGAAAGGAGGTGTGTGAATATTCCTGAGTGTATCAACAGGTTGTCACAAGTCTTACAATCCTATCCAAAGAGCAGAAGAAACCTGTGAAAATTCTGCAGGGGGAACTCAAGAGCTTCTTTCAGTGGAAGGAAACAATCTGGTCTATAATTAAGTTTTCATCTCCTATTATTTATCCAACATCATAGCATCTCATCCAACATCTACCTTGCCGACGCTGTTTATTTAGTTAGTTCATTATATTTCTCTATAATTTGTTGCAGCTGAGCTGAACACAATAGCTTAGAAAAACACCATTCCAAACACTTTCATCATCACAACTTTCTAAATGTCCCAGCCCTGCTTGTTGCCAAGCAGAGAAAGAAGCATTGCCATTTCTGTCACACTTGACTGCTATCCTTTGCCCCAAAAAACCCACCCACACTTGCTCTGCTATTCGTTCATCTTTTGTTAGTCTTCAGACAAGACGAATGTGGAGAGCAAAGGAAGACCTAAGGAAATGCATAAATTGGAAATGTAAAATAGAAGGAGATGAGTGACAGAAAGATAGTGACCTGCATCTGACACACCCTGCTTTTCTAGATTGTAGTTTCACATTATTCTTTGTAAGCCGTATGTTGTTTCTTGACTTGGGACTGTGACCGTGTTTTGTGTGATGTGGTAATAAAGCTTCAGTTACAACAGGTATGGAGCCATTAAGCAAGACTGCAAAGGGTCTCTGATCAGCTACAATCATCAAAATTTGAATGAGTCTTGATTTACTGTGGATGAAACTGTGCCAGGACCTGCATCATGTATGTGCATCAGTTAGACATGCACAGACCTGTGACAGGCTTCTACAGAGCAGTAAATACCATCCATAACAAATAAAACCAGGGAGACCTGGTAGTTCAGGTCCTTGTGTGCCATGTAGATGATTGGAGATGGCCATCTTGGTATGAAAAACAACAAAATAATGAGGATCAGCAGGTCTGATTCTATTTCAATTATATTTATGTAACCCAGGAGTGACTCCACCAAGATGTGGAGCAGTAATGGTGGATATGCAGTGGCAGTCCAAGATTGTGTCTTAGGTAAACAGGCTTCATCTACGGCACTGCCAAGGCACTGTAGACGAGTCAGTAATCAGAGATGTGACGGCAGCGTGGCCATGTTCTAGCCAGCTTCCAGAGCATGGCAGGGAATCTGCAGCTGCACAGGCTATGGAAGGAGTTCCATATGTGTTTTGGAAGGAAGGAGCCAGAGCTTAAACCACCATATCTTCCTGACTCTTATATGTGCTAGATGAAAGCTGGTTTCAGTACGTCTCACGTGCTGCAATCCCAGCTCTGAGCACAGAGTGGGCATGGTGCTGGAGGCTGGCAGACACGAGCTGCACTTACTGTAAATCTTAGCAAAGAAATGCACTTCTTCAAGGTACACTCCAGGTAATTCCCAAGAAATTTGAGGTATTGCAGATGAGAAATCTTTCCACGGACACTGAAGGACTTTTTTTTCTCCATTTTTCCCTTTTCTCTGGCAATCAGATGAACCGAGGGATGGTTTTGATTCAGAATCTGGAGCAGATATGGGGAGGATTGATTCATGGTCCTTTTTTTTTTTTTTTTTTTTTTTTTTCACGTTTAATGGGCTGACAGACTCTGCTTCAGGCCTGTGTTCCAAAGGCCTGATCCAAAACCCACTAAAGTCAATTCTCGTATTAGAGTGCAGTGTGCTGTGAATTTGGCTGTAAAGTAGTACTCAACTACCATTCTGTAAAAAAAAAAAAAATGGAATATCAATTTTTCTTTTAATTACCACAACTCTTAAACAATTTCTAAAAAAACTACCATGCCTTCTTCCTGCCAAAGCATCCTGTCCCGTGTTTTGTGTACCTTACTTTTCAACAGTTTGGCACTCCCCAATCACAGAAAACCTGGCATCTGTCCTTGCCCTGTGGCAGGAATACTTGCCTGGTCCCATGCTGGGCTCTTTGTCTCCTTTTTTCCCTTAGCACTGTTCCCAGACAAGCTCACGTGAGCCACTGAAATGAAAAGGTTGCACTACTTAACAGAAAATAAAAATGTAAGCAACCAACCTGTTCCTGTGGCAGGAACATTTTCTCTCATCTTCCTCTGCTGCAAAAATCTTTGGTATTTATATACACACACACCCTGCCCATGTTTTACTGTCCTCTTTGCTATAATGACTGGATAATATTGAAAACTCCTGAGGGCAGGGTCCGATGGCATGGCTTGCTCTCAAAAGCGTCATGCACGCCTGGACTGTTGTTTTAACGATCAAGGTAAGGCTACCAGTCAACATACCACACTGAATAGGTGCCTGGTCTGTAGTCAGAGCTTCAAAAAGTCCTTTTGAAAATCCCACCTCATTAGAGCAGTAGAGGTGTTTGTGCCATTTAAGCTTGCAGCCCTAGAACTGTGTAAATAACAAGCTCTATCAGTTGAGGTTCTGAACTGAAAAATTTTAGGGTAGAAACAACACGGTTTGAACAAACATGGAATTAGAATAATCTAATTGGTCTTGCTGGAATGAAAACCTGTAAAATGTCACTTCATTCAACAGAAAATGTTGCATTTGACTGAAAATGATACAATTCACTTTGGGAAGTTTTGAAAGAGTCAGTGGACTGAAGAGGCAAATCACAGAGATAGGAGACTGCAGTCACTTTCTTTACTTCGCAGTGTAACTTGGTCTTCACTAGAGCAACACTGAAGGCCATTCTCCACTTCCCAGCAGGCTGGCTTCACTGTCATGGCTCTTTCACTCCCTTACTACATGACTGTGTAAGTATTCTAACATAAACAGAACGGCTCCTACACAAGAGACACAGCTCTATGTATTTATAACCTCCTGGCTAACAGTGACTTGAGAGGTGGAATGTGTTAGTGCAGGTCTAAAGTGTCTACTGGTTCAAGGCATAGTTTTGCATGTGAGAACTTTAACCCAGGAGGTGTTTTGTAGGTATTTTGTGGAAGAGGCTGTTCTGTCTCCTCCTTTTGGAGCTATCCCATTTCTTATAAAACATCCAGATAGTCATGAAGGAAGAGTGTGAAGAATGACTCCTGGCATGCTAGTTAAAACATTCTCCTGGAAGGTGTGACATGCAGGACACTCAACCCTGCTCCAATTAATGCTTAATTATTTACAAAAAGAGGACAAGGTAAACAAGCATAAAAGCCTGGCCCTCAGCTCCTGTCTACTGGATTAACTGAGAGGTCACAAGTGAAGAGAAGAAGAGGTTGGAAAATCAGCACCTCCAGTCCACACCACCATCTCCCACTGGTAATATTTCTTCCTGTAAGTTGGATAATCAGGGAACTCCTCCCCCACCAGCTCTGTGACCCCAGTCCTCTACTCCTGACACTATTTATGGGAGTCAGCCTCAACCCACAAATAGTTTCACGCTGGCAAAAAGTTGCCCAACATATTGAGTCTCCATCAGAAAAAATTCACCAGCTCTGCAGGACCATTCACAGCTGAAGAGCTGCCCACTCACCTCCATCTCTTGGAGTTCCCTTCAGACTGCTGGAGCAGGCCAGGTAGCTTTATCTCCACACTGCTTTAAGGTGTTGCTGTCAGATCGCCAGGCATCTTAAGGTGCTTTGACTGCAGTGTCTAATTTACCTGCTAAATGTTTGCACAATGCCAAGCACAATGGGGTCCTGACTCCGGCAGGGTGCCCAGACAGTGCTATCATTAACTATAATTATGGCTGATTACCCAAATCACAGTTCACGTCATGGGGCAGGCTCTTCCCGGTGCTCAGAGGCCGCAGGGCTCCACCTGAGCGCCCAGGCAGGGCACCACACCCTGGGCCACCAGCCCTACTCCCCATGGCAGGGGCAGCCAGAGGCTGGGAGGCAGCTGACAAGGTGGCCACAGCTTCTGAGGGAGGAAGAAGAGGCTCATGCCTTATCCTCTGCTCGGGGCCTTTGCGTGTTTGATGGTGGTTCTGCCAAAAAGTCTTGCAGTCTTTCCCTCAGGGCTCATTGGTAGTCAGCAGAAGTCAAGTTGTTTGCCAGGGCCTGTGCAATTAATTGCCCTGTGGCAACCAAGAGGCTGCTGCCAATGTCTGCCAGTGTTGTCATGTCTTCCCCAGTCAGAGGGCATAAGGGATTCAGGGGCTGTATATACATCACCTCTCAGGACAGGCTTATTAAAACAAAGAGAGAACTACAAAATGTTGGCTGCTTCCATCTATTAGGCCTTAATTTTGGCATACATAAACTAGTAAGCACTGCATATTGGAGAAAGTATAGAGACAAAAATGATAGCTGCTAATTTTCACATACTTAATTAAATTGACTCTGATAATTACCACTCTATGTTTTAACTCCGTAAGAGCAATGCGTAGTCTGTGCACATATAGTAGAAAATATTTCAGAGATTGAATCAGAAGGTGTACACCAAGCTGTTCTACATATATTTATCTGTACTTTGAAATATGGTATTTTTAAGGCACTCCATGCACATCACTGGTATCTACTTGTCCAATGTCACACTCCTGCTGTTTCTGATCTTGTCTTTTCCACAGCATTTACAAGAAACAAAATTAAATAGAAAACATTGTCTGAAGTAAAGTCTAGGCTAACAGATATATCTCTCAAAGTCACAGCTGTTTCAGGCTGGGATGATTCTCTAAGCATCACTCAAATTACTTTACAAAGAAAGTCAAGCTTTACCTTCCAGGTGGAGAAACAGTGGCAGATGACAGATCTGGGAGCAGGACACAGGCTTCTGAAGGTTTAGCATGGCAGACAAAGCCAAGCTTGAGAGAGCCATGTAAGACCTCATCTCTTTTTGGTCAATGAAGGCTCACCTCTCAAATTCCACTGTTTCATTGCTGTTACTGTCATCTGTCAAGTGTAGATATTTCAAAAGCTCTCAGTAATATTTTCCATTATGTTGACTAAGACTCTGCTGAAATTTTGTCATTTTTCAAAGTGTATTTTTGGAAATTTATATAAAATGGTGCCATGTAATACTTTGGGCAACAAACTATAAAAACTGCAGCAAACCAAAGCTGCAAGTCTGTGATTTCAGTTCTGGTAGTGGGATGATGTATTTTGCCCTTGGACAAGGCCTGATTAATTATGGTTTCTGTAGCACTGGGGTGTACCCAGCCCTTCTTCCAACTGAGACTAGAATGTTTTTAAAGTGAAGATTGCAGAAAAGCACATTAGCACTGAAGAATTGAAATTTTAGAGTTCGGAAAAACATTTTTGAGCTCCTTCCATGAGATTTTTCCATCTCCTTTTTCCAATCTAAAATATTTTGCTGATATTGTGAATTTAGAATAACTCACTTCCAAGTAAATGCCATGAGGCTCTTTTACACTTGCCTCACAGACTTTCAGCTCACCACAAAACCGGGTCATTGGGCTCTTTTTATTTCATGTATCCATCTAAGCAACACTTTAAGTTCTACCAAGTTTTTTCACAAATACTCACAAGATTTCATATTCTTGCTTTGTACACAGATAGCAGTGAACAAGCAATTTCCCTTTAAGTGATTTGGGATAATTTTTTCGTCAGAAAAATATTTATTTTAAACTTTTTTGAGTAGAATAATTTGCCTGATGAAGGAGTAGACCTTTTAAAGTTGACAAGAGCCTTCCATGTATTAATATGTATATAGCTTTTCATGTAGAAATTGTTCTCAATGTAGAATTTTGCACTAAAGAGTAATTTTTAAAGTAGAAAAATTTTAATTAGTCTTTTTAGCTTAATTTAAATGAATTGTCTATCTTGCTTGATGAAATGTTTTGCCTCGATGCATATTTTCCTGATTAGTCTCCTGAGTTTTCGTCCAAGAGGACATCTTTTTTGTCATGTGTTAGGCAAGGAAAAAATGTTGAAATTTCAAAAACTCTCCATGGACAAGAAAGCTATTTCTCATTTTCCTCAGCTGCTAAATACTTTGTTAGGCTAGGAGGGGGCAGTGATGTACGTAGGTGGCATTCCTGTGGTGGACTCAAGAGAGCAGCTGACTTTTGCAAGCTTTGCCATGTGAACCCAAACCTGAAACGTCCACTGGGCTCAGCCCCTCCATGCATTGGGTTGGGGTTAGCCACAGGGAGCAGAGGCTGTGCAGAAGTGGGGACTGTGGTCTCTGGGTGGTACCCAGGGATGTGGCTTACGGCGTATGAATCACTCAAACCTTTCTTACAGTTCTTTAGGCAAAAAAGGCAGAGTTCTCCTGAACATGACAAAATGTTACTGGATGAAATGTAGATCTTGTGATAGAATTTATTGATTTCCCAATTATCACTACTCAGTGGAAAGGCCAGAACATGAAATGCAGAGCACCAAAAAACGCCCTGAAGATCTATCTGATGTGATACAGAGGAAGGTTCATCTGTGTCCTTCTGAGTTTCATGAACAGAGTGCACATCTTCTACCTTAAAAGAGAAGCAGCAGATGGGATGTGTTGTCAGCTTCAGCATTTAAACTTAAGGTCAGCTGCCATTAGGTAACTCTTCTTCATAGTAGAAGACATCATATCCCAACTTTTCTCTAAACAAGAAGAAAAGGATTGTCTTCCCTAAAGTACTAATGCTCTTAGTAAATGCATTGGGTAATACTTTCAATATGCTTATATCCTTTCTAGTTGCAAAAAAATTATAATAAATTAAAATGAAAATTTAAAAATTGCACCATTTTGTCAAGAGCATAAAATTACTTAATTTGATGGTGTAGATCTGCTCTCTGTTTTGATTTTCAAAGCCATGTTTTCTCAGTAAAGCCTTCAAACACAAAAAACATCCAGCATTACAGATGTTTACAATTATGGGCAACTTAATGATAAAAATAGGCTTTATTTATCAATCAGGATTTTTGCACACACCACATCCCATCAGGTACCACAGGTTTTGCTGAACACAGCACCAGCATCACTCCCATTCAAGGAGGGCAGGACTCATCTTGGGGGACACGAGACACATGCCAGCACCACACAGTCCCATACATACACTGTGCCAGGGCAGGTAGCAGATAACAAGACAAGGTGGCCCAAGCTTTCTCCTTGCAGGCTGAGCAAAGCTGTGGAGCAAACCTCCTGTGGAGAGGTTATGCCCACCTGGGAGTTTTGACTGAAAAGGAGAAGAAATTTTCCCTTTTCTGAAGCAATGCCACAGCAGCCATGCAACCCCTGTTGCCTGGAAGTCTCAGGTGAATGTCCCCTGCTCATGGACACATCAATTCTCAAGGAGCCGGATGCTCCTCAGAGGATCTCCCTCAGAGATCTACAGCACACATACCCTCCATGGATCACCTGATACACAGGAGAACTGATGAACTTGCTAAGCACGTGCCAGCCATCTGTGTGGTACATGTGCAGCTGATATGGTGATCCCAGCTGGGTCAGACTCACGTGCCTATGTCATATAGTACTCAAACCTTTATTTCTCCCTGATATTTTCCAGGAAGAGCTTTGGGCACCCTACAGTTAAAAACTCATTCTGAGTACAAAATGGTCTAAACTTGAAGAAGGAGGAGCATGTCGGAAAAATTATGTTTTGATGTATTGTGTCCCTGCTGGATATGTGCAACAAGAATGTATGGGCAAAGACGGACAGACTTCCTTCATGAGAAACTGAAGTTGTTTCAGCACTTCAGAGTAGGATTGCATGTCAGCACTGCAGCTGTGATTATCTTCCCTGTTAGGATGATTATTTGTCCTTTTGTGGATTAAAAACTAAAAGACTTGGATTCTGATATCACTTGTGACATGATAAACCAGCTGTAACTGAAGAGTGGAGAATTAATGTAGGATATCATGTTCAAACAAACCTGCCTGAAAAACCAACCTCATGGAATGTCTCCTTCTCTGAGAGCGATGGACCTCACAAGGAAGACCTGAAATAGCCCAGGGTTAGCTGGGAAAGTACACAAGGAAAGTATCACTGTACACCTGTCCCCCTCTCACCTCATTGGGAGGCAGCTGCCCAAAATTGACAAGTTAATTATGCCCTAAAACTGTAAAACAAAATAAGGACATGGACCTGATGGAATAAGTTCAAATGAGGGTCACAAAGATGACCGGAGGGCTGGAGCACCTCTCCTATAAAGACAGGCTGAGAGACTTTGGGTTGTTCAGACTGGAGAAAAGAAGGCTGAAAGGAGACCTTACAGCACCTTCCAGTACCTGGAGGAAGCCTACAAGAAAGCTGGAGAGGGACTTTTACAAGGGCATGAAGAGATGGGACAAAAGGGGATGCCTTCAAACTGAAAGAAGACATGTAGAAGAAATATAGATATTTGGAAGAAATTCTTTACTGTGAGTGTGCATGGTGAGGCACCAGAAGATGTTGCTGAGAGAAGTTGTGGATGACCCATACCTGGAAGTGTTCAAGGCCAGGTTGGATGGGACTTTGAGCAGCCTGGTCTAGTGGGAGGTATCCAGGCCCAATGTGGGCCTGATATTTCTGAGTCTGAAAGGTTTTCAGCCTGTCAGTGGCTGATTTTCTTCCCAAGGGAAGATTTCTTGGGAGAATTTTCTTTCAAGGAAGCTTCACTTAGGAAGAAAATCAGCCACTGACAGGCTGAAAACCTTTCAGACTCAGAAATATCAGGCCCACAGCCCATGATACAAAGGTTGGAACTACATGATCTTTAAGGTCTTTTCCAACCCACACCATCCAATGATTTCTCTCCATATGCCTCACAAAGGGTGTCAAGCTGAAATGTAATTCCTTATACTGTACATAACGCTATTTGGTCAATTCAGTGTAAGCTGGTTTTGAATGTCCATTTAAAGTTCTGGTTTCTTAGCAGTGCAACCAGTACCCATCTCCTTGGAGTCTTAAAGTTTTTGTGAGGTGTATCTCCTCCCTTCCCTCTAGCCCAAGCACCCCTCAGTGTTGACCCCTTGTCAATCTCAGTGGCTTATGTACATAATGCAGAGCCAGGTGCCATGGAGAGGAGAGAGGAGAAATCAACCTGTGGTAAACTGTCTTCTTTTACAATGCCCAGAAGTGATGTGTGAAGGCTTGGCTGATTTAATGAAATCTACCTTACTATGGCCTGAAAGAGGATGGATGTGAAAGTATTGCCCTTATAATTCACCCACTGTGTGAAACATCCATTATGAAAAAAATACTTTTGGAATAGAGTAACTTCCTCTGACTCCTTCTGTGTAAAAGCTAAGCCTTAAGTCCAGATCAGGCTTGTTGGCTCCCAACATTTCTAGCAGGAACAATTCCACAGGGCAATTGCACGCAATCTAAGGAGCTTTCAAATGTTTCAGCTACAAAGTGGTTCTATGTTTCACCTTCTGGATTGTTCCTGTATCTGGAACATTGCGTCTTCTGATCAGATACTGAAATTACATCATCATTCTGTGCCTGAACAAGATCAGTCTCTTCTTCATCTGCCTCTTCTCTATAAATATTCAGGACTGTTAAACACAAATCTCTGGGCTATGACCAGTCAATTAGCTTAAATACAATTTGTGTCTAACCTCTGTGGTCACATAGCCAGCGCTGTGGCACACTTGTGCCATTTGAATACCTTTTCCAATCCAAACAAGCAAGGCAGTGTTGGCAGCACATTTACTTGTATTACTCTGAGGCAGGGAAGGACAGCATTAAATTGTGTTGTCTTTTCCTGGAGGGCTTCCAAAAGGAGCTGTGAAAAGGGCATGGGATCATTTTGAGACTGCACAGCTCTGGGAGAGGTTGGTGCACTTCATGTGTTGATGCACAAGCTCACAGAGAACTGACTGACGCAAATCCTCCTCTACACTGAACCTGTAACAACTAATCCTATCTCGGAGTGGAGGCACATTTTAACTTCTAAATAGGAGGAAATTTAAAGCCTTATGTCTTCAGAACATCTAATTGTATCTTACTTTTTAATGTCATTCTTTAAAAGACAAACACAACAAGAACAAGAAAGATATGACTCAGACTTTCAAAAGTCAGTCTGCCTCATGAAATGTAACTTTCCAATTTTTTTATTTTCTTTAACATTAAATTAAAATGGTTTTCTTACATTTATTCTACTCAGTTTAATTTTTTTTAATAACAAAAAACAAAACCAAACAAACCAAAAACACACACACAAAAAATTACTGGCTTGCACGAATCTTAAAAGCAAAGATCCAGCACTAGGACTGTGATGGAAGCAAGTGCCATTGTTAGACTGCATAGTCCATCACAGCCAGGCTTTCAAGATGCTCATAAAAATCTGGGAGTAACTTTCATTATGTTCAAGTGTGTGCATACATGCAAAACACACTTGCCTCACAGGGAGCAGTGAGTGGTAGGCACATAATAACCTCTGAAAAAGATTACAACTATACCCTACTGTAGCAAGAAACAGTTATGATTACTTAATGAAGAAGCTGACATGTCATCCTTTCTGCCATGGCAAAAGTGACTTTTAAGCTGTCTTTTTTAATTGTCATGGGATTTGGAATTTGTGTATGTGCAGACCTCCAATAATTACATAATGGACACATCAGTAATGGAATAAAGAGAAAGGCAATTAGTTTTGATTAAAAGATCCTAGTCTCTTTAATATCATTGGTAGAACATATGTCAGCATCTAGAAATGCTTTTTTAAATTTCCTTTTTTTTTTTTTCCAGAAAAGTAGATTTACCATGCTAGATTACATCATTTTCACATACATTCCACATGTGGCTTTTCTAAAAATTATAAACACAGATGCAGAACCATAGCTTGTTTGGCTCCTGCTCCTGATAGTGACAGCCATTGAACCACTAGCTGCAAAAGAGCTGTACTGCAAAACTGATGTAATATGTGTGCCAAGAGGAATTGTTTCCACTGGGAAAGAGAAATGAAGTGATTCCAGAGTTCTTGATTCTTCATGTACTTTGTCTACTAAGGAAAGCAAGTCAGCATAGATAGTATTCTTCTGGACAAGTACCACTGGCTTAAGTAGCCACTGGATTCAAAGGTCCTTGTGGCACTCAGAGACTTCTGTGTGTCTCATTAAGAAACATACATTACAACATTCCTGTAAGCATGTGAAACAGACTCTGTTTTCCCACTATCTTACCCAATAGGTGTTTGAGATATTACATATGCTTCAAAATCAAATAGTGGCTACAGTTTTTCCATCTGGATCTGAGAATGGTTGAGGTTGGAAGAGATCTCTGAAGGTCATTTGGTCCAACTCCTTGCTCAAGCATGGTTACCAAGAGCAGGTTGTCCACAAGCATGTCCAGATAGCTTTTGAATATCTCCAAGGACTGTGACTCCACACCTCTGAGCAACCTGTCCCAGGGGTCAGTCACTCTCACAGTAACAAAATGTTTTCTAATGTTCAGACAGATCTTCCTGTGTTTCAGTTTGTGCCTGTTGTCCCTGGTACAGTCTCTGAGCACCATGGGAAAGAGCCTTGCCCCTTCTTCTATGCATATCCCCTTCCAAGCATTTATGTACATTGGTGAGATCGAACCGAACCTTTTTTTTTTCCCCCAAGCTGAACAGCCACAGCCCTCTCAGCCTTTTGTCATTGGAGAGATGCTGCCATCCCTGCTTTTGCAGAGATATGTCTTCAGCAGCAGCAGAAGTGTGCTGTTTGAGTTTTACAGTATCTTGTCTATCTACATGTCTGTCTATAGCATGTAAAACAAACTTTCTGCACCTATAGCATGTAAAACTCCAGAAACAAACTTTCTGCTTTTACTAGCTGCTCAGTTGTGTTAGCTCTCCTGTAGCACAAGACATGCATCCACACCTTTCTCTCATTTTTCTAATTAATTGCATCTTCTTATCAAATATAAGATCTCTGAAAGAAAGTGCTTCATTACTCTGCTTACAGGGTTTTAAAACATCCTGCAGTGATGAAGAAAGTAACAAACTCTTGCAGTCAGTTCATTTGCTGTCACTGCAACAGACTGCTGAGTTTTACCAGATGGAGATTTTTTGGGTGGCATTTTTCAACTTCAGATTCTGAGTAACATGTTTTTGCAAGCTAACAGACACAAATGGGCAGACTTTTAAAATTATTTAGGAACCTATCTGATGTCAAGGGCAGTTAGGTGTCTAAGTGTACTTAAATATCTAGGCCAGAAGAGGAGCAAAGCCAGCTAAACCAGCTAGTAGGGCTATCACAGGGAATAGGTGGTGTCTCTGAGTGATCTAGAATTAGCATAGACTAAACCAGATTGAAAGCAGGGCCTGGCTTTTTAATAAGTGTTTGTCTAGTGACTCACATCATCAAGGCCCCCACCTCTAACTGGAGCTTTTCACACCGAAGCTGCTGGGATGCTATTACTAATAATAGTATCAGGAGCCACACCACAGAAGGGTAGATAGGTACCTGGCAGTCTCTGTAGCGTAATAGGGTGTAGCCAGCTCCAAAGGGGCTCTGGAGAAGTTCCACCTCGATGATAGAGCTTGGGCTGCTCTCCACAGCTCTTTCAGATTGCATCTAAACGCTCCTCCCCGGAACAAAGTCCTCAGGCACTTCGCTGCTTCAAAGCCTGCCTGGGATAATAAGAATGAACAAATGCTTTGTCGTACATGTTGGAAGGAAGAAGGAAGACGCATTTCTCGAGTATGAGGCTCTGTGTAAACATAGGTTCTTCTCTGAGTCTCTCAGCTCTGTCCAGTCTCCCCACAGTTACTGCTTGGTTGTGCATTGCAGCAGCTGTCTGTATTTATACTGGGAGATAGCTCACTGTAGACCCACAGTGCAATTCCACCTGCAAAGCCTCTAGATCTGCTTGTGTCAAGTCTTCCTAGCCTTGCTCTGCAACTGCATGGTGTGCCCTGCAACCTGAGGATAGGTACAGCTCTGACAGCTCACAAAATGCTCTATAATGTACTCCCAGGGTCTTGGGAGTCTCTTCAGATACACCTTCTTCCTTTTTTCCCCTCTGACCAAGTGCAGACTGCAGTCAGAGGTGTGATGGTAGCTGGTAAGTGATACAAAGTGAAGGGAGTTCCCCTTGGCAGCTTTTATGCGCTCTTGGTCAGATCCCTGTTAGAGGCAGAGAAGCCAAACGCACCCATTGCTTTTCTACCTTCCTGCAGCTATTCTGGCAGTCCTGACAGTAAAGTCCTCCTTGTTTTGTCACTAACATTCATTTCTCTCATGTCAGACAGCAGCTTAAGAAAATCAGTTGCCACCAGAAGCGGCAGCTTTTAAGAGGGAAGTGAGAAGATTTGGGATACTGCACCACAACCCAAACCATTGCGCTTTCTGGTTGTAGCTGGGCTGTAGTAGGCAACACAAAACAGGGAGAGAAAAGAAATAACAATGCAAAGAAGCTTTATAGAGTAGAAAACAAACAGGCAATGAAAGGGTGTGTTCCTGAAATCCTTCAAAGGGTGTTAACTCTTTCATAAGGAGACTAATGACTCCCCCTTAAGCTGGTAGTTTCTTCTGTGCTTCATTAGGATTAATTCAGTGGGCCAGATTCATCCCAGGAATCCTTCCACTAAAGTCACTGGAGTGATACTACCAATAACCACAGGAAAACAATGAGCCAAACACTGTGTATGTAAGGAAAATAGCTGTCCTGAACCTTTCTGTAAAACTTGGTTATGGCCCTGCCAAACTCTCCTGAAACTTCATTTCTTATGTGAATGGAAATGAAATATGTCAAAACAAATTTGAGGAACTACACTCTAGCCTAATGTTGGGTTTGCAACGTGGACGGCAAAATCAGCCTAATCAAAGAGCTCATATCTAAGAATAGTTCAAATACAGCTTGTGAAAGGACTGGAACATGACACACCACAGATGGAACCATACAAGGTTGCAGACTGCCCCCCAAACATTTTCTTTCCAACAAATGAACTGCACAAGCATTATGAGGCTGCGCACCTCCACCAGGACTGAGGACACATCCCTGCCTCTGCTCCAGCAATGGCCTGATAGCCAGATGGACACACCTGCATCCTCCATCCTTCCTCAAGGCTGAGGACAGCACAGGAGCTCCCCCCTCCCTCTTGCCAGGCTTTGCCTCCCCCTCTTGCCTTACACACTAAGATACATAAAGGGTGGCAATAATTTTTCTCTTCAGGGCTGTGTTTTGAAGACTGCCTTCTCTCACAGGATCTCAGTTACGTTGCAGGTGGACAGGGTGCTTTCCTAGAAAACCTGCTGCTCTGCAGTGCAGGCTCCTCCGGAATCTCATCATCACTACTGCTGCCTATTGACCAGCTCTTGGTGGATTTCTGCTCAGCATGCAGGGTCTTTGCATCATCTTGCTGAGGTGCCCAGGGATGCTGAAATGCCCCAGGGTGTGGTCCTCCATCTGTATTTTTTGGCTGCAAAACATGCTTGTGAGTGCCACAAGTGTCCTTCTCTCCCTCACACTTTATTTCCATCCTCCCAGCAGCAGTTTGCCACCACCTCAGTCATGCTGACACAACTGCTTATACAGCCACCCCTCAGGCAGGTTGCTGAAATGCTCCTCAGGGAGGGTACAAGAGGGGAAAGGAGATGGAGGAAACAGGCTGAGTGGAGCATGTGAGAATGGAATGACTGGATTTCTATCCAGAGGTCTACATGGACAAAATAGGATCTTGGTCATCTGTGTTTCCATGCCACAGATCAGAAGTCTGGAACAGAAGTGTTGCAGCACCAACCTTTCAGTGCCTTCACCTTCTGTACTAGGCCTTACTTTTCTTTCGTGTCTTCAAACCTGACTTACTGTGTTTGAAGCAAGGAGAGGGTCAAGCAAGAGAGGACAACAGGAATGAAACGTTGTCTGGTCAGGTGTTACAGCTGAGGCAAAGACAAAATTCTGGAGATACGTTACTGTCCATGAGTTTTAACAGGGCATTTACACCCAGACCCAAGTCATCACTATCTGCCTTTCTGAGAAATAAAGAGAGACAAACAAGCAGGCAGAAAGCAAAGGAGGAAAAAGGAAACTCCTGATTTCAGGGCTGATTTTCAAATAAGAACACATCTCTCTGCTTGTTCTCTCAGCAGGTCATCCAAACGTTGCCAAGCACCAGATGTTTGAAGTGGCAAACAATTTGTAGATTTAATTTTTTTTTTATGCTGATCTGCTTCTGATAGGGTTTCTCTTGATTTTTCTTCTTGTTTAAGACTTTTCTACCCCTAAGCAAAAGCTCAAGTTCAGCTGAAAAACTGTCCTGTAAAATTGGGACTGAATGTCTGTACAGATGTGGTGGGGGGATATAGGGAGAAAAGACCTTCTCAGCAGTTGTGTCCTTGAATTCCAAAGGTTCTTACACTTTGAGGACTGAGAGTTGGCTCAAGTTTTCCATCTGCCTGCTGAATCATGTTCTCTCCATCAAGGAAGAGACAGTGAGGGCAAGACTTCTCTGAACATGAGCTCGTCTCTCATGGCTTCCACAATCTTGAGCTCATCAAGTTTTCCTATTTCTTCACAAACTTCCTGATAGGTTAATGTTCCCTGAGTTGGTTATGTGGCACAATCCTTTGAGCAGTATTATTTTTTTATTTGAGAGCTCTAAGAGAATTCCAGAAACGATTTCTCACTATTTTGAAAGTTATGCTAAAAGCACTAGATAAAACATGTATGAAATATCCTGGAACATCATGAAATGTGACATGCAATGCTGAAATGAGTAGGACTTTATTTCCCTCATCTTTTAGCTACCTTTCAGTTTCTCCAGAGCTCATCTGTGCCCAGAGGTATTGTTGATGCAGCTTGTTGAAAAGGAAATATTCACTGATCACAAACTTTGATAAACATATTCCACTCTCAAGAACTTTCTTAGTGCAAAATGGGCATTTATTCTTCAAGCCTGAAGGAAACATGAAGACTGACAATATCCTAAATGAATTTATTTTTTAATGGAAAATATCTCCCAGGTTTGGGCTGTGGATGTGGAAAGAAAAGTAGGTTTATATTGAAAAATTAGTTTATATTGTAAGAAAAGTAATCATGCCAGAATAAATATTTTTAATTCAGAACTGAATGACCATGGAGAGATTTGATCTGGAAACATCACAAAACAGCTTAACCTACAACTGCTGTGCCAGCCAGCTTCCTTTTTGGAGGGATATCTTACCAGAGTTGTTTGGCTTAGGAAAATGAAATATGCGTAATAAATGCATTGCACAACACATAGTGATTATTTTTAAGTGTCACATGAGCAAAAAAGATTTCAGTGTTTTTAAATGAATAGATCTAGAAACACTTTGACATCTCCAAAAAGGTTTTGATTCATTACTGTGAACTCAAAAGTCTTCTGAGGTTTGGTCACTGCCAGCTAACATATTTTTCCCTGGCCATTTCTAGTCAACTGCTGTTTAAAATCTTGTTAGCCATTATATTGCCAACCTCCCCTTTCTCTTAGTGAAAAGTACTCTTCAAAGTAAAAGACCAGTAAGTACCAAAGTAATTTCTGTCTTTGCTCAACAGCAATCAGTTACAGGCAGCTTTAGGAAGTGTGCAGTCATGTGAGCCTTCATGAGACCAGATTTTGTACACTATGGGGGTTTTTGTTTTTTTGATTTTTCAGTCCATAGCTACAATGAGAAAAAAAAAAGACATGGGCATTTTATGATTTTACCATCAATAATTCCAACCTTTTACATCTTCCTTCATAGTCATTTCAGACTGTGCAAAGTAAGTTAAAAGAGGAGGTACCAATCAGACTGATAGTATTTTACTCCTACTCTGCAGGGTAAATAGTGACTATGCAAGGTTGCAGGTAATGGAGAATCACAGTCTCTCTTTTTCCATGAAAGGGACTAGATTCTACCACTCCCACTCAGGCTGAAGCCCTAATTTTACAATATGGGAACTTGAGCAGAAACACCAGTGGAAGGGGTTCCACCCCCGCCTTCAACCGCATCTTTCCAGGTATCAGCACACTACCCCCACACCAGCAAGCCCAGCTGAGTTTGAAAATACCCCCCTGTTTTCCACAGTTGTTTTTCTCCTCAGTGGTTCACGGAGGAGGCAGCATTACTCTGGGGGTGAGAGCAGGCATGCTGAGGCAGGGGGGAGCACCTTCCACAGCACTGGCACTGCTGCCTGAGTAGCCATGGCGGCTGAATGCATTTCATCCCTACATGAGCCAAAGACAGCTCAGAGACCTTGGGGTCTCCCCGGACACAATCCTGCTTTCTCACACCATGGCAATGGAGTGGTGTTAAAGAGCAGGCTCTGTTTCCCTTCTGCATTCCTCTCACTGGCACTCTTGCTCCCTTTTCTTATCCCAACCCTGTCAGTGTGTCAGGACTGTACCTTCTCAAAGATTGTGTCCTTTCTCAGTGATTGTCACTGGCCTAGGTTACACTAGCACGCAGTAGAGGGGTAACTGTAGCAAGAAAGGAAGAATTCAGTATGCAGAAAACTAAAATGAATGATTCACTAGTTTCTCAAGTTCTTATTCAGACTCTATGGGTCTGGTATGAGAATTTGCGAGTAAAGAACTAATCCTCGACATGCTTCCTTAACTGAGGCCACTTGCTGATGCCAACAGTAGAACTTGTGTACAATAAATTCATGCACGAGAAGACCTAGACACATCAAGGTTTTTTGTGCCAAAGGAGTTTTTAGGATGATACTACTATTTTCTCTAAATTTATCTTTCACTCTTCCTGAAAGGTCCAAAACAATGATCCAAATTTTCACTCAGACACAGTCAAAATACCTCCCCATAAGCCAGGACTTCCAGTATACAAAGCACTTCTCAGACATCCATTAATCCTCAAAACAGCCTGTGAGGTAGGAAATTGTCAGTGTTATTATCCCCACTTCACAGGTGGGGATTCTGATGCAGGAAGATTATGTGATTTGCCACAGGCTACACAGCAAATCCATGCCAGACCCAGGATTAAAATTCAGCAGCACCTGACATCTGGGCAAATACTCAAGCCTTGGTCTCTGCTGCCTCTAGAATACATGTCTTAAGCAGGTCTCCTGGTGAGCATTCATAATCAAGCACTGTAGGTCCCTGTATAGCACAAGGGTGTACACACATACCAAGAATGTACAAATCTAAGCAAAGCACAAGCTAAAACATGTCAATTTGAAGACATCTCCCCAGAAGTCTAAAGGAAGATCTGCACAGCCAACTTTTGAAAGTTTTATATTGCTAGTTAACTTCAAACAAAGAAGTAAAGTCTGGTACATAAAGCGTTTTTTGTTATGCCAACAGACATAAAGGATATTATTTAGATCACTGTTTTCCTGTACATTTGCTTTCTAAAGAAAATGCATAGACTGGCCTATGTTCAAGAGCAGACAAAATTGATTTCCTTGTGCTGGGAAGGCCAGATTGGTTCCCTGAATTTGAAAGAAACACCATAAATTTTCATGTAAGAAGTGAATATTTCTGACAACGTTTTTCTGCTTTGAAAGATGTAGATAAAATATACCATTTGTTGCTCCAGTAGTGTGCAGGATGGTTTTTGTCTCCATTTGTACTCCTGAGTTCTCCTTGTCAGTTTGTTGTGCAAACCCTTGATCACAAAAGTTGAATGTTTTTGGTTTTCCACAGTGGAAAGTACTTGTTTGCTGTATCTGCCCTGTCAGCCCTCGCCAAAATGTGTTGTTGTTCATTTTGCATCTCAAAGATTGTCATGAAAAGATTAATTTCTATCCTTGGGAGAAAGAAAACTTTTTTTTTTTTTTTTTTTTTTTCATAATTTGTGTGCAAGTTATTTCTAATGAACACTAGAAAAGACAAAATAATTTCAAAAGTGACAATGAATGAAAAGGGTTCAGATCAGGTTTCTTCTCTGGCACTGGCAGACACTCCCTTTATGTCTTCTCATCATAAGTGGTCCAGGAGCCTGTGCTCTAACACCACCACATCAGACCCTTTCTCCTCTAACCTGGATCAATAGAGAACAGCTACTCATTCACCTATATCTTCAGCAGCACAATCCACTTCCCCTGATTCCTAGAAGCTCTTTTTTCTCACCATAGCTCTGTCTTCTTCAGTCTTACCCACTCCTCGCATTTCTGCTTCCTTTTGCGGAAGCCTTATGGATATCCAGAAAATATTAGAATCAGAGAGAGAGATGGAGAGAGAGGAGAAGGTGAAGAAAATAAAATGTAAATGTTCTTTCACAGGGAAGAGGAATTAGACAATTTTCTGCATTTTGAAAGCTTTAAAATTATTTTGATATATATATTCCTACAAAATAATTCATTTTATTTGCTTAAATAACTTTGCACTGCTAGGTATATTCTGCCTAAAATAAAGAAACGCAGGATGATAGTCACATATTAATGGCATTCAGATATTTCCTGCAAAGCACATTGCAGCATAGGAAAAATTTTGGAACCTGCACTGCCAAAGAAGGCATTGCAAAAAAAACAGCCACAGCTCATCTGTCCCCATTAGAGCAGATTCTCATTATTAGGCAGTGGGTCCTTCCCAGTCCACTCAGCACACATACTACTTGCTCTCTTCTAAATAATCTTTGGTGGGCTTTTTTTTTATTTTTCAGCCCTGTTCCATACAACATAGAGCAACATGACCATTTGACCATTTCAGTCACTAGGATTTATTTTTACATGTTCTTTTTTTCTTTTCTCCATTCAGTTTATTTTATTTTTTTTTCCCCTCGCTTCAATCAGTATGTATTTTTCTCCTTGATATTATCACTGTATTTATGTCCCATCCTTTTGCACCCAGGGGAAAATTGCTGACACTGGAGATCTTTGTGAAGACAAGTCACACCACTCATAACTGTAATGAAATTATTCTTCTTCTGCAAAGATATTCATTGAGTGGCTGCCTATCTCGTACTTGGGTTTGGCTTTAAGCACAATGTTTAAAACTGCTTCTTGAGTTAATGTCATTGAGCAGTGCAGTTGAAGTCCAGTTCAGATATGAATTCCTTGTAAACAGACACATTGTCCTTTTTGAAGCCCAGGGAAGAGCAGGAGACCAGTGAAAATAAAGTGCAGGCTGCTCCACTTGAGCATGGGGGGATGAGTTGCTGTCCATATGCTTGAGAGCCAGGTAAGAACTTACTGGCTCCCCCAAGTCCAGTTGTTCCCTCAAGAGCTGTATCAGCCCTTCACAGCTGGTTTGATAACACATAATAAGAGTAATTTTAGAGATAAGCAGTGCTCATATTTACTAAGACTGCAAGGATCAGACATTAAAAGGCAACATACCTCCTCCCAGGACTCCTCTGTCTGGTCTTAGTCATACAAAAAAACCAATGGTAATATTAGAAATATTGCTTAAAGTTTATTTTCTTTGCTCCCTTCATTTAAAGATAAGAATGCCCATGATTTTCAAATCATTCAACTGCACTGGATAAATGCTGCAGTTGTGGGTGTGCCAATTAAAGTTAATTATTACTTGACTGATCTGACTTAGCATTAAAATGTCTGGTAGAACTGGCTCTGATCTTGCAAAGGGGACTTTTTCTTCTGTATTCCTGAGTGATGAGGGAGCTTCTTGTCTTTGGATCTGGAGTTCCTGATCATCCATTCAAGAACACATGATGAATAACAAAATCATTCCATTTCATACAATTCAGCTGCATTGGGCTTGACCTCTGTTTCCTTGGAAAGCCACAATTGGTGCAATTCACCCCATTCGACTTCACATGAGATATGCAAATTTAAGCAGTGCCACTGTCCCTTTTACTGCCAAAGGAAACAACTAGGAACTTCTGATCCATGCAGCCCTAAAAAGGAGAGACCTGATGCCATGCACGTTCCAAAAAACTGTTTATCTCATGCCAATGGTTATAATAGAATCTTTCAGGGACTAGCTCAGGTTTATACAGTAGAACCTTATCTGGTCAATAAATCACACTCATTTTCATCCAATGGCTGACC
Organism: Aegithalos caudatus; assembly: GCA_013389925.1. Lineage (NCBI taxonomy): Eukaryota > Metazoa > Chordata > Aves > Passeriformes > Aegithalidae > Aegithalos > Aegithalos caudatus. Next base: position 55,140 of record WEIU01022739.1, on the reverse strand, counting down.
ATGACTATTAGATTGGTGGATAGATTATCTTTCCCTTTCTAACTTACTGGTGTGGTTTCAATTAGAGCTTTCAAAAGTTAGTTTTCAGTTATTTCAAGAAAAAAATTATTTTTCATTTGTTTTGGTTTAGTCTGAAACGACATTTTTTACAAGACAACAATAACAAGACAACAGAAATGTTTACTACTGACTGAAACTTTCATTCAACCCAGAATGGGCTGTTTTGTTTTTCAATTTAGTGATTTTTAGCTGTTCATTGAATTTTCTTATCCCTTTAAAAATTAGCATTAAATGCAGACAAACTTTGAAATTAATTATTGTCTCAAAACAAAAAACCAGAGATCTTGTTTTAGAAAATATTAGAAGAAAATTATGCAAAACTCAAACAAAACTATGCATAAAATCATGTCAAATCCTGTTTCAGATCTTCTGACATTATATATTTCAGAAAAAAAAATCACAAAAAATTATCATTCAGTTCTAGTTTTCTTATAAGTTATTTCAAATCAGCAACCCTAAACAAAGCAGCTCTTTCTTTAATGTGCCTCCAAGTGCATAAAAGTAGGCATTCAAGGACTACATATATATGGAAAAGAAAACTAATATATTTAATCATCTAAGTGAGAAAAAAAAAAACAAAGCCAAAGAATAGAGATGGAAGTAGAGAAAAAATTTCATCTCATTTCTACAGTAATTTAAGCATGTCCTTTGCTGCACTCCAGTCTGCTAAACATTTTGCTGAATTGCAGCTCTGATCTTGGCAACTAAGAGATGTGGAAACATATATTAGAGCTTATATTTCCAGTGAGGTAAAAAAATAAACAGTGCACAAGCCAAGTGCATGCACACTGCCCATTTTTAAGACTAGTGTTCTCACCGTCTGGCAGGTATATGACGAAATAGAAAGGTGGGACCAGGCTTCAGGGTGCTGCTTGTACTACAGGAGAGCAGTTATTGCACGGGGGAACATTTAAAACACAAACACTCATCATTCTTCCGTATGCTGTGTTGTGCCATACCCATCTTGGCATTCACAGGTCCTGTTTTCCTTCTGCTCCTCACCTCCACTGTTATTTCTTTATTCGCTTTTTTTGTGTTGGGAGGCTGAGGGGAGGACCCCCAAGTACCTTTTCCTATTTGTTTCATTCCCAAGTGCAATGAAAGAAGAGGACCCTGGTTCCTTTTAAATACTCCTTACACCTCTCTGAAGGTGTTGAGATCTAGATTCATCTTCAGATTATAGTCCATTAATTATACAAAGCTCCCAAAGAAGACATTATGCTCCATCAATTACACAAAGCTCCTAGAGTAGACACTGAAATTTGTCTCTTATCATCATGTGTGAAATCAAACTAACAAAGCAGATGAACAGAAATTCAAGTCAGTAAGCAGTCACAGCATGTCTTTGAACAATCTGGTATTTTTACTAAATATATTTCTTTTTTAAAATTATTCCTGTTCTGTCTCATTACTATTGTGGTTTCTACATATAAAAAAGGTACATTAATAAATTTCTTATAATTGGTCATGCTTCCAGAGAGAGGACAGAAGGGTGTAGGCCTGGGGAAAGCTGTAAGTGGGAAACACATCTCTTGGTTCCCTTATATTGTCAAACGTTTCCCTATAGCTCTTACATAGCAGGTGGACTAAAAGTATGAAAAAATGTTGCTTGGAGTGAAGCTCAGAGTGGGTAAATTACTTCCACTGAGGCTCAGACACATGGCGTGCAGGATTAGACACTACCGAAGGATCCAGGTGTTCCCTTGTTTTTCACTTATTCACTCAACAAATTTTACAACCATTTGAGATCATGTTATACTGCACATACATATGTCATCGTAGCCGGGGCATATTAAAGACGTAAAGCAATAGTCATTGAGCACACTCTGCAATTCTGTGCCAAAAGATACTGTCACACACTCTCGTATTGTAACCAGAGCTGTGCCTCTTTTCCTTGTGCTTGGCACAATTTACTGACCATGAGATCATGGCAGATGGGAGTCTGGACATGATAACGCACTTGTTCGGAACTGAAGCTGCTGCTGATAATGTCATTAAACTTTTTTAAAAGAATCCTCAAAGCCAACCTCAGAAAATCCATCATCTCATCTTACTCTGATTACTAGCAGCACTATAAACATGGCATTCCTGAGAGAGTTTGGAGGCTATGCCAGAAGTGAACCCAGTGCAGAGCCACATAATTGCAGCAGCACAAAGCAGTAGAGTATAGTGCAGGAAAAACAATGAATATTTGTCTGGAAATGCACTTGGCTTAGCAGAAAAGGCTCAGCAAAAGCAAGAAAAGAGTACGAGCCGATTAGACTGTTGCCCTGTGGACTCCTGGAATGGCAGGAAGATGGTTGAAACCCTGGATTGATGCAGCCTTACTGAGCTACCCCTGCCTGCCAGCTGGAAGCTGATAGCTAGCATCAGTTAGGTGATCAGAGAAATTAGTTTAAGTGATGCATTTTGAGGATAGGCAATACAATGTAAGAGGTGTCTACTTTTTTTTTCTTCCAAAGAGAGAGTAACCCACCCAGAAAACAATTACTGAATTACTGTCAAAACACTGTAGGAGGGAATATTACATCAGCAGGGAGCATTAATGCAACTGTTTATAATAGCTTGTATTCTGACTTCTCTTCCACTTATTGTCAAGTACAAAGGGATGGTCAGGAACTGTGTGGAATGACAACCAACCAAAGGGTACGCTAACAAAAGAAGGAAATGGTGCAGATTAAGTCAGTCCTCCACTCTTCCTGTCCCAGTATCTCTTCTCTACCACCCAGATGTGAGGACAAAGCTTTCTTGGCTGAAGGCACCTTGCTCCATGGCAAGGCTGGAGTGCATAGAAAAGGGTGGCAGCTCAGCATCATCCTTAAAAGGAGATGTTTTATCATGTGGTCTGTCTGTCTGTATTTCACCATGCTGTTCCCCTCCAGCCTTCTGCCTTTTTATTTTCCTCCTTTCCCTTTCCTTCCTAGGATCACATATCCATTGACATGCTGAGGGCTTGATTTCTTGCTTCCCACTGGGCATTATCGAATTTATGTCAGCATTATTTCACCATCAAGGATGGTAAGGTAAAACAGGGGTCTGACTATGTCTGCCTAACCCCCAGGCAAGCTCACCTGGATACAGGGTGTGGGGAATGACAGAGAGCTAGGAGACAAAATAGGTGGGGTGACAATCTGGCCCAAAGCCTGAGGAGCTGATAAAGACATGATGATCCAGTTGATATCTGTGGTAATAATATTCAAATTATACTCCTTTAATCCGGTCTACTGTCAATAGAGTGGAATCTCTGAAAGCACAGGAGAGTTGTTACATTTGCTCTTAATAAGAAAAAAATGTCGCTTCTTGGAGAGTTTTATCTAAAAGATGAGCAGCTAAAGAAGTTGGTGGGAAAAGCAGAACTATTAATAATGCTACACTAAAGAAATACTCATAGGATATAAAATATGTGCTATCAAACAGTTTTCTTAGGATCAAAGGTTCAAACAGTTTCCTCAAAAGACCTTTTAAAGGGTAATGATCAGGAGTGAGTGCTTCCATGCTGGTCAGGATGCGTGATAATGTAAGGCTTCAAGGAAACTCTTTGTAATTCCATGAAAAGATAAAGGACCTTGCTTTCTTAAAATGACAGGAAAAAATCCCTTATGATACACTGCCAGATTTATCCCTCTAGGGAGAGAATGAGTTGGAATTCAGTCTCAGTACCGAAGTATTTACTATTTGTAAAAGCCAGATAAGAGGGATTTCATCCTTATACATCCTTGAAGGATGATAACTGGGGCTGTACACAAATGTATGTACATGCACCAATACAATGCTTCCAAAATGCTTCTTCTGTAACTTACAGCTGTAGTATATGCCCAGGGACATGGTGATTTGGTGGTGACTTGGTAGTGACTCAGCTAGCTCCTGTTGGTAGTTAAGATGTTTCTTAAAGGTACATCAGGAAAGTTTCCAAATCTGTTTTCTGACCCTCAGAGAGAACTAAAACTTTAAAAATGATTTTGTAAACAAAGTGATTTCCAGCATAGCAATGATGTGGCTGCATTGCACAATTAAGAGACATATTTAGGAGTAGCATACTTGAACACCAAGGGACTCTAGGCTAAAGCTCTTTGTCTACAAATTTTAATGGATCCTTGTTCTCTGAGAGACACCCACAAGTGACTGCAGAGCAGATCAATTAAGGCCACCATCTGCTAGTCACTGAAATTGGGGTATCCCTTTGTGGTATCTGCTCTACAGAGAACATTGGTTCATTGCAGACTGTAGTCCTCTGGACTATAATGGTTTGTGCCTTTAGCTGTGGAGGTCTTTGGTTTGGTTTCAAACGCTGTCTGAGATGTTGTACCAGCACAATAGGTAGGGGAAGGTAGTTGTGATGAGGTGGCTGCAAGGCTTCATCTTCTTGAGTAAGAACATAAAAATTCCAGCAATCACAAACACATCTGGCGTTCATGCCACACTTACCAATAACTCTGTTACAAACCTGGTTTGGCAAGCAGAGCAAATATGCAAGCTCCGCAGCAAAGCCAGTGTGTACACTTGGCCCTGAAGACTCTGCCATTCCTGATAGAAATAATAACAAAGTACCTGAATGCTGAGGCAACATGGAGACCCAGAGCCCATGAGCCTTTCCATTCCTTTCCAACAGGGTGGTGTGCTCAGCTTTCAGTGTGTGCTGCAGTGCTCTGCTCTCCTGCAGCCCAAGTGTGCCACAAATTCACTTCTGACATGGAGAAAGAAGGTACTTCTGCTAGTCAGAATAGGTTGAACTTCAGAGGTTGTACATCTGCCGCTTTTCTTGAAGGTTTCAGACCTTTTTCTGATTAGTATTGCCCCATGTAATGGGAGCTTGCCAAACAAATTACAGAAATTTCAGGCTTAATAAATACCACAAAAGCCACAAGTTCAAGTTTGATTCTGTTTTAGTTTTGCGTGCTACAACATGAAATTAATCTACCAGTGTATCTTCGAACGCTTTCCAAATAATTCTGCTGTTTATTGCACACTTCTCCCTGTTTACAAAAATTTTTAAAAGCCATTATTTCTCTAGGTACTCCTCTTTCTGTAGCCCTAAGTTATTGTCTTATAGTGGGTTTTGAAACTGTGAGAAACAATTTGCATTAACTTCACAGCTATAATTTATAAGGAACATAATGAGTCATTGTCACAGGCTCTCCGCCTTTGTTCTCTTCTACTTCCTTCTTTCTAAATGGATTTTTCTTAGAAAAAAGTACTGATTTTGATAGATAGCTTTGGGACCCTTAAAAAAATAAGAACATTTCTGGAAAGTAGTGAGTCAAAGACAAAGTTTGACCAAAGAACCAAGAGACTGAGAGAATGTGTTCTATTTAGTGCTGAAACTTAAAAGATTTGTATAGAGTATTATCCATTCTTTACAAACACAGCCGCCCATATACTCATATACTTACACCTATTGCCTAACAATGGCTTGCTGATTGCAGCAGTGAAAGTAGCAGAAAACTCTAGCTCACAGAAATGTTTGCACTTTGCAACACTTAGGTCAGGCAGCTGGATCTAAGGATAGGCTTAATAAGCAATTTTATCTCCCTGAAATAAAACTCTTTCACTTGAAGACTTCTAATCTCATTTCCAAACATAAACATTGCAGACTGTGAAGGAATAGTATGTTCCATCTGGTTTTGAACCTCTTTGGAAAACAAAAAGTTAAGATAAAATGTGGACAACTGGGGCCATTATGTTTGCAACCCAGTAATTATTTAGATTGCTTAGAGCCCATAAACTGACATGTGAAACACACCCAGCACCATATTTTGCTCCTTTCTAATTTCACACTGGGATAAATTATTTTATTTCCCTCTCTCCTCTGGACTTTCATAAATCCTTGCTTTTCCCCTCACTAAATATGTGCATGTCAGGTGGAGAAGCTCCCCAGAGTCCCCAGCAGTTCTTATTTTCACCAGTCTTACTGGAGGAGCAGAAGGGCCTGGTTTGGTTTTGTCACACAGAAAGTGGGATTTCTCACAAACAGCCTTAATGGACAAATGTTTTATAACCCCCTTCTGAACAGGGGGTACCATTGGCTATAGCTTGCAATCAAATTCTATTGACAAGTCCCCTAAATACAGGCATCAGACTTTGTTTCCATATTGAATACAGCATTCCTGTTTCAATTGTTCAAAGAACACCTTGAGCTTCACTAGATGTAGGCAGAGGTGCAGCTCTTGAATAAGGCTGAGTCAGCAGCATTGAGCTGGTCTTTCAACAGATTTCAGTATGGGTAGGAATAAGTTCCTGCAATTCAGTTCAGAAAAGCATGTGAGTGCTGTTAGACTTTAGCACCATCTTAGAAGTGCTAATGCATATTTAAGATCTCCCCTGAACTGGGTCTTACAGACTAATTTGCGCCGCGTGTGAGAGATGCTGAGTTCATCTTTACTTCCAAAATGAGTGGCCATAAATAAATATGTATATTTATATAAATACACTCACATATATACAACAATCATGGGTTTATGATTAGCTGAGGCTGACTATCTGACTAAGATGATACTGGGATGAATCATTGCCACACTAAATTTGCTCAAGGTCAGACTTGTTTTCTGTTTTCTTTTTCCTTCATAATGTGGCCTTTGTTCAAGGTGATCCATTTAAAGTATGAAAAAACCCCAAGAAGTGTCTTTGAAAATGTGGTTTATTTGCATAAGTAAATCTTTTACAGGAAAAGAATACATGCATTATATTTATCTGGTGGTATCTTTTTATCCCTTTTCTTTACTTTTTTTCCACCCACATTTAGGATTCAACTTTCTCATGTGAAACCACTGAGGTCTTTTTTCTGCTGTAGACATAACACAAATGTCCTGTTAGACATTCATTGTGTGACTCATGGACCATAAAGTGCAGAGATCTAGAATGCACAGTCTGAAAAAAGTGGCAGAGAAAAATGTTCACAATCAGGAGTTCCCCATGTAAGTCAGGAGCAGCTCTGAAAATAAGCAGTTATGTACATATAAAACAGCTTCAGATCTTTCTTTTGGCAGATGCAAGGCTGTAACATACAAACCATGAAGATTAAGGGAGGTGGGTTTTGAATTAGGAACACAAAGACCAAATGCAAATATTCTTCTCCAACCAGACAATTTGAGAAACATCCCGAAGAAAAAAACAATGTCTAGCATGTCTGTGCTAAAGTAAAACCAACACATCCCTGTCACATCAGTATGAGATCAGAATCAAGTCCAGGAAACTCAGAAGAAATTGTCTCTCAAATGGCACTACCAAAAGTTTTCCAGATAGCTGGTGCCATTTAGTGATACATTTCTGATGGTCTCCTTAAAAGCATATCTATTAGCAGTTGCACAAGCTAGCCCTGTACCCACAGCTGAAGTGAGGATATTTTTCAAGATACCAGATGAGTTTCCTACAGTTTCAAAACTTCCACTTCCCTCTCATTTGAAAACCTGGGCTTTTTCCATGGCAGTCACTTGCCTTTTTGTTTTTCAATACAGAAGGACGATGAATGTGACAACAAATGGAGCTGAATCATGAGTGAAGTTGGTCCAGGAGATGCAAGGAGGTGCAAGGAGTGACAAGGGGCAGAGGCTGCCTTTCCCTGTGGACTGGAGCCAGGCTAGGCAACCTGCAGGCTCTTTCCAGCTGTACCACTGGCCCGTGGCTTAATCCACAGCAAGATCTGTCACCTCTCTGCCATCCTCATGTCCCCATCTTACCCAGTTGTACTGCAAGCCACCTGAGCCACACAGGGACCACATCAAATTGGTGCCTGCTGGTTTCCTGCTGAGAGGGCAGGTGGCTCCAGCAGCAGGCAGAGGTGGGGAGAGGCAGCCAGACTCTGCCTGATGCACATCAGCCCAGGATTCCTGATCAGGAGGTGCTCTGTCCTGTACCCAGGCTGATGTATACCCAGACAAGTCAAATGGCTGGAGCAGAGCCCAGTCTCTGCCCACAGGGAGGGACAGGAGGGAAGCGATTATTAGCTGGGTTCACTATGCTCATCAATCCTCTCTGCTCAGTGATTTCCAGACAGATGAAAGAGGTGGGCCTGGAGCAGAGACATGCTGCAGGCTGGCAGTTCTGGGAACTGGCTCTCACACATCCAGTCTCATGGTTATTCCACTCATTTGGTCTCCTCAAGTTTCAAAATGTTAGTGCTGTAATCCCAAGAGCAGGAAATTCTAGGAAAATGCAAGAACAACAAACTTTTTCAACTAACAAAATCATATCTAGCTTCATTCATATTCCTTAATTTTCAGAACAGGTACAGGTTTGTGCGGCTGCAAGCTCGATTCTCAGCTTGACAGTAAAACCAAATTAACCTGATGCAAGTGTAATTGTGCCAGCACAAACATTTTGAGTTTACTTTGATATCAGTGCAGAAGTTTTCAAGTCAAAAAGACTCAGAAAAACAAATAAAATAAAATTAACCCCTTCTTCTTCTCAGCCATCTCTAATTGTTTTTTCTGGCCCTTGCTCACCTTATTTTCTTTACTCTTTTACATGGCTTCATCTAAGCAGGCTGGTCCCAAGCCGACAAGTTACATTTCTGTGATCCTGCAAGGTGCTGAGCATTCTCCCCTTGATCGAGGAGAGACCAGAAGCATTAACTTACCTTCAGGTCTTTGGGACTATCCCTCCATGGGAGCACTTGCTTTAGCTCCTTGTGGTTTCAGGGGCAGCAGGCAAGTGTTTTATGAGGTTCAGAGCACTTTTGCACCCACAGCTTGGACAACACATGCTCCAAAGCACGAAAATGTTGTAATTCCTCCTAAAGTAGCTATACAACAATGTGAAGAAAAAGTTTGCATCAAATTCTGCTTGATAGGAAACATTTCTGCTTGGCTGAGCTTTCATTAGATTGATAAGCATTTTTATGCCTGAAGATTTAAATTGTAAAAGTACAAGGGCGTCAATGAACTTTCTTAAAAACAGAATTTTTAAAATGCAGAACTCTTTTTCAGCTGAAACTGTGCCTACAACTAAAAAAGGATAATCATTGCTGACAGATTTTTTTTCTAAATTTTTATTTGATTTGCTGAAGCTATTAAAAATGTATTTCTGCTTAAGACTCCTGAGACAAAAAAAAAAAAAAAAAAAAGCTCAGATCTCTCTCCTTGAAAACAATTGTTTCTNAAAAAAAAAAAAAAAAAAAAAAAAAAGGGGCAAGGAGAGTGCTTATCTCAGACTGATACTGCTTTTGAATTACTTATGTTACATGCTGCAGTAAGGCTGCAAAACCTTATGCAAATGAGTAATTTTGCACAGCTGAATCACTCTTGCTGAACTAATTTTTATCAATTACACACATTCCTGCAGACCAATGAATTGTCTAAGGCTTACTCATGTCCGTAAATCTTTGTAACTCTAGGGCTTTATTTTCTTCCAGACAAACTCAAAACTGTAAAAGATGGTGAAAATAAAACACTATAAGGAGAATTAAAGAGAAGATAAGTCAAGAGAGGGAAAAAAAAAAAAAAACACATACTTTTTGGTCTTACTCCAGGTAAGACCAAAAAGGGATGGAAAGATAACTGTAGAGTTGACCTAAATAGAAGATCAGGCTCAATTGCAATAACTTTGTCAGTCATGGAGCATGTCAGCCAAATCCTGAGCTCAGATGTTACTCAGGAGACTATTCCCTAGTAAAATTCTAATAGCATTAGACCTAGAAATCTCAAGTACTGTAAAAGTAACAGAATTCCAGAGCAATAAATAGGGAGGGAATTCCAGACAGTAGGAGTAGTAGCCTAGGAGTAAAAATGGATTTCGGCAGATTCTGGCCTTAACTATGTGAGCTTTTTGTATACACATGTCCAGTACTTTGCTTACTTCAGAGTAACCTAGCAAAAATTAGGTCAGACTAATATATACCTCTGTTTTTCCTTGTAAAGTGACCATAGACTACAATGTAAGGATAATCTTCCATTCCACATGGCAAAATAAAGGCTCAGTAAATGCAGTTTGTCCCACTGAGAAAAGGAGTAAAAGGAGATTTTCTTGAAGTTTGTTTGGACATGAGGTCAGCCTAACTAATTAGAGTCCTAGAAAAGTATTATGTGATTCTTCGTCATGACCAATCCTGTTTGAAAGTCAAAATGCACAGTAAAAAATGGCTTCAAAATTATTGAAGGCATTTAGAACGTGGAATATTACATGTTCTATTTCAATGACCATTTAACAGCTGAAGAAAAATAAAGATCAAGCTCACTTCCTCTTTTCAAATGCAGCTCCAGCTTCAGCAAGGACCACTTTATGTTCCATCAACCTTCAGCAAAGTCATGAACAGCTTTCTGCAAGTCAGTAACAGGAGTTAGCACCTCCACGTGCTACACTTCTGCAAGAGGCTATACAAAAATATTTAATGGCCAACCAAACCATAACCCCTTTGAAAAACTTGCTGAAAACTTTGTTCTGTACCAGATTAGGTGTTAGGAGCTTGATGAGTGATAGTACAAGATGTCTTGTTATTATTATTTGGGGAATAGGTTTCCTTCCAACCGCCTCAAAGAATCTGACAATTTCTCCCACACTGGTTCACTTCTCTGCTGATTCATTTGAACTCATAAAATGGTTTGAAATTTTATTGGAGGTCTGTAGGCTCCATTAAAGTGATTGTTTAACATAAAGAATAAAAGACCATCTGAAACAAGAACTGGAGATGGCCAAAATCTTGCTTTTTGAAAAATTACACTGCACTGAGTTACCCATTTAAGTGACTTTTGGCACAGTCATTATTTAAACCTGAGGGGTGCTGAGATATCTTTAAAAACAGTGAAGAGTAAGCATATTTAATACAATATCACCAAAGATTAACTGGAAATGGGCTCTCCTTTGTTCCAGGTGCCAGACGAAGAGAAAGTGAAAGATAGTCACTGTACTGAACAGCCTGAAGCTAGACAGCTGAAATGGACACAGGTGTGCAACAGACTGAAGTAAAAAATAATGCATTTTGAGAAAGACAGGGAAACACAGACCATATTGCTCCCATTCCCAAGTGCATCTTCCATCTTGTTCCTGTGCCATGCTCAGTTTTCAGGAATCCTCGTGGCCAATCAGGATAACGGTGTTCATGGAAAAGTTGCAATGCACATATTTCTTATCACACAAGTCTTACAGAGGTGTAAATGCACTTGGTTTATTAGCTGAACAGCAGCTTGGACTGTGACAGTCAAGTCAGATCTCTGGCAACAAAGGAATAAAACCCATTTTGCTCCTTTTATATTACAGGAAGAGTGAAGGATGTGTCTAGTGAGCAAATGGTAAGTAGCCATTCAGTGAATGGACCTAGGATAGAGGTCCATTTCTCCACCTGAAGTCTCCAGGAATTCCTCTCTCATCTTCTTGTGCATAGATACTGAGTTTGGAGGAAATCACTGTGCTCTTCTTAATGACTCCATCACTGCAGGGCCTCCCCAACACAGCTACAGCTGCAGCTCAGCCATGATGCTGGGGCAGAGAGAACCAAATCTAGGAGGTATATTTATTCCTTTCCTTGAAGTACCTGCTGTCCTTGCTGCAGGGGTTCAGCATCTCAATGACTTTGATCTGGTCACACAGGTAACTTGGGAGAAACGCTTTAGACTATTTTGCCTGACTTCAAGGAAAAAAAGTAGTAAAAATGGTTTTACCATGTATAACAGCAGCACAAACTTCAGGTCTGTTTTGCCTGTCATTCATAACTCCAGGTTTTCCAGGATCAAGTATTTTGTAGGCTTCCACTAACACTTTTCCTAGCCAATCTGACCAATCAGCTCTTTTACTATACCACCCCTCAATTACTCTACAGGGACTTGAACAGTGAAAACTTGTCAAATAAAACTGTTAGAATAGACTTGCTTTTCAAGGGTATGAACCAAGCCCTTAACAGCAGATCAGCCCATTTCACATTGAGTCCACCACACACTACAGGAGAACTAACCTGAGTGTTGGCTGACTTGGGATACTCAACCTTCCTGTGAGGGCTGATACATGGCACTGTGTGTGTGCTCTCCATGCATCTCTTACTTCCAGATCTCCCTCTTGGCAGAGCCCAAGTGTGACTATTCCCCTCACTTGGGCTGTCTGCAAGGATGAGGTGCTGGGGGAGATTCTTGCCCTCCTGACTCCCCTAGACTGGTCCAAAGAAGCTCTAGATTTCAATGAGGGCTGCAGATGCAGCTGCAAAGTACTGATCTGGATCCAAATTTCCCAAAGCAGTGCTCAGATGATTTAGTTCCTTGTTGAAAGGAGCCAGCACTGAATTTTAAAACTGAAATCAGAGCCAAACTTCCTCAAAGTCTGGGAATGTTCTGATCTAGTGGGTTTGGTTTGAGCCCATCTCTAATATGAACCATATAGAAACAGGGCCCAAATCTGCTTTCATTTCCATTCACTCCACATGAGAACAGGTTGGAAAACTTTCTTGCAATGTAAGTTTGTCAGAAAAGGCCAATAGGGTCAACCAGTCATTTCTCATATTCTATAAATTGCAAGGAAAATTTCTCCATGAACATATTTTAAAAGCTATATGGTTCTCATCCCAAAAAGATGTTTCCAATAATTTGAATTTTATTGTTTCTATATGGATTTGTGCTGTTACCTGTTTCATGATGCACCATATTTTTTCTTGACTTAGCGGCAGCTCTCTGATATATTGTGCAATTCTGAATATTATTATTGAGGACATATCATCAAAGCATGATCCTAACTGAATAGAGTCCATTCCTTTTGTTTTATGTGTGGCACCAGTGCCTAGTATGAACTGATATGTCTCATCTTTTTTTCCAGCTGAATATGCAGCTTGTGGGAAAATTTGACACAATGTATAGATGTAGTGTGAAATTTTATATTATTCTAATAAAAACACAAGGATTAAATGCTATTCAAAATGTTAAATTCAAGTATGATGCATGTATATTCTGTCATTTTAAAATATCTTGAAAAGGAATTCTTCCCAAAATTTTGCTTCAAGGTAACTTCTGGAATTGCTTGGTTTGACTTGATTTGGAAGAAAAATGAGCAATGATCAGTGAGAAGGAAGACCCAAACATAACCAGTTCAACTTTACCTGTATCTTCACAGGGTGTCAAGGATTAGATCCCAATTTACCTTGGAAATGTCTATGGAAGTGAAACAGCCTTTGCACAAAAAGCTGCAAATGCACAAACAAAAATTAAACTTCTTTCTAAAATACCCCTAAATGACAGACCAAATGTAGGAGTGATGCAGATGATGTACCTGTCCTGACATGGAGGGCCACCAGCATGGCATGACAGAGCAGAGGGGCAGCCAAACTCCAAGACTGTAGCTGGCCCTCAGAGCAGCCCCAATGACTTCAAGCCTGATTCACTCTTGGAAAAACAATTTTTTTTCCAGTTTCGTTTCTTAAGCTGCAAGGTCAGAGCAGCCTCAGTCCTACCTGTGAAGGAATGCACTACATGTCAGTCCAACACCTCCTGAGTTTTTAAGGACCATGTGGTAGTAGGACACAACACATGGAAAATCACAGCCACAAATATGTCCAAAAACATCTGAGCCCAGCTCAAATGTACAAGACCTGCTGTCTTGGCAACTAACTCACTGCTAATGCAGGCCACAAATTTTCCCAAAAGATATGCACTTCTGGCACATTAGCAGACACAGAGGTCACAAACCAAACCTGGGAGAAATTACATGAGCAGTAGTAATTTTAAGTGTTGTTGTTCAGGATTATTGGTATCAAAGAGCTTTTGACTATGTGCTTTAGGTTTTTGTTCATTTGTTTTTAGGCCATCCTAGGTAGAAACTTCCACCTGGTTTGAGACTTCAGATAATACTTTCATCCAGTTACTTTTGGATTTGCCATATTTTCTATGCTCAAGGCTGTGCTACCACCATCAAATAGCAGGCATACTTGAAGGAAATCACATTCCAACCATCAACTGCTCATTTATTGTGGTTCATGCCTTAATTTGTATTAATGTTAGATTAAAATCATTACTTGATTTCTTAAATATTCATCAGATACAAGATTCCTTACTGTGAGAAACCATCCATCTATCAACTGGACAATCCACTTGCAACACCAATATGCCTTAGGTTCATAGTGCAGACATAAATGGCATTAAAAGTTTAGGCTTAAAATTTGCATTAAAATCATGGTATGAGAAATAAGCCTCATCCCTTGGTCTGCCTAAGCAAGTCAGGTGCTTCCAAACATCTGCATTTTGCTCAAGATTCCCTATGCAGAGCAGCATGCCTCTGTATTTTCCAGCACCTATAGAGCTAGTATCATGACCGTGTTCCTCACACTATGGACAATTACTCTGTGCTGTAAATCAAGGACTTCTGGAGTGCACCAGACTTACAACACATGCTCAGACCATCTGGGCAGGACATGTATGTGAATTCCTCAAAATCTGCATTGACAAGGTTTCCGGAGTGAGAAAAGGAGGATATGTCCAAGAAAACCCAGATGTATGATATCTTTAACAGAGTCTAATCTTGGGAGAAATTGTGGCGGGACATATTAGGTCATAGATGACCATAATTCTTAGAAAAATACCTCACAAAACATAATAATATAATAATAATCAGCTATGGCGTGTATGCAAAATTCAATCTCCTTCTCACTGGAAACTGAGAGAACACACTCCAGAGATAAAAAATTATTCTCCCCTGACAAGTTTCAAATCCTAGTGTTAATGCATAGAAGCACTAGCCCTTCTTAAAAGCAAAGGGGCAAAAGAAAAATAGAATCAACTTTTTGCCAATGTATTTTTCCTTAAGTTTATCCTTAAAAATAGCTGGATCCAGGTTGTTAGCTTCTGCAAAGACATCTAAGTGAGATATAGACTTAGGAAGTTCTCAACTAGAAATGTCAGAAAATTAATCCAGAATTGTAAACATCTGGCACAACCACAAGCAACTGCTTAAACAAACTCTTATACAGGGCAGTACTAGACCAACTTTGCACTGCTGATGCTCTGTCCATAACAAAATGGGTTTAATTCAATTTAAGAGTCTTCACAGACGATTGTATCTTTTTAATTAAATTAATTTAAAAGCCTATTATATTTTTACTGGTGAAAATTTCATGCATAAGCCCAAGAATAAACAAACAAATAGAAAGATGCTAAGGAAGCAGGACAATAATATGCCTTTATGTGCAAGACAACTTGATTCATTGGAGTAGCATGGCAGAAGCAAACTTTTAAAAGGGACTTAAATGTGGTCAGTCTAATCCAGATCCAAATCTAGCCTGGTTACTTCATTGTAATTGAGATCAGACTCTGATGCCACCAGCAAAAGCTGCAAATAATCTTCTGAATACCATTATTTCACCCTTACATTTGTTGGCAGAGCTTCAGCAATACGTTTTGGAACCTGGGATGCCTCCCTCCCTGGATTGCTCCTGGCTGCTCCTGCTGGCAGGACTGCACGGCTGGCCAGACGATTCTGAAGTAAAAGCAAACCCTGTGTTGCTGGGGGTCTGCCTGTGGGGACACTGGACAGAACCCCGTCAGGGAACAAGGTAATCAAAAAGGGAACAAAGTGCTCACAGGTGTCTGCAACACACAGGAGAAGAGGAAAAGTGACACGATTGGGAATAAATTCAATTTGAAGGAGGAGAGGTGTGACTGTGCTTTTCTAATTCTGTCCAGGACTCAGAGAGAGCCAGAAAAAAAATAGCACTGGGGGAGTTATTTTCTCATGGTATCTGCAGCCAAAAGCAAGTTGTTACCAGAAGTCTTCTGAGACACATTGAGTCAGGAACAGAAAAAAAAGAAAAGTGCTTTGGGACTTAAGGCAAGATGTAGATGGCTTGAGGCACCCACTTGCAGAGCTGTCTTCCAGAAAAACTCCACCCAGCAGCCACACAGCCCTGGAAGTGCCAGCATCCGCGGGGCTGCGTGGAGTGCAGACACGGGCCTCTCCTACCCCACGCCGAGACACACACTGTGAGCAAGCTTGGGCACAGGGATGAATCCCTGGCTACAGACTGGTAAACCTCCCAGGGACCAGGAAATATGAACTGGGAGGGTTTTGTCCACAGGCATCTCTGCTCTGAACAAAGCTACATCTCCGCAGGCTGCTTCTCTCCTTTGCCAGCACAAGTACCATTTACCACACTGGGGCTTTTTTATAGGCAAAGCAGAATGCCTGACATGGAGCCAGTCCAGGAAAGGAATGGCTCAGCTTCCCTCTAGTCTGGAGTATTCCTGGGTGAGGGTCTTCTGCCGACTGGACAGGCTGTTCCCATTAGAGAGAGAGCAAATTATGGAATAAAGGTACACTTGTGTTAGTACATTTGCATCCTTAAAATAGCATGTAAGCAGAAACAGCAACTCTGAAAAGGCAGGGCACCCTAAAAGGGCTGTACTTTCTCTGGCCCACATCCCTGCTTCAGCTGCTCTCAGCCCAAAGGTGTTGAAACCGTAATTTAGAGGAGAAGGCCTTGATGTAAACACACATAAGCTAGTTCAGACAGTGCTTTTCCTGACATCCACACTGACCACAATTTTCTGGATATATTGCATGTAAATAAATGTATTTGTACATGTATGCATTTGTATGTGTGCATTTTAAGATATGAATATATGTATAGGTATACTGCGTATATTTATTTAGATTGTGAAAAGACTAATTCATCCTGCATTACCAGCACTTCAAAACCTCAAGCAGTGCTAGTGTGAGGATGGAAGCCTGCAGAAGTTTATGCAGACTATAGTTAAATATAATAATTCCTTTAACTCATACCTCTCTATTCATATAATTCTCCAAAGTCCAATCAAGGCACATTGCTGGCGGCTCAGCACTGTGTGTGCAATGGTGTGGATGGGACAGGTGTCCCATCCATCTCTGGTATTGATACTAACATCAGCTTGTGCAAGACTTGCAAACAGCAATAAATAAGTGTGACAAGGCTTTAGCAACACTTTGAGTTGTTTTGTTTTGTTTTAAAAAGGGAATTGAAAGCAGCACTAAATAAAATAAGAGGGGTCACAAGTCTGTGGCCAAAATGGAACAATAACCATAGTAAACTGTTGAGCAATAAGAAACAAGAAGAGTTTTTCTTGTTTTTTTTTGTTTATTTGTTTGTTTATTTGTTTTCTACCCTCCTTGAATGTTTTCCACTTCATGTCACCCACTGGATAGTGGAAATTAATTCCATCTGGATCCTTCCCAGTTATGTGTGCTGAGACACTGGCGGTCTTCAAGTTGGGCAGAACAGTTGCCTCTGATTCAGATTTCTCATTACTTCTGTGGGAATGCTACTCTTTCCCTCTGTGATGGACTGAATTTGTCCGATGGGAATGGGAACTGCTAAAAAGTAAAGAGCTCCAGCATCCACCCAGTGGTGTCCAGTGGCTTCTGACCCAGTAGAAGTAAGTTGCATGGCAGTCTGTGCATTGCAGGTGCCACTAACCACCCCTCATGGCAGAAAGGATGAAAGCTTCACTTTTTTCTCCAAAATGTTAGTACCTGGTTTCCAGACTGGCTAAGCTACCAAACACCAGGCATTTTTGCCACCCTCTCAGGCAGCAAAGTCCACACCTACCTGATGGCCATGTCCTGTACTGAGGAACAACACAACAAACTACCAAGCACAGCAACCTTTTGAAATAATGCATTGAAATGTCAAAACAGGGTTAGGATTTTGTTATTTCAAACAGGGTTTGATCTCTCACACCCACAGAATCTCCTACACTGTTACTCAGGTGACTTTCTTTTAACAGAGGCAGTAATAAAAGCTTTGAACCACTGTAAGGTCAGGAAGTGATTCCACCTGCAAACTGAGTCCAGGAAGATCTGGAACCCAGCACCTGGGCAGGTGGAAGTCACAAGGCAACACCTTGTCCTACATCCTTGTCCTAGAGAGGGACTTCCCCTGATCAGCTGCAGTTCATGCAAGGATCTGCAAGTTGTCATAAAGTCATATATGTCTCAAGAAGAAATTGCTTTTAGTTGGATGAGGCTGACAATCACTCTTTAATGGAAGAAATCTCAGTGCATGCATGACCTTAGAGCTACTCAAATGACTGCAAACTGTTTAAATAAAAGCAGAATTTGGCTCCAAATAGTCAGTAGCTTATGAATATCAATAACATCAAGGAAAAATATACTACAGGTGGCTTTCTAATTGACCAGAGAAAGTTTTGGAAATTTAATCAACATATTTAGTCTGCACACAAACAATTCATTTCACAGATGTTTTGCTAAGAGGCCCACAGGCCTTATGTTGAGGAAAAACTCCATTCAGTAATCTCTATTTTTATTCACATTGTTGAGTGAAGAGAAAATAGATGCTTCAGTTGACAATTGAGGTCCCATTTTGCCACACATGGCCTACATGTGAAGCAGCTACCAGTCCAACCTGGTACACTTACAAAGCAAGCACATAATGCAAGAGAGGTGCCGAAAAGAAACAGGAAGAACACAAAATAGCAGGAAAATTATTAATGTGATAAACATAGCCACTCGTAGCCTTTCTCAGATCTTTTGTAGATCTTCTCAAATCATCAAGACTGAAGTTCTCTGTGAAGGCATTAGACACAGAGTGTTTACTCCTTGATGTCTGTGAACAGCATTTTCTGGGGAAAAAAAATCTGTTATTTATTTTTTTGGTGTAGCATTTCATTAGATGTTACGAAAGAAAAGAAACTTTCTGCA
The DNA here is from genome assembly GCA_013389925.1 of Aegithalos caudatus. Lineage (NCBI taxonomy): Eukaryota > Metazoa > Chordata > Aves > Passeriformes > Aegithalidae > Aegithalos > Aegithalos caudatus. Next base: position 36,489 of record WEIU01022739.1, on the reverse strand, counting down.
AAAGTGGAAAGAAAAAGCAGGATTTCTGAATACCAAGTATCCATGTGAGATGTTTTTGTTTGCTTCTCCAGCACAAGCCAAATCTTAATCTGCTCATTTTTATTAGTGTTATTGATGGATCGGGAAAAAAAGTAAGCAACCAGAGAGTGTTCTTTAAACAGATAATAAAAATCCCTCATTCTCAAAATCGAAAACAGATTGCTTCATGCCTGAAAAAAAATGGTCTCATCGTAGGCATTGTTTTACAAGGCAAATAGACTCTACTCATTTGTAAAATGAGGAACTTTCACAAAGAGTGAAAACCAAAAGTGCTGACACAAGACAGGAAGAATGTTACCACAGCATAATGTGAAGAAAAGAGACCAAAAAAAATCCAAACCTATACACTTTCAATCTTATGCATATATGCTAACACTTTTTGATATGATTCAAATATTTTAAGGGAAAAAATAGAGATCTTTTCTGGTCAAGGTGTCTTAGACCAGACTCACATGGGAAATATGTGTGTATGCCCAGAAGTGTTTCTACCACCTTCTCCTTCACGTTTAATCTGATTATTTCTTCCATTAAAGAAAATTAAACCCATTTTGTAATTGCAGAATGCATATAGGTAGAATAGTCAGAAGTATTCTTGTTATCAAAGGCATTTCTTCTGTCCCCTTCCTTGTTTCACTTATTGGAAAGATTTACCCAAAGACTGTACAACGACTAGTAGAATGGTTCCTTTTTTTTCAGTGGGAATTATTAGAATTACTGTAATATCTATACATAATAACAGTATAAAGAAGAACAGGTTTTTTTCTTTAAAAATTTCCTACACCTTCCCCACTGAGAAGAAATTACCAAAAAGACAATATGACTTTATTGTGGGTGATATCATTTTTAGTCAAGAAAAAGAAGGAAGGATGAGTTTAAAAATCCTGAAAACGAAACCAACATAGATAACAAAACTTGGGATTTTTGCCCAAGCTGCAATATTCCCATAACTACTTTAGAGCTTGGTGGGGAAAAAAAGTCATCAATTTTTTCTACTTTGACTTCTAATTAGGAAAACAAAAACTTTCTACCTAAAATAAGTAACTTTATGCTTCCTGCCCACTGTCCTGTATTTTGAAGCAGTTCTTTTAAATACCCTATGTCTTCATTGTGTCTTTGTCACAAACCAAGACTGTGATCTAATGCTTAGTCAAGAAGGGATCTTCCTGGTCTGGGACCTTCTGGTGTGTATCACACAAAGGTTTGATGAGCAAAGTCTCACATGTTTGTTTCAGACTGGATGACCACCTTAAACTGACACCAGAAGAGATGCTTCCTTCTCCAGACAACAAACTGTTGAAACACCAAAATTTTTAATGAAACCAGAAGGCTCAAAAGCCATACTGCCAGAAAAACATATTTCATCAACCATGTATTATAGTCAGAAAAGACAGAAAACTCAGGAGTGAGTCAGGAAGGATGGTTATTTCAGATTTTATTAGTAATAGTAATCTTCTTACTCATCTTTAGGGAAAAGAACAAATAAAGGACCTCTTTCTAGACAGTAAATATAGAAAGATAATCTCTTTTATGGGATTTTCCAGAAAATTATAATTAAAAAATGTTTTAAAAGTAGCAATACAATAATGAAAATTATAATGATAATGACGACAACAATGACAACAGCAACCACAACAACAACAACAATAATAATAATAATAATAATAATGGGAAGAGTTAGTTATCTCATACAAACAAATGGAACGAAAAACTGGTGCAGTTTCTTAAACAGCCATACTACAATTTTCACTTAATAGAGAAAAAACAGTAGCAGTAAGGATGCAGAAGGGTACTCATAGCTCTTCACCTGATAGACCACAATTGTTGCAGTGGATTCTGAAGACAAGAGAGCAAAAGAAGGATATAACAGAAATTGTTGGAATTTTGGTGCTTTGAGAAGAATTTTGAGAGAAGGCAACAGGAGTGTTTAAGAGACAGTTTCAGAACTGTCTTTGAATTAAAGGGAAAGCCACACAATGGCCATAAACCTCAGTCATAATGACAAGGTGACATTAAGTTGTAAAGAGTCCTCAAAATAGAGATAAGACATTCATTTAGCTCAGAGATCAACTAGGATGGGGTTTGTATATATATTTTTAAATCTTTTCTTCTTTACAGTTTGTTTCACATTGTGTGATTTCTACTTTTTCCCCGTCACTGTTTGTTTAGCTGCCTTTCTCTTGCCTATTATATTGTAGATAATTACTTAAAATTAGAGCTGCTGAATACATGTACTAATTGGGGAGCACCAAGGGGACTGAAATTCATATTGGTTTAGATACCTATGAAGTTCCAGTAGAAACTATATTTCCCAGATCTATGAAAAATAAGTGCAGCTACTCAGCAACTGAGACATGAAAACATATCTGCTCACTCAAGTTCAAGAAATGTTTGCTATGTGTGTTAATGAATTTATTGGTTCACTATGATCTGAAAGATATTTAGTTAATTGAACCTCTGAAATATTCTGTATTGCATTTGATAATGAAGCTAGCAATATTCTGTGTTTTCTTTCTTCTCATTAAATTAAGACTTGCTTTTCCATCTGAGATTTTAAAATATTGGAAGCAGTGCAATAGAAAGGTCCACATGCAGTCTGGCTAGACCTTAACAAAGCTTCTGTCTGCTCATCTTCATAGAATCAGAGAACCACAGAATGGTTTGGGTTGAGAGTGAACCTGGAGATCACATAGTTACAAACCCCTGCCGTGCGCTGGGACACCCATGGTTTCTCAAGGCACCATCCAATCAACCCAGCCTTGAACACTTCCCAGAATGAGGCATCCACAGCTTCTCTGGGCAACCTACTCCAGTGCCTTACCATCCTCCCTGTAAAAAATTTCCTCCTGATACTTAATCTAAACACGCCCTGTTTCAGTTTCAAGGCATTCTCTCTTGTGCTATCACTACATGCCCTTGCAAAAAGTCTTTCCCCATGTTTCTTGTAGACTCCCTTCAGGTATTTGAAGGCTGCAATTAGATCACACTGAGGCCTTCCCCTTCTCCAGGCTGAACAATCTCAATAGTTCTCTCAGCCTTTCCTCATGGGATAGGTGCTCCATGCCTCTAATAATTTTCTAAGACTCTGTCAGCTAATGTCTTCTACCAGCTATGCAACAACAGTGGAAATGCAGAGTTGAATTTTCAGTTGCATATGGGTCATGATACACTTTGAATGGAATATCAAACTCCAAGGGTAGCCAAGATATCCTTATGTATCCTTATGAGCTGGTGACACTTGTCAGGACTTCCCTTTGATGCATGATGATGATTCCTATTAAAATTTCTTGAGTACAGGTACAGCTGCAATCCTTGATGAGTCTAGAAAATGGACTCCTCATTGAAATCTGCTTAAGGAAGTATGCTGTGCCTTGTGGGAGGAGAGAAGACTGGATCAACAGCAACTTTCAAGAGAAGTGGGATGCAGTGAGACATTAAATACTGATGATGACAGGAATTTGAGGTGTCTAGAGAAGTCTGTAAGTAATTACAACAGAGATTTTCCTCTTGCAAGGTGTTTTGTTATCAGAAAGCCTCAGTTTTCACTTCCTTTCTCTGACATGTAATAAAAGAATGACGAATTACAGTTAGATTTGCTACATGAATGTGCAATTCCCTTGATCTGTAGACATTGTGTTAGTGTTCAGCAATGGTTAGTGATGCATTGCATCTCACTAGGTAGAGATAGAGGCATAAATGCCTCTAGTGGTTCTGGTGTAAGAGCTGTTGTGAGACTCAGCTCAAGCACACAGCTCCCACATACAAGGAATAGGCTTGCCTTTAGTATATGCTTCACTTGATACATTTAGGATGAGTGATTACAACATCCTGGAACTGAAATGATAGGCTAATTAGAAGCTGAAATGAACTTCCCAAGTCACTGGGTTCATCATCTCCTGCCTTTACTGGAAGCCTTATATAATGTCTCCATAAAGCAGCAGAGCTTCAGCTGAAAGTTACTCAGTTTTTTGCTGTTCCTCCCACACAAAAGCTGTTCCACACCCTCCCTGCCTTGATGGTCAAGACTTTTTTTATCTTTTCCTGAACAATTTCAGATCCCCTTTATACACATTTGTTTCTGTGCCAGCAGTGGACTTTGATATATATAGCTCTTTTCCCTTTCCACTTTTTACTTCTTTGATTTATTTCTGGAAAGCAATTACATCCCTTTATAGCCTTCATTTTATTAGGCTAAGAGAGAGAGACTTTTCTAATCTCCTCCTCCTCGAGGACAGCATTCTTTTCTCCCAATCCTCTCTGCACCTTGTTTGCATCTGTTTCTCTTTGAATTGTCCTCTTCCTGAACATGGTTGACCAGAACAGTACATAGCAATCCAGATAATTTTGCTATGTTTGTGTTAGGATGCAAATACTTCCCTCTTCTTCTTAGGAGGTCTTCTTTAAGGCCATGCCATGCTCACAGCTCACAGTAACCTATGACTACATATTCTTCCTCTTAATGCATTTCCAAAAGATGAGTACCTGTATGTAGAGAAATTATTGGCATTAATCTATAACAGTGTGATGACTTTGCACTTAATATTATTAAATTTCTGTTCCTATTATACCAGTCCTCAGGGTCATCCCAGTTATCCTAGTATTGTTGTAACATCTCAGTTCTCTTTGGCACTAAAAATGCCCAAACAAATCACTAGAGAGAGTCTGACATGAGATCAACCCTCAGCACCAAGCCTCTCTGGAACTGCCCTTGTCTGCATCCATCTAGGCATACCATTTCCTTTGTAATACCAGCTATGGTTGCCTCCTCCTTTCCCTAGCCCCCATACAGTCTTCGTATGTATCCCCATCTCTGTGCTATGATCCATGCTGCAGGATTGTTGCTTTGATGAAGCCCAGAGAGATTATACCTGTTGTAGTTCTTTCCTCTGGAAAGTTAATATTATGCTACAGACAAAAGTGTACAGGATAATATATAGCAATGCAAATTTTGTATTTCAGCCCCTTTTCAGCATCCTTGATTGTTGCTAGTGCTCAGCTGTTTGTCCTGCACATTAAGACATATGTAAATACTGGCCATAAAAAAATTCAGGGGCTACACCTGTTTTCCAAAACTAATCAGAGTGGTAGAGTGGTGGGCAAGAATTACACTGGTTCAAAAATTTGGATGGCTTTAATACACTGAAAAAAATGAAGGCTTCCCGAAAACTCTTTTTTTTTTTTTTTTTTTTTAATTCACAACAGACTTTACATTTACAGGAAACCACTTCTAAAATGCACCAGATTGCAATATTTTCCGTGTCAGCTATTTAAAAGGTTCCCAAGAGCTTTCCTTTTGCCTACCCTCCAAGCTTCCTTCTCCCAGTTCAGCCTGGAATTCCATAATAGTTGAGCTGATCCAATTTTTGTTCAAACCACTTTCACCGCTGGCAGTCACTAGCCTCATATGAAATAACTTTGTGAAGTTGACAAAAACTGGAATTTGATCTCCAGTGCAGGTCTGTGCTTTCCAAACACATTCTGGTAAAACTAGGAAGAGATTGCATCATTAAAGCCTGCAGTCAATTCAAAAGACTTTTCTCAGCTCTGCACCACACTTTGTGACTTTGCAAAGGAGCGTTCAGAAATTTCACACACAGCACAGACCACAGTTGCCCATTTCCTTCATCATCATAGGGTGGAATTAAAAACTTTTGGCCAAGCTGCCTAATAGGCAGCTGTTTGCAATTAGATGGAGCATTACATCCATTTCTTAACAAACTTCACAACCGGATAACTACAGTATGAGCAATATACCGTGAAAATTTGCCAGCATGTTTAACTTCTCTGCATTTCTGGTGGTTTCTGTACCTTGCCCTCATTTTTCCAGCCTGCTCACATGCTGTCTGACTCTTAGCTTTCCCACTCTGTTGCAATGTGGCTGCTCAGAGATTTATGCAAGTGTTTTGTCAGTCCTTACGTAGATGTGCAGCTCTGTGGCAGGACATAGGTTGCAAAATTAATGCATTTGATCTTTCTAAAAATAGCATTAGTGCCTGAACAGAAAACCAGCGATAGCATGTTTTTTTTATATACTGCACTTTCATTTCCCCTGCTAAATTGAGGTTAAATACTGCTCATCTTGCTCACACGAATAGTCTTACTGACGTGGTTTTGCACAGAAAATTAAGAAATCATTTTCACTGTTTCTTCCAGGAGCAGAAATAAAGTGAGTGGTACTTCTGAAGGAGCAATTGCGTTTGCTACTCCTTAAAAAAATATGTCTCAAAATAAGAGACAGAATATGTCTTTTGTCAAAGCCTATGCACCAGAAAACACGTTTAAGTTCAAAAGCTATAAATTCTGCAGATGTATGGATTTTAAAAAATAAATCAATATAATTCCTGCTTCCCGTTAGTTATTCTTCTCTCTGGAAGGCTGCGATATCCATAGACATATCAAGAACCATAATATTAAGGCGACTGGTCTTAAGGCAAATCCAAAGAGCAGTAAGATGAGCATTATTGTGCTCAGCCTGTACTAATACATTTGCTGAATTTCCTCTTTCCCTGTCTATGAAAATGAACAGTATGGGCCCTGATGACTTAACTTTCCAGAGAAGAACAAAATTGTACAAATGTAGCTTACAGAGCAAGGGCAAGGTGAAGGGTGGCAAAGATCTCATTCCTTCTGTGGACTGAAGGGAGGCACTGAAGGGTGTCATTTAAGACAGACAGAAGATCTGTTTGATTTGACAGTCAAGCAGATGAGAAGACAGTAGGACAACACAAGACTGGCATAAACTGGGGTAGAACAAACAGATAAAAGGAAGGGCAGGTTATTCTAGGATGACAGGTATGAAATTATTAATGTGTGTGGGTTACCCCCATGGATCCTTGCTGTTGTTTTACAAGGAAAATTGCTGGGAAAAAGCCCTGCTGAGGTGGTGTCCATAAGTTCTTCTTTTCAACTCACCAGGTCTGTCCAAGTGGCCAAGTGAAGGACAAGCTTCCAGGATCTGTTGTCTAACAACAGGCAGCAGTCATACAGGCTGATGTAAGCAGGGGAAAAAGAGGTGGGATACAGTGAATTCTGCACGTCTCCCAATGCCAGGAGTTTCCAATGGGGCTTAATAAAAGAAGCATAGTCAATGTGGTTCAGGGACAGGAAAGCATGCACTTAGAAACAAGCTGATACTCCTTATATTAACAATGTCTAATCTTTTATTAACATTTCTCAAACTACTCAAAATCTGAAATTTAAGCCTACTTTGCAGTTCGCCTTCTGGCCAAACTCACAAGGCACTTAGCACAGCTGGTACCTTCAGAATGCAAAATGTATTTCTGGGCCTATATGTGAAAAAGACGAAGGGGGAAATAACCAAAGCTATGACCATTTACTGTTTTCTCACTCTTGATTTTCTATCTTACAGAACTCTATTTTCAAAGATGGACTTCCAAAAACCCACATGTTCAAATTACATCTTTATCCAGGAGTCAGAATTATCAGTTCAAAATTTCGTAAACTGGATAGTTTCCGGATTTCAAAGAATTTACTCTCTGGTATCCTAACTGTCATCTTATTTAAGTCACTGATAAGTTTGTGCTGACAACAATGGGAACAGGAATTACTTTTTCTAAGAGAAGCAGGACAAAGAAGCTATCTTGAAAGAGCCAACTTCAAAGGAAGGAGGTCAAATAACCTGCTGTCACATAACACATCATTACATTGGCATTCTCCTTGGCTCTTGCATTTAAACTTTGTAGAGAGGATAAGGATACTAAAAAATAACACTCAGAGTTTCCACTTCCTATTAGTTACTGTGCTTTACTGGAAGAAATTGATATCTATAAATGTGTCATGGGATGCAGTATTACTGACAATTTTATCTGGAAAGAACCACCACATGTTTTTCCCCTCTCCCATCGCTATACATATGTTTTGTGATACAAGATTTTCTTTCTTTTCCTGTATTCAAGAGTATGTTCAGTCTGACTTCCAAACAGTTAGTGCCAAGAAATTTTTGAAAATCATATTATATCAAAAATCCTTAAAAGGAGCATTCAAAATCACTAGCCAACACAGAAAACAGAGCAGACTTCCTTCAGACAGTCCATCACACCCTTCCCTCTGAAAGTCATGACTGCCTTAACCAAACTAAATTAGCATTTCAGAGGTGATTTCATGTGGCAGAATTGAAAATATATCAGCTTGAAAATACTTCTGTGCCACAGAAGGTCTGTATTTTTAGCATTTTATTCTCCCTGATCAGACTGCATCTCCTATAGTCTCCCACATAGGTGGCCATACTGCATTTCAGAAGAAGCACTATGGTTTTCCAGCAGCACTGTTTCCCTGTAAAGTAGCATATAAGACATGTAGGTACCTCTTAGAGTACACAGGAGAGACTTAGGCTTGTCAGACTTCCAAATTTGGTACAACTAATTGCACAAGACATGTACAGCACATTGCCGGCAATGCGTTCCCTTGCTTTCCTGAATTGATGCCTGACTTTCCTGCTGCCACTACCAAGTACCGGGCGGCTCAGAGAAGTCCTTTGCATACAAAGTAGTNCACGACCTACACAAAATGCTGGAGGAGGGAAGAAAGCTGTTTGTTATGTTCATTCCCAGCTTTTAATATCATAGGCTCAAGGCTAGGGCCCAGATGTAGAAGGATTGAGACACAATGTTGCAATGCCTCTTCTTCCTAGTGGGACTTAAACCTGTTCAGTAAGTGTTTGAACAGTGTTTGCAGATCTTGTTCTCACATCATGGTCTGATGAGCATGCATTCAGATGAAACTGGAATAGATGCTGCAGGAAAAATAAAAGTATTTCCAATGCAGAATTTTGCAGCCCTTTGTTATTCGCTAATTAACCAATCTTCTCACTTAACCTACCTGGTGTTAAGGATCCTACCTCCAGGACTGGTAGCCTTTGCATTCAGTGCCTTATTGCAGTCTCATCCAGGGACTTTATTGGGTTGTGTTTTTTCCTTTTCTCTCCTTAAATATATGTTCTGATAGAAAATGTATTGGACTATGAGGACTGCTTCATTTCAGTGTGGAAACCATTACTCTAAAACACACAAGCAATGACCTATTCATGAGCATCCACAGTTAACATGCCAGCCAACCATCTTGGTATCAGAAAAGTTTGTAGTGTGAAAAAGAAAAAGTGCGAGTCAGCCATGAGAGAATGAAAGCCAAGGTCAGGACATTTCCCAGGAGCTCTCCCTGGTTACAATAAAGGAAGCTTGCAAAAAGCTGGAGTGAAATTAATCTAAACAGATGTTAATGTAACTGAGATTGGAAATTGGCCCTAGACACATCTCTGTGGAGATATTATACTTCTAGGTTAAACGTGAAAAAAATGTTCTTTTATAATTATCATCTCATTGTTAGGCAGCAGATCTTCCCACAAAACATTTGATGTTTGTCACTGACAAGCAGGTTTTATCCTTCTCACATGATGTGACACAATCTCTGGCCCCAGACTCAGAATATATCAGCTGATGTCAACACTTTCTCCTTCCATGTTCTAAATATTGCTGATCAGGCCAAGTTTCATTTCACTGAAAAGACCACTTTCTTTCCTGACTGTGGAAGAGAGAAATTTGTTAGGGTTCAGACGTGGTACCTGTGTCTCTGTCCATTCAGACTGCAACCTCTGCAGTTTTCAGCTGAAAACTTCCCTACATCACAAGGAAGCAAGGCAGAGAAATGTGAATTTGCTGTTGGGGTACAAACTCCCAGGGAGTTCTTCACCTCTTGCCACCTCTCCTCTGACCACCTCTTGTTTGGGAGGACTCTGCCAAAAGAAGTACTCCTGGAAAGAGCTGCAAGAATGAAAGCAGAAATCTTTACAAATATTGTGCTGAACTAAAATACTGAATTTTAAGATGTTATGCCCAGCTGCTTCAAGCCAGCCCTGCAAAAGTGCTGAGTTAATGTTTATGACATTTATTTAGGATAAACAGTTTTTTGAGCTGCAGTCAAAACAGACCTCTGCCACAGCAACTGCCTTAAGTGCAAGTGATACAACAGGGTGTCTGACAACCATTAGCTTCTGTCTTCTCTGATCCTGTCTAACATACATGGTATCCAACTCAGGGTGTTCAGGCCATGTTTATTTGGTTTTGTTCGGTGTCTTTCTACGTACACATTCAAACCAATATTTTGTTCTATATCCCTTTTTATGAACCAGTCTAAGTAAAGACACCTCCAAGAAAATATCATGTGTATGAAGTTACCTGTCACAAGTAGTTTTTCTACTCAAACTTCACTTTATTCATGTTCTCGGAGTTCCTCCTTTATGTGTTCTTTTTCATTTATCTTCCTTACCTTGTGCTTCATGATCCTCTGAAGGAATTACTGGCACTATACTAACAGTATTTTTTTCACTTAGGATGTGAAAAATATTGTGCTCCTTCACATGAAAAGACTTTTTGGAAATACAGAAAATTTGGTTGAGGGATTCAAACGTGATATCCCTGAGAACTCACTGGCTACACTGAGGAGTTAGCATGGGTTTGATTGCAGAAATTAGCCTGCTCTGAGGATATCTCTGTACAAATCTGAGTATTTTTTAGGTAGGAACCACAAGATCAGGAACTTCCAAACATAGCACAACATTTAAAATGGCAAGATGTTTTAATCAGAAGTCCTTTTGGTGGATTGGTGACATCCAATTCTAATTTCTTATTCAATTTAAGCTCTTTAATTTGGACCAAAGAGATAACTATTTCATTCAGGAAATCTCAAGTTTGTCATTTGGAGGGCACATTCTACTCCTGGTGAAAGCAACCAAGAAGGAAGGAAAACCAAGTAATGCAACACGTTAAAAGCTTTTGCTAGAACTGAAGCCATTGGTCAGACAGGTCAAATACTCTGGGGTAGCAGATTGCTTTTGCTTTAGATACTTCATGTTCTCCTGGGATGTTATCTGGATGTAACCAAATCCCTGTCCTTCACTGTGCATGCTGAATAACTCAGTAGGTCTCTAAGAATATGGCAAAATGAGAAAAGAGAGCCACAGGGCTCAGCAGGAAAAGAGCAGGGAGAGCAGGAGGGAGAAGGTGCAATGAGACATGGGGTGTGAGCACAGCAATGGGCACAAGAAAGAGGCAGAATGCTGCCCCAGGCATTTAAGCTTGGTCTGGTCCCATGGGATGGGTGAAGGGGCCTCCTGGCTGGACTAGTCTGGATCATCCAGTGACTGAGGCTTACTAATAAAGGGAAAAGTCTCCATGGCAAAGTAGGCCTTCCACTGGGGAATTCCCCAAACATCTGCTCTGCCCAAAGCTTCCCTTTTCTCAAGATGCCAAAAAAAGCAGGGAGGGGGGAAGGGAAACACAGACTTTCATTATTTCAGTCACCATTTTGGACTGAAATGCAATATACAAATTTTGTTCTAATTTTTAGTTCCCACACCCTTTTTCTTTGTCAGATAGGAACTTTGGGCTTTGGTGCTGCCAATAATCTTCCTCATCTGTACTAATTTCAGTTTTCCAACCACCCCCATCTCTTTTTCATCCACTCTGCTCTAATTTATTGCTATAAGTAGTATAACACTTGCAACTATCCCCTGCTTTCCACCTCTGAGTTCACCATTTGTCCAGACATGGAAGGATTTTGGACTGATAAGTCTGGAATAACTCCATTTCCATCACTGCCTGCTCAGCATCCTGCAGCTGGTAAAATACATGTACCTAGACCTGAATATATCTTTTTTTTCTCTGTGCAGGCATGCAAAAGAAGTAGACAGATCTGCACAGAAAAGACAACAAAAAGCAAATTTAGCTGGGTAAATCTTACTTCTAGTGCCAAAGCACTGGTACAACAACCTCATGCAGTCACAGTTTACCCTTGTTTAATAAAGAGAAGAGAAAATCTCTTCTTTGATGAATCCATCCATAAATATTACCTGCACCTATGCTCTAATTCTCCCCATATGACATTCTCACTAACTCCCCTTCTTCACAGCAGCACAGACCAGCTCCACTCACACACAAGTGTGTTGAAACACCCAAGTGCTCTACTTTTGCTTGATGTTTAAACCAGAAACTTCATTCTGTGCACATTCCCTGTATTGAAACAAGGGGGTATGGTTCTGATAGATGTCCAGGATATTACAGACTGAATCAATATGAATATTTATTTCCAGTAAACAGGTCTTCATTTAACAAAATTGTGTGAGTATTATGAACCTAAGAAAAGATCTGAATTATATGTTTAGTTAATCCTCTGGAGACAACAGTCCAACAATACGTGTGTTCAATGTTTTTATCCCTGTGTCCAGAAATTACAGTACAACCTGATCACTTGAGGCAAAACTAAATCCCTGTTGGCAAATGGACAGCATTTGTTGACTAGCTAAATAAGTTGTACATTTCATTTGCCAAAAATGTCTGATGGGCCAAAAAAGGTCTTTTTGAAGTCATTCCATTTTGGAAAAGAGAAGTACTAAAAGATCATAATGTTCTTGTGGAAAGCATTAACCCCAAAATTTCAAACAGCTGAAGGATGTGCAGAAGTGACACTATTATTCATATCTTATTTTACTGGAATTTCAGGGTGATAGATTTCGAGGCATATCAGTCATGCTGCTGTGACCTGGATTTAGGTCAGCAGCTGATTTCCTACTCAGGACAGATCTCCACCTTTTTTGTTGTGAGGCTCCAGGGGAAATCCTGGCCATCCATCAGGCCTTGCAGTAGCATCCCTGCTCCCTTAAGGGGGGTTTTCCATGCCCCAGTCCTGGAAGGCAAATGCTAAGAAAGTCTAAGCTGGAAAGAACAATGGGGATGGGATTTACTGCAGGGTTTTTCTTGACTTCATTCACAGAGCCAAGGCCTGGGAAACACAGGGATAGAACCTTCTACAGAAAACACAGACTGAAGCAAGGAGAGTAAAACATAAGCCAGAAGGTGCTCCCAAAGCTGAGCACATAACACAGCATAGCTGGGCAGCAACTTCACTATTTTCCTATTACTATTTGATTTGTAAGGGATAACTAAACAGGACCTTACAGACTTTAATTTATTTCTTTTTAGTTTAGTTAGCTCTCTTTAATTAGAAGAAGTCTGTTTAGACCATGGTTTATCACTAAAAATATCCTGAGATTACTGCTTTCAATGGTTATTTTAGATCCCTGTAGCTCTCAAGTCTGTCTCTTTGCTTTTATGGGGATGGCAATACTGACTTACAAGAGGAACAACAAGAGAGCACAAAGAAATCTGAACAATATTTTACTTCTTGCATGGGTAATTTATTTGCTAAAAAAGTAATGATTTCATGTTGGTCAAAATGAACAGGGGTTTTTAGATAAATTTTAAATTAATTGTTCCAGTTTCAATTGTTCCATTGCTCCTTACAGCAAAATATTTTGATGTTCTCATTTTGAAAAGTTTAAAATAAAAGGGAATTTTTATCTCAAACTACATCAAAGTTGGCCAGACACAAAACCAGGGATGTCAAAGAGCACTCCTGTTTTACCAAGGAATAAATGAAAGTACATCTTTCTGGTAGAGAAACTCAAATTTCTTTTGAATTATGAGCTTCTACTGAATTTAAAAAAAAAATAATATTTTGAGAGCACCATTTTATTTTTTACAGAAAAATGAAGGTATAATGTCAAGGAACATTATGTTGGTCTATTTCTTTCAGTGCAAGTTATAGAAACATGAAATGTTTATTAATAATTTCAACAGCATGAAAAAAAAAAAAAAAAAAAAAAGGCAAAAATTATAATCTTCGATACTTCCCCAATCTTTCCCCAGACATTAAAATAACTGCTACACCACAAACTTCAAGTCAAAACCATATTTATTTATGGTCATTTTCCTATGCCATTTCCTATGACTGTAGATGTTGGTTACTCTACAACACTATATTTTCCTTTCAAGAAATGAGAACTAGGTGGCCTTTGCTAAACAAAACTCTCTTCCTAAAATATTCTCTAATGACATGGGAGAAAGGGTTTTATTCAAGTGACCACTTTGTAAAACTTAAAATTTTGAGGGAATAGAAAATAAAACCCAGTTTTAACTAGGTTCTAATGGTCCTTCACTGGCTGTAGAAGAATTGGTTCAATTACACTGTGACCAATGTCATTGCATATCAATAGCTGGAGCCTCTAATAATGCCAATAAACCATTTCTTTTGTTTCCTTTGTTAAACTGTTTGGCTTGAAGCTATAAATTGAGGACAATTGTCCTATGCTTGTGAAATCATTATGGGGCACAGAACATTTTGGAGTTTTGAATGTCCACTCTAGAAGAGGCGTCTCCCTACACTGAACCACATCTCCTCACTTGCCTGTTGTTTCTGCTGTTCACACTCCAAGAAAGGGTAGAATTAAAAGATTACCAACTTTAGATCCAAATGGAATATACTCCTCTTCTGTCAATCTGACCAAATATAGCCTTTGGGTTTCCACCTGACCTTATACTGTGGCTTGTACTTAAATAATCGGTTAATCAAAAGGTGATGTATCACAAACAGCAAAACTTAAAATAACTTCAGTAGTCTAAAAAAAGAACTGATAGCTTTTCCTCAGAGGAAAAGTACTAGTAGCTTACTGAGAAAGCTTAACCTCCAAGGCCAGTCTAGCTAACTATGGCCTTAGGGACTAATCCTTGTAAAGTCCATCTGGAGAATGTCCTAATTCCACTGCCTGCTCTTCACAATCAGCCTTCTGCTTTTTTCCCCACCCTTGCATCCGTTCTGTGTCCTCATTTGCTTTCTAATGACTTTCTAAAGTGAACTCAGATCTCGTTTCTTTCCCAGATGACCTTTAGCTGGCTTTCCTTTCCATTCTTCCCTACATCACGGCAATATGAGCTGCAATGCTCATATCAATATGAGTATCAAATCAATACCATATGTTCCAGACACAGAGCAGGTAACCAACAACAAGGCTGAGCCATGCCAAAACACACCTGCAACTTCCCAAAAGAGTCAGTGGAGCTGAGCAGACATCTGAACCACTTCTGCACTTTGAAACAAGTAAAGCTGCTGAAAGATTTTAGCCCTGGCAGCCAGGGCCAGTGCTTTCAATGTAGATCCCTGTGGAGCTTGATGCTTTTCTGAACTTCCAATAACTCAACAGGGTGGTGTTAAAGATGAGGCAGTGACTCTGTTCTGGACAAGGTCACTTGCCAAAGCAATAGTTTCAAATATTTCTACCAGCCTGATTCTTAAATACTGCAAGTACTGAGGAACCCTTCTTCTTGGAATCAGTCATCAGATCTGTCGTGCAATTACCACAAAGCTACTTTCATTTGGAGAGAAATGTAGCAACAATAGCCTGACTTCTGGTATTATGTTTATTGTTCCACCTTCAGATTATGGGCATAGTTTCTTAATTGCAGCCTCCATCTCAGGGATTTTATCACTTTACATAACCCCAAACTGTATTCCTAAGAATGGAGATGGGGCAGAGTGCACCCCTGCAGAGAACATGTAGAGCATTGTCTTAGGCTGTGTGCCTCACACCTCCCAGGAACCCTCGGAGAAGAAGTCTGAGGATCTCTAGTGGTATGTGGATCAACAGCCAAAAAGCAGGAAGCCCAAAGTCCTCAAAGAAGGAAGTAAAAATACTGCAGTGTTGTAATCACTGCAACATTATACAAACCAGAACATAAAGGAGAATGAGACAGTTCATCCCTGTTGTAATTTCTTGTTACATTCCAGTTTTCAAGTGCAAACTCTTTAAACAATTATGTCATGCAGTTAAAAGAGCTTGTTGAAGGAGCCTTGTGCTAGCTTTAATTCTCTCACATCCTGACACACTGACCTGAAATGCCCAATTCCTCTTATGGCATCAGGCTTCTTACTAACAGGGAAATCTTTGATAGTGAGAACTTGACAACCTGGTAATACTGCAGAAGTGAAAAACTCCTTGGGTAAAAATAAGTTGGGTTAAACTGATACACCTATGCAAACAGCTAAGTACCTGTTTACATTTATTAGTCACCTTATTAAAAGTATTACTCTAAATAACATGCCATTTATATTTGTTAAACCTATTTCACAGGAAGCTTAACTAAAAAGGAAAGAGGTTAAAGGCCAGATTTTAACCTCTGCATAAGTAGGTGGCTAATCACGGATTCAGACACGCATGTTGGAGGGGAAGGCCCTGAACCAGGGCAGACCTAAAAGGTACATGCATGCGTAATCGCCTCTACAATGCTTGAGCTGGAGGCATGTTGTGGGAGAAACAAGAACCAGCACAATTGGGAATACCTTTTACAGCTCAGGGAATAAATGTTTTTCTCTTTATGGGCAGGCTTTTAAATTATCTCTCCATATAGCATATTAACAACCTGGTTTTTTTCTGAGGGCTGCTCCACATATGTGGTGCGCCTGCAGATGCTGTGCAAGTTGTTCCAGCTCCCCACAGCCCTGCCAGGTCTCTCCAGTCCTGACTTGCACACTGTCCTGGTCCTCCTCTTTCCACAGCAGAGGTTACTCCAGCTGTGGGACACACCCTTATATTCTAGGAATTATGATGTTATTAGCAAATTTATTTTTCCACTTAACTTGAGAGAGGAGTAAAAGGCAAAGTCTCAGCTAGCACAGATCATTACAACTTATTTGTGATGGGAAAGTTTCATGATACTGTGCAGAACAATGTTGATCACTATCAAAGAGGAATTTGACTCTCAAAACTCAAGTTTCACTCAGGTGGAGACTCAACCAGACCTCCGCAAGCCCTGGTCTCCAGAAGGACTAGATGGGAGAATAATTCCAGACAAAATGCCTTCGGTGCTGTGTAGGTTGGACCACTATTCAATTTTCAATGGGATTGGGTGTTTTTGCGGGGATTCTTGAACCAGATTCAAAAATGCCCTTAATGAGCATCAGGAGACAGGGAGAGGACTGGAGTCACTATTCCTTCCATCTCCCCAACTCTGAGCCAAGCTTTGAGCCAATATCCTCAGGGACTGACAAATGGCACAAAACAAGCTCAAGGAGCATACAGGTGGGGATGGGAAGCAGTGGGCATGGGGGAGGGCAGAGTGAGACCTTCCCCAGCAGTGGCTCTGAGCTGTCATGTTGGCTCTCTCTACTCCTTAGACACA
>WEIU01022739.1:0-18441 GCA_013389925.1 Aegithalos caudatus | reverse complement strand
TATAAATATATATATAAATTATATAATAATTATTATATATATAAAACTGTTTCAGGAGGTTTTTAAGAGGGAAAAAAGTATTTAACTCTAAAATTACAGGTATACCATATTACTTCGAATCACTCATTTAAACTTCTGAAACCTCTTAAGTATATATGAGATGAGACAGTGGCTTCCTCGTTTTCTGACTGAGATCTTGATGTCTTACATTGCCTGACTGGAGTTCTGTGGATGCCAGGAGATAGGTAGAGCCTGAGCAGTACTGGGGGAAGAGGAGACAATGCAAGCCCCAGCCACAGGATCCCAGAGTGCAGCCTGTGTCCAGAGGACAGCAGCCAAGTGAGTCCAGAGATTGTCTCTCCAGGAAACGCAGCAACATCTCTCTTTTTAGAAATGCCTTCTCACCAGAAAAAAAAATAGCTTGGACCAAATACCCTTCTACAGTCCAGTAATCTGTCCTTACTTTCCAAAATATGAGAGAGAAAATGTGGGAAATTTACTGGTGAAGTCATGGGAATATGAAAACCACTTCGAGTATGAAGAAAGAGAATTCAGCAGAGACTGTGCTGTTGTTGCTGATTTTAGGTAGAGCATACTCAGGTACTATCAAGATTATAAAACCCAGATAGGTGCCTAGGTAATCAGACAGACAGACTGAGCTTATTTGTTTTCTTGTTTTTTCTTTTGTTGATTTGAAGCCAAAGATCCAAGCAAAGATCTTACATTCACAGCAGTCTGTAAATGGTATTCTCTCACACAAAGTTGTCTGAGAGGCTGAGGAAGATAAAGAGAACTGAAGTATTTTTAGCGCTTTTATAATAAAGAAGTATTTGGAGTACATTCAATGTACATGCAGATCAGCCTTAATAATAACATATGCTATATTTTAAAATTTCAAAGAAGAAAATACTTCAGAGAAAGGAAAAGTCTGGAGAGCCTTAAACAAATATTTTTACACCATTTTACTTTCTTCCAAAAGTTTCTTGAAGAAGCCACTGGATTTTATCATTTAAATCACATTTATAGGAGTTGACATATTTAAATTCTGACATGGCTCTGTTTCTTAGTCCAAGGGCTCATACACCTCTATGTCACATAAGCATCTGTTTAGTTACTGAATCTCAAGTGTGCAGATTGGGCAAAGTTTCAGGCTTTTGTTTAAATTTTCCTGTAAGAATTAGGTCAGTTCTAATCTTCACATTTTAATAACTTCCTTTTCAACTGAAATTCAAATTGCTGAGAAGCTTTGTAGGGGAGAGGACTATTCCCATAATGATCTCATTTGAATAATCTGAGAAAAACAACATGCGTATCGCTCAGTGCAGGTAAGCAGGATGCAGATGAGCAGCCAGAGCCAAGTGAGTGGTCTCATGTCTTCCCACCAGGCTGAATCTGACTTGCCTTGGATTTAAGGTTAGGATGAGTAGGATTGTTGACACTGGTGACAGATCATCCCTGTGCTAGGCTTGGGAACGGACAGTGCACCCCTGTGAGGTATCTCCATGTGACAGAGAGAAGTGGGTAGAGAGATGGCCACCCCTGTAGCTCCAGGTACAAGTACATTGCCTGTGCAAGAGATGGAGGACAGAAAAATTCCCTAAAGAGATATAGCTGAGACCCAATTCCTGAGACCCATAACACAGGCTGTGAGGTATTCAGTCATGTTTCCATAAGGAAAATGCTGCTTGGAAAGATAACAGCAACAGATACACTAACAACATAGATACGGTTCAGCAAAGAGAATTTCTTCTCACAGGATGTCAGATTCCTCAGTCAGCCCAGTGCAGGGAGTGGTGAGAAGAGCAAAGTCCCTCTTCACAGGGGGCTGTAGCTCAGTTCCTCCCAAACTAGTTCTCTGAGATCTTTCTGAAGCAACAAACCTGTCAAAGAAGGTAAGTCCGTATAACTCTTATCACACTGCAAGGAACCAGGTACCCAGTGCCTGGGGAAGCAGAGAGATGGATGCAACAGAGGAGAGAAAGACCAGTGGAGAAGGGGGGAAGGTGTATCCATCCCCAGCTTTCAATCTAGCAATGGCTTGCCATTAGGTTGACAGTTCATTGTCTGTAACACCTGTAAAGATCTTCAGAAAAGCACTAAGAAGTGGATTTCTGCCTGCATTAACTGTCCGTGTTTTCAGTGACCTTTGCTCTGTCAGTGCAGACCTTCCACTGCCTCACCTGTAATGACTGACACCCTGAGGGGTGCAGAGTCCTCTCCCACAACATGGAATTGCAAGGAAAATCCAAGCAGCTGCTGCAGTTTGCATCTAAGGAAGGTTGTCTTCATTCTTGTCCCACTTTTGACTATAGAGACGACTTGCTAAAACTGATAATTAAACTTTTGTCAGGCAGACTGAAGGTGCAGGTGAACCAGCATTTCTTTCCATAAAGGACATGGCTTTGTTTTCAAAAATGCTAAGTAAATTACTCAGTCAAAAATATGTTATAGAAACCTCTAATACCATGAATGCCACTTTTAGCCTCAAAAGTTATACATGAGCTTTCTTACTACACAGTGTGTTTATTTTTTTCCCAGGAAGCTGGTGCTGAGAATAAGTTTCTTGCACAAGATACAGTGTCTCAGAGTCCAAATGGTATGGATCAGAAAAGGTAGCCCAGGGTCTAATCCATTTTTTGAGTCCATTTTTCAGTCATGATAGCCATGGATCAGCTCTATTTGATTTTGCTTTTCCTTAGATCCTCTGTGGTTAAGAAACAGAATTTTGGACACTTGGAAACAAACTGATCTAATCTGCTCTCCCTGGATATGAGTGGTGCCACGAAAGGCACTAGAAACAGAGATGTACAACTCTTCCCTGCCTCAAACTGATGCAAAACTGCTTTGGAGGCAGGACTGCAGCAGATGAGAGCTATGAGTCTTTTACTTAAGCAGTCCGCTGCTGGCAGCCTCAGCCCTTTCAAAGCATTCCCATCTACTGCTGGCTGGCCAGTTTATGAGTTTTACCAGTTGCCCTCTCACATGCTGCTCTATGAGAAAACACAATGTCCAGAGATACTGCTTTGCACACACCTTGATGACATTTTTATGAGTTCTTGCCCTCACTCTGCTGCCTCACCAACCCATTCCACCCAGACACAATGTGCTAAGAGGTCTCCTCACACGAAGAAGGCAAGGAGCATCAGCAGGACATCACACACCCTGAGCTAACTCTGTGTGCCTGGAAAATTCGGCAGTCAGGGACTGTAGGACTTGTTTCCAATGCCTGGCCCTGCCACATTTCCTTGCAGGATACCCCTCATCACCATCTGGCAGCTTCTTGGGTGCCTCAGGGGAGGAAGGAGGGCAGCTGGGTTGCTCTGCCAAGTGTCTCCTGTTCTGTTTCCCTGTTTTCATCCCACAGTCTCTCCTCTTTATCTTTTTTTGCCACTTCAGATCACTTAGGTATTTTTCCTCCCCAGTGTCTTCTCTTCACCTCTCCTCCCTTCTGTGCATGTTTTTAAATTTTTTTTTTAATGTTTTGTTTTGTTTTAGATTCTGCTGGGAATGGGCTGCTTCCCATACCTATAACAAAAACAAGCAAACATAGGGACAGCGGCCAAAAGCAGATAACTTTGGAGGGGTACAAAACAGAAAAATACGGCAATGTTTTCCTGGTACACTTTCCCAATAATGCTCTCCTAGCCTCCAGCAACTTGCAGGTCAGAGATGTAAGCAAACATTTTCTTCAGAGACATTGTTCATCAGAGTTCTTCTTCTTTAGTAAGCCACTGTGGAGCTTGTTGTATTACCTCCCTGAAATAAATTAATATTAAGGGTTATGTCTGGCTATGGCAAAGACTAGTGGGTGAATAAGACATGCTGCACCATGCCCATAAATGAGACAGAGCCATGATGTCCTTGGAGAGAGAACAGAACTTTTATAAAGCCATGGAGGTTCTTGTAAAAAGCTTCATTACAAATTCAGACCGTCTGCCCATAAACCAAAAGTCAGTTCCTGCCAATTTCCTTGTACACTTCTAGTTCCTGGTACCTTATGAACTGGGGTTTCCTTTCAGTAATGAAATGGAAAATGAAAGAGCATGAAGAGGCAGCAGTGGCATGCTCTAGCAGACACATATACATATGAAGAATAAAAATCTTACCTTCTTGAAGTTAGCAGAATGTTAACACTGACTTCATGGGGCCAGAGTTTCACTCTGATCTGTATAAGCTGCCAAGCAATCTCATCAGTCTTTGGAAAGTGCTGCTACGCTTGTTATTGGTAGTATTTTCAGCAATTTTAATGACATTAAGCCTTAGGGGGTGAAGCCCCAGGAAACAGAAGGATGCAGACAGCCTGAGTGATAGTATCAGGAGCCCTGTTAACTCTCCTTGCTTAAATCAATACCCTCAACTGCTCCATGCAGAGCTGCAATAAAAGAAGCAACACAAAGCTACCACCAGGACCCTGAAAGTTTTTGAGGGAAAACAAGCAGAGATCAGCCACAAACTGATGGTCTGATCAGACCACCTTTCCTTTTTCTTCTCTGTCTTGGGAAGTGTTGAAAATTCACCGCTGAGCTTGCACTCACTTTCTGGATCAGTCTTATTAAAATTTATCTTATTTACATTTTTGCTATTTCCATAATACCTAATTTAACCACAGCTTGTTAAAGAATTGTGGGCACATTATATGCAGGTGCCTAACTCCAGCATAAATATTTACAGCAGTGTTGCCACTTAAGAGTTTTCACATGTGGCCTGTTTAGGCAGTAATTTATGTGTGTTTTAACTCTTCTGATGCATTAGAGCATGCAGGTGAAATTTCTCCTTAAAAGTCAAACAGTGACATCAAGTATTGCCTAGGAGCTAGAATATGTTGCATGTAACACCCATGCTGTTTTGGGATCTAATCCTTCAAGTATTCTATGCCTGGCCCTAATAATGTCTTCTTTAGTTTTCCATAGTCTAACACATATGCTGCTTTCTTTTACAGTCTATTTTTTTTTTTTAAAGTCATCCCATTTGTCCCACTTGATTCACTGGCAAAAGACCCAACTGAGCCAAATGGCAAAGGAAGCAAGCACAAGTCTGTAAGGAGAACTGATAAAAGCACCCATAGCACTAGTTTCGAGAAATGCATGCAGCATTTTTGTGTGAATAGAGGTTTGTGAAGGACCCAAGTCCTCTTACTTACTAAATGCAAGTAAGAATTTAACAAAAACACTCCTGAAGTTTAAAGAAGTGAAGATGGTGATGACAGAGACTAATGTTCAGATTCGGGGAATCCACTTATTAATTTTGTCAGGCTGAAAACAATGGTTAACAGTTTCTAAAATAGCTGAACAATGTCAGCAAACATTTGCTTTGACTGAACTGAGACCCTCCCTTGCCCTAAGATCAGGTCTGGGACACTTTCAGAAAGGCTTCCTTTATCTCTTGACAGTGTGAAAAAAAAAGTTACCTGCAAATTGACTTGTGTGTAGAAGGAAGCTATCATTCATGCTAATGGAGCCCATCAGCTTGCTTTCACTGTACCATGATACCCTGGAGCAAAAAAATGTGAAGCCTGTTAAGCCCTGGGCTTAGCAATAGGATTTAACAACTCTAAAATGCCTACCTTCCTCTGTACACATGTTGTGGACCACTATCCCACACATTTCTCTGTTTCTGTGACAGCTGGTCAATGTAAACTAGCTCTTAAAAGATTTTATGTTGATTTTTATGCTCTGGGAGCTGTTTTCTTAAAATAAACCTTACAAATTTTAAAAAGCAAAGAGACAATGGGAAACTACAGTAGAAAACAGAGCAGAAAATTGTACAGAAAATTGTTTACAAAGCTCCCAGTAATTTGGTAATGTGAAGCATCTTCACTACTCACTGTGCTCCTCAAATAAAAACTTGGTGGGCACATTTTGAAAGCATTAGAGATCGTGACTCCTGCAAAGACATCGCTTTTTTAAAATGTGAAGGCATGACAAGAGTTAATCCCAGACCACAAACTCGGACAATAAAGGCATGAATAAGCTGGCTCTGGCTGTGGAAAGGCTTTGACTGGGACAATCAGGTGGGTTAAGGTGCAACAGATGTGCCTAAATTGTGGGAAGCAACTTTGTTAGAGATAGTTTACCAGTTAATAGTTCACAATGCTAACGTGCAAAGAAGTGTGGGGAAGTGCAGGGAAGAAATGGCTCTAAGCCATAATCAGCAAATGAGGAACATCAGACTATTCCCAGCCTGGCCTCCTGAGATCTGGAGTCATGCCAGGCTGAGATCTGACACACCCCATCTCAGGCAAAAGAAGGGTTGAGACAAAAGGCTCATTGGCAGGCCCTCGCATCTCAGGTCTCTTCCCTTACCTATAAAAGCTGATCACAACTCCCCAGAGCCAGTCCCATTGACCCCCACCCTTCACTGGACCCCATCCAATACTGTGTAAGCACTGCCCTCCTTGTAATCCAACCAACACTGCATACTGCTGGGCAAGAGTTTAAAAAACAAATAAAGTCATTGGTGATGGGGAAAAAAAAAATCTCAAGGATATAATGGAAATTAAAAGAGAAACAGTAAGATAAAAAAGATCAAGGACAGGGAAGAAGAATTGTCCCCAAAGTTGGCACCAAGCAGATACCCATCAGTTTCAGGTGAGACAACAACTTACACATCCCTGCACTGTGGATAGCTGGCAAAATGAGGCTGATCACAAGCAGGGAAAATAAAAGCAAATCTTCCAGACAGAACATTTTATGAAAGCCTGCAGTGAAGTGTCTTCAGAGCGCATGAAACCAACCAAGACTGCTGCCTGCTTGACAGAGGCATCCACATGTCCTACCAAGATGTGAGAGCCTGAAAGAACCACAGAGTGGGCTGTGAGTTCCCCTTCCCTGCTTTTTTTCAGAGGACAGAAAGAGCTGAGGCTAAGAAGGACTCTTTCTCTGGAGTCTGTTTAAAAGTCCCAAAGATACATAAGTTAATGTGCAGTGCCTCTAGGCATGTTAAAGAGCATGAATCGAGATTTTCAGCAAACAAGCAATGTCTCGTGTCTCTATAGGGCATGTATTTACTGCATTTTCAGCATTTTAGCCCAGGACCATCTTCGCCAGTCCCACCACACTACTCTGTGCAGGGATTCACCCACTAATCAATTCCGTTTGGTCTCACAAAGTCTTTCACTAATATTCAGTTCTTCCGCTGGGTATAGCGAGCATTTCCCTTCTCCCTCAGGCAGCCTTGGACTCTTGATCCACTGTGTACCCCTCAGTGGGTATGGCACCAAAGGACTCTGGGGACACATAAGAGTTTCAAAGTCCATAGTGCTTGATGAAGGCTACAGAAGTCCTACCAGAAGGATAATAAGTCTTTTGAAAAATGATTCCTTTGCATCCTATCTTACCATAAAAGTATATTACAGACCATAGATTGTCTGGACATACAAATGAATTCCCAATGTTTAATCTATCTGAATGTCTTTCTTGTGGTTTTTTACTTCAGTGTAATCCTTCACTAAACATTTTTCAGCCATTAGCTCAGGACAATACATTTTTCATTATTAAACTGCCTCATGTTTTCATTATATCTGCACGTCAGATTTTATTTAGTGATATATCAGTGGGATCACCTCTCTTATTACTGCACTTGAATTTCTCTTTCTGAGAAAAATACAGTTATTTCAGATGAAAAGGGGCTCCTCAAAGTTAAATGGCCATGAAGCATATTATCAAAATAGCTACTCAGAGAAAGGACATCTTTGGGGTGCCCAGATTGCAGCCTTGCAGTACCAGAAAGAAGCCTAGAGGTTGGAGAGAGGTTATTTACAAGAGCATGTAGTAACAGGACAAGAGGGAAGGACTTCAAACTGGAAGAGAGTAGGAGCAGATTTTTTTACTGTGAGGGAGCTGAGATCCTCTAAGAGGCAGTCCAGAGAAGTTGTGGATTCCTTATCTCTGGAAGTATTCAAGGCTGGGTTGGATGGGGCTCTGAGCAACCCGGTCTAGTGGAAGGTGTCCCTGCCCATAGCAGAGGGTTGGAACTAGATGATCTTTAAGGTCCCTTCCAACCCAAACCATTCTGTGATTCTGTGACTCTATGATTCTATGATTTTTCTTGCCAGATTCATGACAATCTCTATGAACTTGAAGTAATAGCAAAATACTTTCATTTATGAGGAGTGACCTCTAAACTAAAAGTGACCTCTTTGGGGAAAGCTGTTATGTGTAGCCAAAGGAAACTCCTCACCCATGGGAAGAGCTGCCCAAATGGACAAGACAGATAAAAGGTGTGAGAAAAGAAGTGTTGTTGCCCCATATTACGAACTGGGACTTGAGTCACCAGATGAGTAAGTGATCCAGAGAAGGTCACACAGGAAATCTGTGTCACAGTTGGTTATTAAACCCAGATTTCCTGATTTGCCACTGAATCCCATAATTACAAGACCATCTTTCCTGTTCTTTTAAACTCTATTCATAAAGTGCCTCACTAATTGGGCAATGCTTTATGGGAACAGAAAGCCCTCCATGTATCCTCAGCATGATCTCAGGGGACTCCCACCATTGGATTCTTCTCCATGTCCCAGGAGCCTGGCTGAGAAATTGCATTTCCTCATGCACACCAGGCTGCCTGCACACCCTCACGCAGGTCCTCCCATGCAATTTATGCCTTATTGTCTTCAATAGCAACCCCACTCCCTCACACCACTTCCCCTGTTCCTTGGGCACTGCTCATCTCACAGCCCTCTCTGGCAGCACCTGAACCAGCTCTGCTGCTCCCACCGTGTTTGGTGGGGTTTCCTCACTTTGTGAGTTGGGGTCTGGCTAGTGGAGGCCTTGGCGATCTTCAGCACTGATGCTGTGATGCATTTAGTGAGTCTACTTGAAATAAAAATGGGGTCACAGCACACACAGGCTGGCTAAATCTTATCCCTCATACTTCAAGCAAAAGGAGGAAAAAAGACTAAAGATGGGCATATCTGCTGGGGAAATGATCTACCCAGAAGATTTCTACCAGCAGGGGGAGGAGACCTGGGGCTCCAGGAATATCAGATATCCTGGAAACTTCGGGAGCCTCTAGAAATCAGAAGACAAAGGAAGTTGGGTTGGGAGTCCTTTAAATAAGAGATGTGAGGAAATGAAATGGATACAACTTCCTACCTAGGAAAGAAAGCAACTGACAGCAAACAGAAAATGTCTGAAATACCAAGTTAAACAAGAAAACAATTATTCAATCTCACAGATTTCCATAATTTGCTGAGGAAGACTCATCAGATCTACAGATGAAAAAAAGAATTTGAGTTCATCCGTAATGGTCTTCTGAGAGGTTTACAGTCTGGTTTTGGAAGTGATAAAGGGGTTGGTAGTGGAAATAACGAGAAGGTACAGACGGCTCTCTCTATGGAAGAAGCAGCAAACTCATTTTCAAGTTTAAAAAAACAGAGCCATATGGCTAGATGGTAATGCAGGGCTGAACCCTATTTAATATCAGCATTAACACTATAGAAGCTGTTGCTATAGTAGTGACATCTGGAAGAATCCTTCAAATAGATTATTCTCTAACCTGGATGAAGGATTCTGCCAGTCTGTCTGTCAAAGAAAGCCTTCAGAGCAAATCAATAACAAAGATCCTGTTACCTGAATGCAATGTAATTTAGCGGCTAATCAGTTTGACAACATTCAAAACACAAGGAGAGAAGAGAAGAATAGAAACCAGGAGATGTAGTTAACAGCCAAGAAGGCAGAGAGGACTCCAGGAACACAAGGTGAAACCTCAAACTTTTATATGCCACTATCCAATGAACTTGATTAGTAAAATCATGCCTTCACTTCGAACTGTTCCCAGTCTACCTGATTGGGACATTTGCTCGTCATAATTCATTAACACTACCAATAGATAGTATCATTTGTGAAGATGAGAGATGCATGCACAAAATACTGCTAATTGCCAGAACAGTGACCAACANTTTTTTTTTTTAATATTTGTTTGAGTACTGTTCTGCTTTGGCCAAGTGAAAAGGCTCCTCTTGACTAAAATGTCTCTGCTGGGCACAAGCATTTGGCAGCCTCTAGAAATTCAGTTCTTCCTTGTAGCTGGTTTCTCTGGCTGAAAGAATACGTGAAAAACTTGCTAGAGAGAGGGGTTTGTTGGTCTTTTGGTTGGTTTGTATTTTATTTACACAAAAGCATTTTGAACCTGATTTACTTCTCCTGACACTGAGGAGATCAGCTGAAGCAGACAGGAACAATTCTTAGCCCTTGTACCTGATCTGGTCATTGAAATTGTAAAGTGTAATAAAGTTAGCAATGTCATTTCCATGCACTTGCACAATGTATAAAACAAGTACATGTCAAACACTCTGATGTGAAGTCGTGATAATGACCATATGTTTTTGGAAGAGAACAAGCTTGTGTGTGGGGATACAGTATTAAGCTCTGGGGATATTATTGAAAGGATCTTGGAAATAGCAATTGACATTTTTCACACTTGTTTTCAAAATGTACTATCCTTTGCATCCCTTAATGTAAAATACCTATTTGTTTCCTGGGGGGAACAAACTATTTTTTCATTGAACAGACATTGAAATTCATTAGGGGTCTTACCCCCATCCCTTCAAAGTCAGAATGAGTGAATTATGGATCCCACTATGTCTTCACCACTCAGTAGAGCAGATCTTACAGAGAAAAAAGGAATGACACAATTCCTGACTTGCAGCCTATGGGCTTTCCAGGTGAGCAAGGGAATCCTGCTTCTCAAGAATAGGCATGGGCCCACATTAATGGGTTATATGTACTTATGAAGGCATGTTGCCATGAAGACAATAGAAATTTTGTCACAGAGTCCAGTGGGAGCAGACTCTTGCAGAGTTCCCTAACACCATCTAAGGTGTCACCTGCAGATGTCTCAGAAAATGAATGTTTTTAGCATTCACACTGTCCTGGTTGTTCACAGACACATGTGAATGAGAGCTAGATACACGATTCATATCAGTAACATTTAATACCAATACTGCCTAGGTGATAACACTAAATGTGTTATTTCAGTATGCTACATTTTTCACACAAAGTAATTCTGGACTTTCTTGTTAATGAGGCAGAGACAGAATTTAAAAGTCTCAGCACTATTCAGATGTGAAAATAGACACAACCTTTAGACCAAAAAGCCCATGCTCTTTGTAAATTTGGTTTCATTTAGATATGTAAGGGTGATACAAATTATTTAATGGAAGAACTCATTGACTCTAAGCAGAAGTATTTGTAAGAAAGAGGAAAGGCAGATGGAGCACTAGGAGAAAAAAAAAAAATAGAGATTTCATTCCAGTTCTGAGAAAGTAGTTAAGAAGTCCCTGGATGGCTGTTCATGCAATTCTTACTCTGGCAAAACTGCCACTGGCTTAAATCGTAGTTCACTTTGTTGGATCAGCCTGCTAATCAACTAAGCACTTTTCATTTCATGGCAATGAGAAGGTGTGCTGAAAATGCCATCATATCTCTAACCATCTTCAAAGCCTAAAATGTCTTCACACCATTTCATGGGTTTCCCCTTTCTAGTACTAAAAAAAGGATGCTATAAAAGTCATGATTTAAATGATATATTGCAATTTTATGGACTTGGAAGCTAATTTTGCTTAGAAGCATTTTTATGGACTTTGGAAGCTGAGAGTGGGGGGAAACAGAGCTCCTGAGATCAAAAACTTTCCTTCTGTAGAAAAAGGTTTCAGGGGAGAACAATTTCTGCCTCCTCTGGATAGGATTCAATTGCTTCTTGAGTCTACAATATTAAAGGGGTTTTGCCGGAGAATATGCCTATAAGAGGGAACTCATTTTATCTGCCCTGAAAACAAAAGAGATTATTTTCAGTTTCTGTTATGAGAGTGAGAAGGGGGGAAGTCCTTTCCAGGGAAAAGCTGTAAGATGTTTTCCTTAATTAGTTTAATTACAAAATGTACTAAGACTATTAGATAAACATTAGGCTGTTTTCAGGTTCAAAACAGGCAGATGTTAGCAGGATTAAATCAAAATATGTCTTTGAAGATTTNTTTTTTTTTTTTCTCTTTTTAGGCTCTGTAACAGCTGATATTAGATTTTTTTTTCCCCCTTTTGATTAAAATTATGTACGTTGAACTCATGCAAGTCAGCTTTCATTAGCAAAGCAAGTGGGATCTGGACTATGGTATCACATTTCTGGAATCTGATGATTTTTTTTTTGTATTCTCCCTGCTCTGATCAGATTCTAATTATAGCCAAATTACAGCTATTGTCTGAAAGGCTGAGTAACATATTTGTGGTGGGGGGCGGAGGAGGGGAGAGAAGATGGCTGATTTAAAAATAGGAATTATACAAAGTAGTAAGGGTTGTTTATAACAATTTTTAAGAGAAGATGGCAATGATGGAGAAGGGGAAGGGGAAAGCATCCTTATGTCCAAGTAGGAGGGAGTTACACTTTGCTGAATCGAAGCTGTGTTTCTACAGCTTCCCTCAACATATTAATGCACTCTATCAGCTGCTATGAGGCACAGAAGGGCTTGATGACTCCAAGGGAACAAGCACAATATATGCTGCTTTGGGACCTAACAAATATAAGCATAGTTAAAGTATCACTGGATAAATAAATATAGAACATACAAAGAAAGACTCGTAGGTATAAGACAATCTGCTATAAAATAAGAATTATGTCACCTTTACATGCACACTAAGAGAAGAAATTACACTATATTAAGCAAAAGCTGAAATCCATGCTTGTGCATCCTTTAGAGCAGTAACAATGCTTCACTAAAACCACAAAAATTATGTTCAAACTGAATATAGGCCAAAGGCTTTTCCGGCACAAGTATCCTTAACCATTATCATTGACTGACAACCTGACATAACTGCTTTTAAAGGTATGAATGTCACCATCCATAAATGAGAACTCAAACTAGAAAACGCAGTAAACTCTTTTGGTCAGAAAGTATTTTTCTACCAGTGCTATATTTACAGAGCATTTTTATTTGTCACTTTTAAAACCTATTGCTAAAGACCATCTCTAAGATCGCTCAATACTGCAAATGACCCCGAGATACATGCAAAGTCAAATGAAAGACTTCTCAAACATTCTTGCATATCAATAGAAGTTGGTTTACAACAACAAGGCTAGATGCAGTATATTTTATTGCATTTACCCTGCTGGTCACCTCAATAAGATGAAAATGTAAAAAGCTTTTTTTAGAATTTGGTTTTCAAAAGGCACTTCGGATACTTGGCAGATTTTTGTCTCCGCAACGTGTCTAAAAGTTTATTATTTTCTCAGAGACTATCTTCACCAGCTTCTACCAGGAAGACAATAACAGCAAAAAACATCAGAGCAGGCTGATGATGAACAGACAGCTTCACAAAAAAAGTCCATAAAACACAGAAAATCTATATATGGACAATGTTACAAAGACAATACCACAAAGAATATACTGATATATTCAGTAAAAATGTGTGCATTGTAAATATTTGCACTCGCATGTGCACGCACAGCTCAATGAAGTACCTTTCACGCACAATCATCCCTTTCAAAGTCTTTGGTGAAAAAATGGAGGCTAAAGTCCCTGAAACGTTCTTCCTGCACACAAACTGAGTTGTGGAGCTCCTCCTCAAGAAAGAACTGCATGAGCATCATCAGGTGTTAGTGTAATGCAATGACCACCAGATTTTATTAAATTACTAAATCTATTAAATGATTAAATTCTTGGTCATACCAATTCGCATCAAGTGTAAACATACGGTGAAACACTTTTAAATCAATTACCTGATGATAAAGGAATAATCTCCTTACTTAAATGAAAGCAATTAATGTCTGTCAGGGCTATGCATTTAAGAGGTTTCCAGGATCAGAACCACCCATTTGATAGTACCTAAACTCACACTTTCAGAAGTTAAATTAAATATTGCTAGCAGATATTGAGCAGCACACTCAGTTGTTGTGCACTAAAGCACATGGAAACTGAATTGTGTTTCCTTTTTTTTTTCCCCTGGCACCTTTCGTTCCACAGGATGGCACAACGTTGTAATTCACAGAACACTGAAATGCAGTCACTGATTTCCCCCCTGCCGTTTGTTTCAGTATCTGTAAGCATGACACCTGGGAGGGCAGCAGAAGGGCTGCTCCACTCACACTGCTAAAAGGTGACACCGTGGTGCTCTTACAAGCCAGGACAAGGAATAGCATGTGAAAGAGAGCAGGAGATTCAATAGGACCAGATGATGTGCCCCGAGGCAGTTTCTCAGCTGCTCAAGGTGACTATGGCTGCTGGGCCAGGCACAGTATCCCCATGCTGGACCAGGAACACAATGTGCTAGTTCTGGGACCCTTGGATGACAAAAACTGAGACAACTGAGAGACCACAACATGCACCAGGCCAGCTGACAAAGAATAAATACAGTCACTGCTTCAGTTAAGAGCCTTTACAGAAATTGCATACAGAACCTGCCACATTTTCATAGAATCATTCAGTTTGAAAAAGACCTGTAAGATCATCAAGTCCAACTGTTAACACTGCCAATTTTTATTTGACTCTTGACAGCTAAGCCTGTCTCCTGTTCTTGGCAAAACTGTGGCCATTGGCCTTGCTCTTGGGAATATCAGCCTAAGGATAAACGAAGAATTGCAACTGCCTCCATTTTCCCACTATTCCTTCAGTCTTCTTTACTCCTTTCAGACAACTTTTTTAGACATTATATTTGCAGTATGGCGGCATTGACAGAGAGGTGGGTGTGATCCCCCTCAGGTTCACACATCCTTTCATCCTCAACCTGTTATCCATTCACCTCAACACGGGTCTCACCAACACCCTGCACCACCACAGAGGTAGGAGTCACCCTGGGAGGCATGTCACCACTTAGAGGTCATTTTCTGAGCAGAACAATGACAGTGAATGCCAAGCATGAGCTCAACAGTTCTGGCCCTGGGCCCTAGCTGAAGAGCAGTGTTCAGTGTGCATTCTGTTGGATACTTTGGCCATGCTTGAGAGGTCTCACAGCATCGTGTTGTGGGTGTGCTGAATGATGTGCACTGTTAAGTGATACTCATGAGTAGTGTGACCGTGCCTGTGTAATGCACAGTGAAACACCATTACACATGGCCTGTGCCAGAAGTCCAGTCTCCATGAACATGCAATATGCAGTCATCCTGTGGCAGGGCCTTAAGGCAGCCCTATTAAGTGGCAGCAACAACTGTGGGTGTTGGTGGAACATGCTGATACCTGTTCTGCTGAGAAAATGTAGCATGTTTCTGGAGCTGACACAGCAGTTAATCCAGCACAAGTTCAGTGTTCTCCAACACTGCAGGGCATTGTGTGCATTAGATGCACACCAGGTTGCAGAAGAATCGTTGCCTCTGCCTTCTCAGTACCCCTTTGCAGCTTTCACCCTAATTCTGTGAGGGAGAGAGAAGTTGCTCTCCCCAGCACATGGGGAAGGGAGAAATTCCAGCCTGCTGCCAGTCTACAGCTCAGAAACTTAAGATGTTAATGCAGAGTCCCACAGGTAGATAGATAGTTGTGCACAGAGTACAGAGATGGAGACATAAGTCTAGGGACTCTTTCTTTGACTGCCTGGCCTTTGGCAGCAGACCTTTCCTAAAGTTTCACTAGTTGCATCCTTAATTCAGTCACTCTACTGTGTAGCATCCTGGCAACTCTCTCCTTCCTACCCTTTCTTTTGTCCCCATCTCCTACACCTTTATTTTTGCTTTTTTATATCTAGGGTTTCACTGTATCCTGCCACTTGGTGTGTTTAATACCTATTTCTCTGTGGCAGAAATAAAATCAGAGCTGGGAAATATTTATGGGATCACTATGTCCAGCTGTAAAGTCTTTGGACCTGTGTGTCTTTGCTCTGATCCAATTTCTAAGAGCCATTTTCAGAAGCGATGCACAAGACCTCTAGATGTAGAAAGGTCCTTGGACTAGAGTGCCAGCTTTAGCTAATCACAGAGTGAAAGAAAACGAAATTAATTCCCCCCATAACTTACTACATTGCTTGGCTGTTTGTTACCACATCCTGCATCCCGGGTTTCACAGACAAATTGAGAAGAGTTCCCATCTATGCAAGATGACACAGAACTGGATCCTTGGGAGCATCATGTGCAGTATGAGTGTATCACACTGAAGTATTTATCATAACTTTTCACTCACACTGCCCTTATATTCCCAAACTGAATTCTGGAACTTCAGCTATGTTTTACCTACAATGCACAGCCTATATACCACATATAACTGTCAGAAAAGACTTTGAGCTCTCTCCCATTTCTGTTGAACTTCATCATAAATTCCCCTTAACCTTTAATGCATAGGTTCAAGTTCTTTCTCAAATGATTGAAGATCACTCTTAAAAACCAGGCCTCCTTTAAGTATTAAAACCTGGAAAATAAACTCATAATACCCTCTTCTACATTTTCCAAACCCAAACAATTGATCAAATTGCCTAATTTCAAAATCTTACAGAGTGGAAAAAAATTAAGACTCTCCACACCAAACTTAAACCACAAATATGTTTTTTACCGTGACCATTTACAACTGGGAAATGTGTGGTTTATAATAGAATGATTATACAGCTTTGGCTTGGGATGTCACAGGCCTGCTGGTAAGATAAGTAAAAATGGAGCCAGTTCTGAACCTTCATGAATGTTAGGCGCAACTATTGTAATAAAGCAGCTCCCTGGCCCTTTGCACACAGTTTTACCAGGTCTGGGTTTTGTGGAATTCTCTTTTTAATAAAGTATATGGTCTAAGGCCCAGCTTGAAACAAAAATGCTCATTGCTTGCTGAGTTGTATGAACTTTGGAAATACGGCAATAAAATGGACACATATGTTCTATTATTATTATTATTATGCTTAAAGGCTACAAAAATAAATCATTCGTGAAGCTCACATGGACAAAATGAGCACTGCCTTCTGCAATAGTCTGTGCTTACATGTATCTGTTTACTTAGATGCATCTGTTCTTGATATCTTGTGGAAAAATCAAATATTGTATCTTATGAAAAATCATTGCTGAAGCATTGTTCAAAAAATCAATCCTAAACCAGAAGTCCATTAAAAAAAACCTGAATACCTGGGTCTCTCTGCTTCAAACTCTCTTTTATTGTTATTAATAGATCATTTATCTTCAATATGGTTGGAGATAAAAATTCCTTTTTAAAGTGATGAAATGAAGAGATTTGCAAGTGCTGAAACGCCCTGATCTCTCCCTCTCTCTCATCACCTGATACAGGCTTAAGGTTTCACAGTTTGTAAAAATCAATGGGAAGTTCTCTCCCTGCCAGCAGACTGGGCCAATTTAATAAGTACCTGAACAGAGAGGCGGCCCCTGGAAGGGGCAGTCACCTTTCGCCTGGCATTAGGAGGAGCTGTGAGGGCCGAGACACTGGAGTGCATTGTGTCCCCGTGCGAAGGCCTGAGTCAGCAGTGACGGGATTCCTTCTCTCCAGCTTTCCCCCACCAGCCTGACTGTAACCCGGAGGGGAATCTGCAAGGTGATGGACAACTGCCACAGGATGCAGTTCCCGGGGGTGGGGGGAGATTTCAAGTTTCCAGTAAAGGGCTCTCTCGTCTCACTACGGCAAACACATAGTAGGGAAACTCCAAGCAGCTGCCAGGCAATTTCCTTTCAACTCTGTCCCAACACCACTGTTTACAGTTCTGTGAAGGCAGCTCTGACTGTCCCTTCTCTTCTCCTCTCTCTCCCACTTGTTCAAGTTTGTCGATACCCGATCCATGAACATTTGTTTCCTCCTTCCCTGGAGGAGTTTTGCGCTCCACTGACCTCAAGTTCAGCCCCGACGAGGCTGGCAGGAGGGCTCAGCTGGCTCTCGTTTCCTCACTTGCTGCAGTCCCTTCTGCTGGACTAGCAAAGCCAGTGTAATTCAAGCGGGGCAACCCTTCCCTTGCCAGCTCCTCACACCGCCCAGGGTTCTGCTGACGGGGAAAACTTCATCCATCCTGTCCCGACCCACGGAGGTGAACCCCCTACCCTCCATCCATGGAGGCCACCGGTGCTGAGGGTGTACAGGCAGGTCGAGACCCTCACCCCCCCTCGGGCTGCCCTTAGCTCTGCTCCCTGCTCTACACCGCTCCACTCTGCTCTGCACCGCACACCTGCGGCCGCGCTGCACCTTCCCCAGGTGGGTCCCAACTTCGCAATATTGCTGTGAGTGCACAGGAGACAGGCACTGGGGGGGTGGCAGTGGAAACGCTGGATGGATGGACGGATGCGTATTTAACTGCCCTCACAGCTTGATCTCCAGGTGATTCCCCTCCCACCCTGTATCTATACTCCTCAGCATCAGACCTCTCTTTCCTCCCCCCCTCCTCTCTCCACTTCTTCGCCCTCTTTTCAGCAGTGACAGAGCCTTTTACTTTAACCCGTTGGGGCTGTCCGCTGCCATCCCGTGAAGATGGATTGAGGACGGGTTGGGAGATCGAGGCTTTCTGTCTGTCAACAGCTGCACGGCCCCTGCCTCGTCCTCGCCGCCCGCGCCCCGGA
>WEIU01022736.1:145039-164122 GCA_013389925.1 Aegithalos caudatus | reverse complement strand
GGGCAATATTGTGTTTTAGATCCAACTTGTAAATAAATTTAGCACACAAAAAGAATCATTCCAGTATTACAAGCACGAAAACATAAAATCCAATGTAGTTCCAAAGTTCTTCTGCACAGTCCAGCTATAGATTACTTCTTCTACAAGGACTTGTTTTGGCGTTCCTGAACTAAAGTATAGTGACAAGACATAGCTAATTTAAGGAAGAAAAAAATTCCTTGAAAGCAACAATAAGCATATTCTGACACAAATAGTCCTTCTTTCTGCTGTGACACAAACCTAAATAATTAAGACTATTTGGACTTAAGGAGCAATTGGTTGCTTTTTAGCAGGTGGAAAAATGCCTCCAGTTCCAGTATCAGCCAAATGAGGATAGCCACTGGTGATCTGATGGCATATCCTGCAGGACTCTAGCTTGCACCTTAAATCACCACACAGTATGATACCACAGAGGTTGTGGTCTCTTCTACCTGAAGTGCTTTACCACTCTATTGTGAGAAAAAAACCCCACTACAAACTGGCTGTGCTTCAAATGGCCACAACTAATGTCATCAATCCATAATTTTAAATAAAAAAAAATTCTATGATGCTGACACCACTTCCATCCCAAACTAATCTGACTGCATCCTTCCACCCCAATTCTGTATCTCCATTGAATCTTTTGCAAACTATTAAGGGTTAAGGGAGGGAGCATCTCTACCTAATTACTCTACTCCATAGCATACCATTTTATCACACACAGAAGCATGAAGTTCTGGGTTAGAAGATTTTACTTCCTGAATCTTCTCTCACCCTTGGATTTTCACTATTATTTTAAGGTTACCATACAGTATCTAAGCAGAATGAGTGGGCAGGCAGTGTGTGCAAATTAAGACCCGAAATCTCTTGCTGCCTTTGACCTCTGCATCACACAACTTCTCTAAACCTTATTTTCTCTAAAGATAAAATGTCATTCTCAGTAAACTTGTGTGACAAGTACAGATGAGTCACACTATTTAAAAAGCAAAACATAAAGGAGTCATTGAAAGATGAACAACATAGGAAAATGATGAGCAAAGGATACAAAATCTGAATAAACTGCTGCAAGACCAAAGTATGTGAGAAAAACTGGTTGGTATCCAACTGAAGCTGCAGGATAGTAAGAGAAAAGGTAGAAGAACATGTTATATAGCTGGTTTTATTTACAGAGATGAAGCTCTAATTGTGGCTAGGTAAAAAAACTAATTCTGATACCAAGAAAAATAAGTTAATCTTATGAAATACATGCCATGTTACATAAATCTAAATCAATTCTCAGGCAATGAACACTATGAAGCTATTCTTTTCAGCTTTACCTTTTCTTCATTCTAGCAAAAACCGGTCAAATAGACTATGCACAACCTGCCTCGTATCTGTAAGTAAAAGACCCAAATTATCATTTGTTAGAAATAGTCTGTCTTGCTTTTAACATAAAATTGTTTGTTAACTGCTCCCTTAATCAACTTTAAAGCCTTAAAATAGATGGGGTAATAGCAGTCTGTGTTAGTATCTACAGAATTAACATCTACTCATTTATCCAGAATAAATTTCATCCCATATGAATTATTAATAGTGGTAAATAATTTTGAACAAATGATGACTTTTTATTGTGTTATATTTGATATCAGTGCAGTAATTTACAGCTCATAACCAATATGCAGTGTCCACTACCTGGGAGGACAAAAGCAAATGATAAATCCAAATCCATCACATTTTCAGATACTAAACTATGACAAGGCTGGATGTGCAAAGAGGGTAGGGAAGCTTTCTGCCAAGCCTTTTAAATAGGATTCAAAGTCATTCTGGATACCCAACCATAAAGGGAGTGACCAAAGAATATGGAACCAGACTGGCATTTCTTCCTGTTTCTTTGCCTTGTACAATAAATAAAAGAGGTGAAAATGTTTTTCCCCTCTTTTTTGAGGAAGAATGAGCTTTTCTTTCCTACTTTTTTACACTTAAAATTCAAAGATTGTTTATCACAGTAGACTACAATGACAAGGTAACACATCAAAAAAGGACAGCATAGAAAACAGGAAAGAAAAGCTGGGTAAATAAAAGAATTTGTTGTTCCTGTTAGACTCAAAATATCTTTGTGTCTTTAAAAACTTCTGCAACAACAGTGACTGACAGTTTGGACAAGAGATTTTGGTAACACTTTTGTCTCAGCTTAAATGTGAGAGAAGTCACGATACACATATTTAAGGTTTCCAGGGAGTACTCTAAAAATAAAAACCAGAACAGGTGTTTCCAACATTTCTTATTTTTAAATAGTGGGTGAAAATTCAACATTTCTAAGAAATTTTCCAATCTGTCTTATTCCCTGCAAGACAACAAAGACAGGGAAAATTTCAAATGGTTAAAAATCACCTGATGGTCACCTTGTATTTTGTGAGCATTTACAGAGAGAGAAAATGCATTTTTTTTAATGTTAACCTGGAAATGGATTTCCAACAAAATGCACAAAACACCTTGAATTTCATCTGATTCTAATAATTAGAGTAATATAGCTATAGCAGAATTAGACTCCAAATTGTCATTGTCAATATCTGAATATTCTGTGAAATATAATTATTACAGCAAGCTCTTTTAAAACAGGCAAGACAAAGTGGAAACATAACTAAATGACCCAATTTATCCTGTTCATAACTCATATCTAATGATACATGAGTGAAAACTTGAAAACAGGGAAAAATATAGAGTGAATAGGCTGTCCATCAATAGACAATGAGAAGTATTTCTTTGACACCTTCAAAAAGTACAGATTTTCTTGCCAAAGAAGAATGGTGACCAAAGAATGGTAACTCAATTAAAATCTTGCACCTACCACTCTCAAATATGAATGGAATACTTCCCTTATGAGGCTTTTAGTCAGGCCAAGGAAAACAAGTGCCTATGGTTTTATTTGTCCTGAAAATGTAGGAAAATTGTAATTTTTTACACACATTATATTTTCCTATTTACTGGCAATTCTTTAAATCCGCTGTAATTTGCAACACAATGAGAGTTCTCAATCCCCAGGAAGCTGGTGAAGGCTTTTGCATGGACCTGAAGGTCAGGACTATATACAATCTTAGTTTTGTGGAGTATCCATATGAAATGTGATTATTCAACTCTGAATACATTCATATGCCAAAGTGCACACTGAAGTGACTTCCAACAATCACTGTTATGCTGAACCTACTGAGTCATTGTTGATTCAACAGATTAAAGTAAACCAGACAAAATGAATTAGATATTCCGTCTTTGCTTGCTCAAAATGATACCAACACCCACTGCCACCACCACAAGCCAATCAAAATATTCAGCAATTTTGGTTTATGGCCATTTCCATGGCAAAATGCCAATGTATTAAGGCAGCCTGTTATTTCCATAATGCATGTACTATCATCACACCCAATTCAAGTAGAGGAAAAGCATGGTTAGCAATTCTCATCTCAGTGTTTCTGTCTTTAATGATCTACTACAGGAAAAGATTGAAGGCATTTCTGGAGTTTTTGTGGCACTAAGGCCAGAGTCACAGTGAGCCATGGAAGAACAGTGGACAGGATTTGGGAAAAAATACTTTTAAATTCCTTATTCAATGAAAGTAACTTGCTTTGAAGAGCCTATACAATATTCTTAGATTATTAGATTTCAGTTGAAGGACTGAAAACATGAAATGTCAGTGGATGCTTCTTCATTTATACTTTCTTATATCACCTTGCTCTGCTCTGATAAGAGACACAGTAAAAGCAAAAAAGAAGTGAACAAAAGTCATCATCCTTTTCAATTGGAAAAGTGAAGAAATTTAGGGATCTGCAAGTTTAAAACAAGTACATGAAAAATGCACTTAAAATCCAACTTACCAGTTTATTAACTGTTCAAGGACCTTGAGTGAAAACTTCATCATCTACTTCCATACTGATAATATATCGTGACTGCAGTTAAACTCGACACTTGGCTACAGCCCCACATTTTGAAAAAGTGACAGGCACTGTGGTACATTTGAAATGCCAGGCTGCGAACACTGTTTTTGTCTGCAGGTTATTCTTCTATATCTAGCTATAACAGTTTCATCTACAAATTTAAGCCTTCCAGGTTACATATTCCCAACCTTTAAAAGTCTTTTTGCCCTAAAAGCAGTTTTCTCTAAAGCCTCTGCTTCACCAGATAGAAGATGTAAGGGTTGTATGTGTCAGGACTGAGATGCCTAGAATCAGTAAAATCATAGCTTTTCATCCTACCAGCTTACTACAGATGAAATAGATTACACAGAGCCTGCCCATGTGTGAATGCATCCATATGTATTAAAAACTGCATTCCTTGCCTACTCTGCATCGTTTTTCTTGAGAGGTTTATGTCAATATCTTTGGCAAAATTCCTCCTCCTTCCCACTGTTTTGCAGTATGCTACGAAACTGTTGCCTACTGCTTGTCTGTAAGGTGGCTGAATTTGAGCAAACTTGCAAGCACAGACTGAGCAATATAAAGCAGTGAGTGTGATAGAAATTTGAGAAATGGCATATAAATTAATGATATTATTCTGCATTTTCATTTACTAAGCCACATGATTTTATTTCAGCCAGAAGAAGAGCTTAAACATTGCTTTATGACAGCTATGTTTAATTTGCTATTCATTACTCCTTTATGCTGCTGATCCTCTGCATTTACTTTGCTCTTCAGATCTGATTGAGAACATCTCCAAGTCAAATCTTCTTTTGCCTTATAAAATTATAATTTTTTTCCTATATGTCATCTATCTTCAGTTCCACAATGTTGGAGATCTGTTACGCATCTGAAAAGTCTTACAGGCAAAAGATAAAACAGGAACTGTAATCCATGAGCTGGGTGAATCAAATGTAAATATTTCAAACAGGCTCCCAAGCCATGCTTTAACTTCAACTCAAAAGGCTTTTTTTTTTTTTTTCCCTAGGTGCAATGGGAAGAGAAAGACCTTTCAGTGACTACAAGGAATGCTGAATATATTGCAGATGGCACTGCAAAGGACCTGACCTTGTGACAGCAGGAGTCATTTTTCATAAAAGAAAATAAAAAAATCAGCTTAGTGTAACCTTCACAAACAGTCTGCTGTGTGAGGCTTTGACTGGTGGAGACAATTCTTCCACAGCCGCTCACAAGTATGACCCATATTCTGTCTGATCAATACCTGTCTGAAAATATCAGCCTTCTATGATTCATGCAAAAATGCTCAAGGCCATGTTCTTGGTTACTAAGTACACATAGTGCTGTTTGAAACCTTTCATAGATTAGCATAGGCTTTCAAAGCACTATCTAGACATTATAAGTAATAATTTGATCCAGATACCATATCAGAGAAGAAAGTGGTGCTAGAGATCAAACTACTCCCTGGGAATAATTTTGCCTTATTCAAAGCATTTAGTGATTGACTTCAGTGTCTGGGATTTCATCTGTAAGACTGTAATGATTGCAGTGGTTAGAACACAATGGAATTTTATTTTAATAATTATTACTATTAGCCTCCAGTTATTCACTCTACATATTTAAAAAAGAGAAAATGTTCCTACCTCTGCATTATGAGATCATGGCTTCAGACTAAAAGTAATTTATTTTACTTTTATCTCCTTAATGCCACAGTCTTTTGCCTCTCCTTTGTTTGCAATGAGAACATACTACAGTTGCATGTAACCAAGCCTCCCTCCTTCCTCCTCTCCCACCCGTCCACTCTATCTCCTCCCCCCCCAAAAAAAAAAAAAAAAAAAAAAAAAAAAAAAAAAAGGAAAAAAAAAGAAAGGGATAAATTAACTTTCATTGGTATTAAAATTCCTAATAGAACCCTCTGGCCCTTGGTAAGACTTTGTTTCTATGGAAGAACATGAGTTGGAGGTTTTACAAGATTAAATGATCATTTCTCTTGCATGAATTTAAATGGAATTTACCCATCTCATTCCTTGTGACAATATTTCAACATTTATCTTAGGACAATGAACAACAGAGAGCCATGTCCCTGATGTAGTAACAGATGCACTACATACAACTTAGGGAAGGTTAAACAAATGTAAATATGAATAACCAGTATTGTCATCTACTATAGTTCTGTGATGAATTTTACAACATGGTTATTTACAATATGGAAATGTAATAGGTTACCAATTCCACTAACTACTTTGGTAAGAGAAGAATCCTGCCCAGTAAAAACATAAACCAGAATGCGGTTCATGGATTAGGCAAGTTTAAGTCTAAAATATACTTTAGATTCATTTAGTTTAGTAGTAAACAACCTTATAAAAACACCTGCTAGAATTGCTTTTATTTTAGCTTTCCCCAACAAGGAAAACTCTACTAGGAGCATAAACTCTACAAAACACAGTTTTCTCATTGGATTTGGACCACAGCATGTCCTGAATTAAAGCTTCCTGTTGAGTGCAACTTGCAGAATTCCCTGTTTATTTTCTTGATGAACATTACCCTAAATATGCGTGTGAGACTTATCCACCTGAATTAACTCCCATTAAAGGGCAACAGCTCCACAGTTAGAAAACTGCTGGAGGATGGGACCAGCTGCTTTTTTATCTCAGGCCCTCCAGGGGACCATTTGCTGAGAGCCCTGCAATGCTCTCCAGCAGGATCCTCTTGTGGTAGGCCAGCCCTGGGCAGCAATGAACACCCACCAGGGAGCTGCAAGGCTCAGACCCTGCAAAGGACCAGCCAGACACAGGTCACATCCAGTCCCTGTCCCCCATGGTCACTCCCTGACCTTGTTGTCTTTGGCACAGTGAGCTGGTACAGTCTCCTCTAAAGAGAACACACATCTTGCTACACACATCACCCCATGTTATGGTGATCCTGAGATAAATGTGCATATTTACACAAACAATGCCTTCTTCAATATTTTTTCCTTCCCTAAAAGCATAAGTGTTTTGAAAGGAATAACTCCTTCTTGAGTGGAACCTGTTTTCTCGGTATTTTACACATTCACAAATATGCAATACCTAAAATACAAAAGCTCATTTTGACAGCTAAGAGTGTATAGCATGGAACAGGAAGAAAAAGAGGTATGTTTGAAAGCTATTTCATAGGTTTCCTTGGCTATCCATTGTGCCACTACATTTATTCTCCACAGAGTCATCCTTTTTTGTCATTCTATGCTGCTCACAGATGTCACAATTTATTTAACATTCTACAGTGATTTTGACAGTGCACATGGCACATCTGACAATTTCAATATGAATACTGAGGAAATATTATATTGCATTCTCTAGACCAGTATAAAAGTAAAAACAAATACTTTGTTTTCATAAAATTAAAAAAGGTATTCAAACTGAAGTATTAGTTTTATATTCACAAAGTAAGACTGCCAAACAGTGTGGGTTGCAAAGTTACCAAAACAATTTGGTAGCAGGAAAGAATTACTTGAGGGACGAAAAAAAAGATTATGAAGATCATGTAAATACATAGTTATTAGTACCACTTTTCTTTTTGATATTCAGATATTTTAAAATCATTA
Source organism: Aegithalos caudatus (assembly GCA_013389925.1). NCBI lineage: Eukaryota > Metazoa > Chordata > Aves > Passeriformes > Aegithalidae > Aegithalos > Aegithalos caudatus. Next base: position 156,637 of record WEIU01022736.1, on the reverse strand, counting down.
AACAGTGTTGCATTACAGTTCTTAAGAAGAACACACTATTCTCAGCATGGTTTTTGCATTGGTTTCCAGCTTCTGGTCTTTTATAGGTCAATATTCAATACTTCGTATCTCCAAATCCAGTAACTATTCAGGGATGGGATTAATATAATCAGTGATAAAACTCATTCAGAAAAGTAGGCAAGGTAGGTAAATACATTAGGAGTGAAGGAGGGAAGCCATGGGAAATCAAGTTGCTTTAGTTATACATGCCATGGGAGCTAGGACTATACTCCAGGGAGGATCTTACATGGCAAATCCACATTAATGCAGCACTAGTGGCATATGGACATGGAACAGGATTAAATCCATAAGGAAATGGCACTGAAAATGTAAAAGACGGAGTAATAAGAAAAGAAAAATAATAAAAAGGAACAGCCATCTCCTCTTAAACCATTTTATGCCTCAGTCCATCTACTGTGGAAGTAGTCCAATTTGCCACTGTGCATATTTAGAATATGTTGCACAACTGAATAATGCACTCCCAGAAAAAGTGATTATCCCAAAACCCCCCTAACATCATACACTAAGGGAATGTCTTCTATTAGTGCTTAGCATACTAAATCCAGCTCAGTTCTAATGGCAATGGTCAGGGGCCCTGGTCCAACAGCTGATCTCTCCTTTCCATTCCTCCTCTTAACAAATGCTTGGGATACACTTACATCTAGAGAGCTTGCTGCCAAGTGAAAAGAAGAATTAACGGAACTCTCCTCCTGGTAATTCCATGGTCTCTTAGGTGCTTGTTCAGGCTTGATGCTCCAATATTTTCCAAAATATCTAAGTCCTAATATCCTAATATATCTAAATCCATCTATTCCTAAGCTTACAGTTTTAGTAAATGGGGAATTATTGGTAGGATTCAGATAGTTCAGGCTCCTCCTCTTCTCCTCCTCCTCAGGAAATTACTTTTCCCATGTCCTCTCAAATTCTGACCTGCCAGAATGGAGTTGCAGTGCATGGAATTTGCAGGATAATTTTTAAATTGATTTCAAAGTGTAAGGAAGGAGAAGTGCACTTGCAGTGTATTGCCAGTAAGCACAAGAGCTACTGTTTACAACAGCACTCAAAACTGGAAGTGCCTGATATTTCGCTCCCACATCCCAGTAAAATATTTGGGTGTCACCCAAAAACAACTAGGACCTTGAATCAACTGAGATCCTACTGTTTTACTACAGGAAATCTGGAGGCACAGCATTTATGACTACAGTTTCACATTACCCTGAAATATCAGAGATAATCTAGTACTATTTCCAAAGGTATTGACTTAATAAAAGGATCAAAGGCATGTCTTTTCCTGTAGCACTGCATTAAGTGTTACTCTGAAACAGAGGAGATAGAAACAGGAGATGCTGGGGTGAAGAGGAACACTGCTGACTCAAGTTATGAAGAGCTCTCTCTTTTTATCCAAGGAGTTGGCTGAGCTTGCTATTGCTCCCATTTAACTAATCCCTTCACCTAACAGATAGACAGTAAGGCCTTACTTTAATGCAGCTGCCAAAGATATGATAGTTCATTTCCCTTAAAGGCTTGAAATGGAAATGTACAAAGAGGAGTCTTAGCCCTGGTCAAGGGAGCAGCTTAGAAAACAAAAAATACTGGCACATAGCCTCATGGTTCTTCTGTTCCCCTAGGACCAGGATCCAGCTTGTACCACTAAGTCTCATAGATGCCTGAAAATTCCTCATTGCTCATGTAAAGAACCACAAAGTAAAAGTGGAAAAAGAAGCCCCAGGTGAAATTTCTGGATATCAGATATTTTGGAATTTAGAAATTTAAGCCAGCACTTTGAGTCACATCTGCTCATACTGAAGAAGAAATGTGAAACTTCTGTATCTGGGGATGTCAAGTTGGCTGGACTGAAATTTGCCTTCAGCTTAGAGGTATGCAATGATCGATGTAGTAAAATGTAAACATTATTTATAAAATTAGTGTAAAGAATCCAAAACTTGAACCTGGAGAAAACAAAACAACACAACAACAAAACAACAAACACCACCCTCCCCCCCAACAAAAAACAGCTAAACAAACAAAACACACAAAAATGCAAAAAAAACCAAAAACAAAACCAACCAAACAAACAAACAAAAAACAAAAAACCACCGCACCAAACCAAACCCAAAGACCACATTGGAGAATGCGGAGAAGACCACAGAATAAGTTTGATAGAACACCTAAATGTCAGAAATATCAGGGAACTGTCACCCCAGTGAATACTGGTATTGATTGATGGTTTACAGATACAAAGCAGCTATCTCCAAATATCTTGGCAATTTGGGGAAGCTCTTATTTTAGGAAGGTGTGCAGAAAAAGCAGCACGTTCAGTACAGTGTTTCTGACTTGAAGCTGTACTGTCAGTCTGGGTTCAGAAGTGTATGGCTACCTCCACTGACACAGCTAGACACTCAGATGAACCAGGGATGATAATCTATGGCTTCTATAAATACTATCACCTCTCTGTACTCCTGTCCTGACCCGTATATTTTACTGCTGAATCTTTCTCTTTTTGTACTCTAATGAGGACCCAGTTTGGCACACTCTGGAAAATGTGTCCTTGCATTGCTTTTATGATAAAAAGGTAAGTGAAAACCAACACTTCCTTCTGATTCTCAGCTACCAACACAGAGTTAAATTTTTCTCAGCTGAATGTCACACTTACTATACAGCCATCATACCCACCATATTCTGAGACCTCCTGCCAAAATCCAACTCTGACTCACAGGACCAGAACATAAATATTTCTGCTCCTTTATTTTCATAACACACTCTAAAAGGCCTTCTTTTTTCTGAGATATAGTTCCATGGCCTGTTGAAGAGGAAAAAGTTTGATTTATAACACTAAAAACATCACCACTAGGACTAGACTTATGAGTAGACCACTCCCCCATTCTATGGACACAGAGAGCTGCAGGAAAGGAATCTCTCATTTCAAATCAAAGTATTTGGAGAGGTTCTCTGAATGGCTGTCAGCTGCTCTCCCCCTTTGGGGAGTGGTGTCAGCAATTGTGACACTGACTTCTACAACAAGATCTGGTACAACTACACTTTTACTTTAAATGTGCTTTTTGTGCATTAGAAGAATTTGTACTAAACTACAGCAGAAACTAAATACTAAGCAGAAACTCCACATATTCTGAAAATGGAGTTATGACCCTGAGCTCTGTGCTTTTTGTGACATTTATTAATCAAGCTAATATTTAAATATTTCACTTTAATATCTCTGCACATCACTAAGATCCTAAGTACAGATATACTCAAGTCTTCAAACCAGTGAAGCTCTCCCTTACAGGCAAAGCTTCTGGACATAAACTAACTTTTCCCGCTGGTGAGTAACTAGGTAAAAACTCTAAAAAAACACCCAAAACTATAGGCATAATCTGTTTGTTTTATACAGAAGAGACTCCCAAATGAGGTTAAAAAAAGGACACCAGTCTTCTTCACTTTTAAGACAGCCCAGAAAATCTGAAAAAAAACCCAAACAAACAAAAAGCCCATAGCAAGGACTTGTATGATTTACTGAATAATAAACTGCTTTATTTTTTTAAATTATAACAGAAGAAAAAATATGCATAGCAGGCAAGATATGTAACCTGTAACCTTTCAGCTTACAGGCTACTGCAATCCTAGAAATTAGTCTGTTACTCCTGAGCTATGCTTGTGTGATTGAGATCAGCATTAGATGCTTAGGAAGTGAAGTCATCTATGTTCTCTATTTAAATAAGATAAAATAATAATTTTATTATTTAAGAAACTCCAATCAAACCATCCTTATATTTCAACAGTATGGCAGGTCAGAGTAGTTGAGATGTAAAGTGGTGACATGCTCAGCAATGAATAAAGGTAATTAGATTACGGCATGGCAGAATCACAGACTCACAGAATGGTTGAGGTGGGAAGGGACCCCTAGAGGTCATCTCATCTAGAACAGGCTGACCAGCACTAATTTAAATGTTCTTTGAAAATCTTCATTAAAGGCTTATTAGATATTACACTGGTTCATTAAGTAATACATACATAGCATTTTGCTAACTGACAGAAACAAGACAAATTGTCTCTGAAACTCCTAAGGAAGTACTTGCTTATTGTAATTATCACTGTGCTTCTGTGGTTATCTAAAATTATACCAATGAGCAAATATTACAATCTGAAAAATTGTATAAAAAAGAATGACAGAATTTATCCAACAGAAAATTTAGATTCTGCTTATTTTTAAATCACATCTCAACTAAGCAAATTTGGTTTAAAGTTTTTGCTAAGCCAGTCAAAGCCAGTGCAAAGGGAAGGCAACAACAACAAAATAAAAAGGTAAAAAACCCAGAATCGAGAATAGGTGGAGCAGGACATCCCAGTAAAATTAAACATCCAAACCGTGAACAGTCAGTTTTGACCCTTTCTGTCTTGTCTAACAGTTACCTTCGTATGTGCTACTCTATACTCGCAAAGATACATTTCAGAACATTACTGATTTTTCCATAATCTAAACATAAAATCACAGTCTGCCCATGGAAAAGGATCTCTGGTTGTCACCGGTCTTTTTCAGATGCAGCTCTGATATTTATGTGTGCTATATAGTATTTCTTTAAATGGTCCACTCCAGCACAGGAAGCAATTACAGCTACTAATGATGCCTTTCTCTGCAGGATCGGCATGTCTATAAAAGGTTGCCTGATAAGGAGCTGAGGCTGAGATAAGGCTGCAAACAGATTGCTTGCCTCTCCATCAATATGCTGCCGTATGTTGTACCCTTCTCTCAGGAACTGCACTGGATCTTACACATCCTGCTGGAAGTACTTCATGCCATCCTCTATATAAAACTATGTGATCCCTTTATGATTATTGCTTTTGAAAGTATGTATCTCTAGTAAAGCACTTAATTCCTCTTGTTTGGCTGGGGAACAAACGTCCACAGCAAATTTTTGTTTTCTGTACCTTCAGGGTACCCAGTATATGTGCAGTGGGCCAGAGTGCTGAAAGAGAACAATGAATACCATCTCCTGAATGCACTATTTTGTTCACATGTGTATTTATAGTGGGCTATAAAGACTCAGCTAAATCACAAATTATCTGATGCATGCAGGACTTCTTAGCACAGAGCTGCAGTACTATCTCCTGAGATTAAGGGTGGGGCACAGAGCTATTTCTCAGCACAAACACTGCAGTTGCTCTGAGGAAGAAAATATTATCTCCTTTTCCCAAGCTTTTGCATTTCAATGCCATCTTGTCCCAGTTACACTTGAATGTGTTAGGCAATAAGAAATATGGAGTTGTTGAAACTTTTATTTCAAGACGGGCAAGATGGCAATTCAAAGTCAAGCTCAAAATAGAAGGCATGTTTATTCCTTCAGCATGGAAGCATTCCTGTGACTGCAACAAAGACTGCTCTTACTTGAATGAACCTTATTGCTAAAGAGCCAGACATTCACTTGGTTTACAGGAGACTGTGGTTTACAGGAGACTCCGTGGTGAATGGAGAAGGCTGCTTAAAAACCAGTGGTATGGCATGGCAAAAGTATTTCTTACAATGAGTTTCTCATCTAAGGGTAGGAAATCCCCTAGTGGGGTGTTGCTAGAAAGACACCGATGGTTTAAAAACAACGAGATGGAGTGCTGAAGAATGGGAAGATGCTGACTGGCTCGGGGAGTGAGCTGTTTGTCAGCAGCTGTGCTGTGGCCTTCCAGCTGTGCAGGGTGTGCTGCTAGCCCAACCTGCCTCACTTCCAGACAAAAGATAATTTGCAAGTGACGGTTCCTGGTAGCTGGTGAATATAGATACAGCAGTGATGGGTTAAATAGAAAGAAACAACACTGTGCTAGACTGCTTACTATTTAGGAAACAAAATCAGTGATCTGAAGCAATTCTAAAGTCTTGGACACTCAAATTAGTGCTAGGGAAGATAAACTGGTAATATATGAAGAGATGTGGCCACTTGATAAGAAAATAGAATCACATACATAGGTCTGTACTTCATCACCAAGATCAGCATGAACTTCCAAGGCAAGTAGCTAGGAATAAGGGATGGAAGGAGAGGGTGGAGAGGAAGGAATATCATGATATACAAAACACCCAAGCTTAAGGTGGCTGTTCTGTCTCAGCTGTCCACAGTCATCCACAGTTAATGGAGACAGATATTCTCCTTTGAAGGACTGTGCTGGCCACCTGGTTAGATTTCTGCTCTACACAATAATTCAGAAGCGCAGAGCTGTGCAATATAAGCAAGGTAAAATACCCTGTCCTAATTTTCCCTTGCTGCTGGAGGGGGGAAAGGAATGAGACACAGCCTTCCACATTTTCCTCAGAAGCTCTGTTCTATTTCAACAGGGTTGCTATGGAAAACAGTAACTAAAAAAAAAAGGCAATTTACTACTATGAATCCTCTACTTCTGATAAGACCTCTGGTTATTTTCCTGGACTATATGTCACCCCAGACTAATGCTATAACTACATAGCACAAGTAAACCAAAAAATAAAACGGAAATGCTATGGACCTTTGTCTCTCCAGATACAGAGGTGTTATTACTGTGATTCGCACATTATTCACCTTGACACTACATAATGCTTCCAAAGTAGCAAAAAGCCAAAGAACAGAATATAATATTTTGAGCTGCCACAACATATTTTTACTTGCTAAAAATGTCAGAAATATCTAATAGATATCTAATATATCATAAGCATATAAGAACTTTGTGGTAATTTTAAAAATATATGTGGAATCGGTTTGGTAAAACATTTTCTGGTAACAGAGATGGATAGAAATGCGATTCTTTTCATAAAGAAACTTGAAGTTAAAATGGGTGTCAAAGGAAAAGTCATGAAACATGGCAATACTATGTCACTTTAGAGTATTTAAACACCAGTGTTGTCAGCAGGAATGTGGGAGAACAAACAGAATGCAGTACCTTTACACAAGCTGCAGACAGGAAAATGATAATGCAATGAGAATGAAGAAGAAAAAAAATCGGCATATAACAGGCAAAATCGGCTGTTTGGCATAAAACAAGTATTTAAAAAATATAGTTATCTATTTTAAATTAAACAAATATTTTAAAAATTAAAATGAAATTATTTTTCTTCACATTATGCCAATTATGGTTTGAAAAAAATGAGAAATAAAGCAATCTCTGGCTGGGGTGAGATGGTGTTTTGCTTTTGAAATTTTCCATTGGAAACATAACTAAAAAGAAAACCTTTCTTAACGTGGCTTTCTAGCTGATGGCTATAAATGAGAGCTCCAAAAGTAGCTTCTCTTGACCCTGTTGTATTTCCTCACTTGTTCCTATCTTAAACTCCTCATTGCATACAGAGTGTATAGTATTCAGCCCTTACCCTGTTATAAAAGGTGCTTTTTTACTTCAGCACACAGAATTTAATTTATGCCATTTTTTTTTAACAAGATAATCTAATGATTCAGCAAGTGAAAGAATCTGTCCCACTATATGCCACAAAGAGAAGTATTAACTATTATTGTGTGTGATACCCTAGGACATCATCTTGCTGGCTGCACCTAACTCAATGACAGGCTGCCGCCCCTCAGGAGAATTTTGCACATCTCTTGTAAACATAACAAAGCAAGTGAGCATGTTTCCTAAATCCGCATCAATCAAGGGGTTTTTAAAATTATTCCAGAAACAAATATACTCCAGACTATTATGGAAGCACATGGTGGAGGGCTAGTTGGAGCGTAGCTAGGTAGATCTCTTTATTCTATGATTTTGGAAAAAAAAACAAAAACAAACTAAAACCCCCAAAGAACCCCTCTCCACCCATAATAATGAAAATTCTAATCATATTTCCCAAGGTTATTATAATGATGACTTTCTAGTTTTTCCAGAATTTTGGAACAATTGCTTTGAACTCTGAATGTCCTAAGTCTCTTCATAGACACCAACTCTGATGCAAAGTAACCCCACTCCTTTTTCATTCAGGACTTGTACAATGAGGGATGAAGAAAAATAACAATGGCAAGTACTCATAGACCTAAGTAAAGCACTGACTTATGTATTCTTTCTATGAATCTCATTACTAAGTAGCTATATTTTGATTTTTAGTACTGCAAAATATTATTTCTTCACATTTTCCTTGCTAGTGATGTAGATGATTTTGGATTGTGGCTCTGCCATCATGACAGCATTTTTCACTAGGTATCCAATATATGAATTCCATTTTGTACTAATATATTTTCTTTTACTTTTTAATAAAATAATTATCTTCCCTCTGTCACAATTTGTTCAGGAGTAACCTGCAGGGGTTGCAACTATCAAAAGTATTAGGTTTTCAATATAAACCATTTCAGAATTTCAGTCCTCTTTCTGAAATCCTTGTTTGACTGAGGACCACAGTGTCTTACCACTAACACAACTAAAAGATATTTCATTCCCCTTCTGAGTTATAGGTTTAAGTGAAACTGCCATAATCTTCTTGGACTACAGAAAGCATTTTTTATCTACCAACAATACTTGAAAGTTGGCTTATATCAACAAATTCTTTTTACTGCTGAGAAAGTAGTCAAAAACAGGGTTTACAACGTGGAATGTCATTGTGTTAAGATAGTTCCTGTGCAAGTGTTCATTTATTTCCAATATATGAATGAGAGGGAATAAATAGCAGTGCATCAAGGAAGATGGAGGAAAAAAAAAATGGGTAAAACCCCAGGAAACTCCACAAAATTTTATTGGGGGGAGGAATCATTTAGAAGTGTAATCACCAAACAAATACAAGGCAAATAATCAAGGCATATCCTAGCCATAACACAGCAATAACCAGATAAAATTATCTGCTGGGTCTCATAGCATCTTTGGGTGATGAATAGGCCAACTTGGTTGTGTTGCACCAAACACAACCAGTGGGCTCCTAACACTGGTATGCAGAGCGTGACCAACACAAAATTGCTGATTCAGTAGAGACAAGCAAGCAGAGACTAGAAAGATCAGTAACTAAAATATTTAGAGGCCACAGATGCGACATGCCAGAAGAACATACTGTGGAGGCCTTAATTACATTCATGATTTTCCTGGTAACATGGTAGATAATCATCATGCAACAGGCAAGGATAAATCTTGAGGTCAGTAGTCCTAGATCAGTTCTATCAAGCTATAGATATTCTAGTGATGAATATATATTCAGCTATTCATCAAATTCAGAAGTATTCACTCCTCTTTAATAGCTGGAAATGTGATAAAATTAACATAGGAAAAATTAGTTTTAGCCTCTTGGAATTTTCCTTTAAAAATACACTGGCTGAAATTTTTCACACATTTTGATTATCCATGCTGCCTTCAAGTTAATGGTGATGCTGATGATGGTGGTAATAATAATAACAGCATCAACAACAACAATCCCTACCAGGAACAGGAAAAATCTACCAATTTTTTGAAAAAATTAAGATGGGTAATGTTTAAGGAGAATTTTGCTAAGAACTGGCATTATTAACACACTTAAAAGCCTATAGTATAGCATGTAAAGTATTAAAAAGTCCTCCAGAATTACAGACTCTAAAGATCTTTTACTTTTTCCCTATTAAGACATCAGTTCTGTCCAGTAACATCAGATCAAGCCTCTTACAAATGCCATAATCTTCATGTTAGAACTTGCTGGGGTTTTTTCTACTCAGATTGAAAAGTTTTAGCAGAAACCCATTCCTCTAATAGCTAAAACCTTTTCATTTGTTTTGTGTTTATGTCCACTTTTTCTTTGTGCTAATGCAGTCTCTTAAGTTCATTCATCTCAAATGTTTACCTACTTAGTACTATAACAGAGAATAATACTCTCTTAAAATAGAAATGCTCTTAGTATTTGTTTTGCTAGAATGAGAAGCCACGATCTTTAAGTTGTTCCACAGAAAATAGCTCTTTCCTGCCACTTAGCCTAATATCTCTTCAGGAAAAAAAAATCAGAGCCTTTTATTGGGCCCTAAATGCATATCCTTCCAATTCTCACTGTAAAATTCCATTCTACTGATATTACTTCACCCCTTAAGGTGATCCCATTTTCCTCCTGTATTGCAACCTTTCCCTTTGTTCTTAATCTCTGCAAATTTAGAGTATCAAGCCATTTTCTCTTGCATAGATGTTTAGGACACTACTTTGTAGTTTCTGGAATGATTTTAAGAGTCATTTATTCCTGCCAAAAGAAGCATGTAGGTACTTGCTAGAATTTTTAGTAGCACTTAGATACCTAACTTGGACTAAATTCTGTGACTGTTGTATTTTTGGATTCTCATTACAGGCATTCCAGCTTCTCTAGATACTTAACACATCCTTACAGTCTGACTGGTTGCAACTTGAAATTTCTCTGCAAACAAATTTTTAGGTGTTGATCTTCCACAGACCTAGACTGTGAAAGCTCAGTGATCACCCACTAATCTGAGAAGTTGATCCTGAACATCTGGAAAATCTTCTTTGAATACTTTCTGAAACCCCTTTTTTTTTTTTTTTTCTTTTTCTTTTTTTTAATTATACATTCCAGAACAATATAGCAATTTTCCCTGTCTACTGTAACCAAGTTATGAAACACACTAGTTATGAAACTAGTATGTTTCATAACTTGGTCATCCAAGATTCAACATGTACTGTTTCCAAGTGATTAGACTGTCGCATGCAGCTACCAAAAATACAAAAATTACTTCTCTCTCCAACAACGTATGTGTTCTGAAGGAAAGCCTTTCCATGAAGATTGCAGCATGCAAAATGGAGGTCTACCACAGACACTGCTCAAAAGCAAGAGGAGCCCTGATACCACAGGGACATGGTAAATAGTAAAAACAGCAACTTTTCCACAACTCAGTGGAAGACCCTCTTCTCCCCTCTACTTGCTCAGGATTTTTCTGTGAGACTAGAAATTGAGCCCCCTTGCTTTTAGCCATCAGAGTGGTACATCAATTTCAGTCTTGCTAAATGGATTCTAGATTTAATATGAAATACAACTAATACCTTTTCATCAAGCAAACATGTACTGCTGTTTTCCTAAGAAATAAGCTGCCTTAATGGCGTCTAAATAGAAATATATTTACTTAGGCTGTTCAAAACCCAAAGGGGAAACAGCCAAAGACTGTAACTTGCATTAGCATACTACTTTTCTTGTACTACTGTTACTCTGATGGTAGTTTCCATAACTGCTCGATTGTTCTTTTAGATTGGTAAAGTCTAAATTGCCACCAAAAATGCAGCTGTGATAAAATATTGGCTTTTCACCTACTTTGAATCTGCCACATGACAAATAATTAATACATGTTTGTTCATCATCTGTTCTTCATTTAAAGCCAAAGTTCCCTATCAGTGATGCTGACAAATTTCAGTCTTGAAATTATGCCAAATTTGAGTTTACCAGAGAGATTTCTTTAAAACCTCACTAACAGGTAGGTACACATGAGGAGGTCAGGCTGATACTCTTCCTTTTGAAAAAGGGAATTTCTTTAGTTTTTCACCTGGCTGATTAACCAAAACAGTTTCAGTGCAGTTAACTCTTGGCTGGGAAGCAATGTTACTACCATGGTGCTTGTGCCTGTGTCAGAGTCAAGGCATTTGTCTTCCATAACAATCCTTCAGCATCCTTCAAAGTGGGAATGAACA
>WEIU01022736.1:99442-144763 GCA_013389925.1 Aegithalos caudatus | reverse complement strand
TATAGGGTTTAATATTTTCATCTCACAAAGCAAGGGACAGTTCTATCTGACCAGTGTCTAAATAGAGGCCTTCAATGGAAGAAAATTAAAGGAGATGCATGTACCATCATTATGCATCCCAAAGGAAATTTTCTATGCTCTGAAGATTCTTCCTGCAGTTTTGGCCAAACTGTTTTTTTCTTTGCCTCTGTATTTCCTCATCAAAAGGAAAAACAAACTTTGTTTGCAACTGCCTCCCTCAATTTTAGTGAAAAATGAATAGATCACAAAGGTAATGTACAGAAAACAGTATCTACAGTGACTGGCACACTTAAGAATTGCTGCATGAATTTCAGATATTTAGTTTAGATTGACAAATGAGGTTCCCCCAGGGGCCAGTGGAAATACACAAGCTCCTCCAAACATTTCCAAACATTTTGTGGGGAGCTTCTCTGCCTCTTTTTTCCAAAGAGATAACCTAAATGTCAGAGTAGCAATGCTCTCTGTTTGTGTACATATCACACAGCCCTTTCCTTATCAACCAGTTCCTACTGATAATTGCCAGTCTCATGGTGTAGCTCTCATAAAGGACATCATGCCCTGGTGACCAAGGAGCCTTCCTCCAGCAGGTCAGCAAGGCAAGTCTGGAAAGGCAACTGGTCCTTGATATCACTGAAAGGAAAAGGATACAGATGTGCCACTAGCCTGCCCCTAATATGTGATTTAAAACAGAAGCAGACTAAGAAGTTCTGGGTTCAGTCAATCTGTTCATTCTTCCAGCTCAAAGGAGCCTTCAGCTCTGGGGAAGTTGGAAAGTTAAGAAAAAAATCTGATTACAGCTGTAGATATCATGAGCTGGGGCCTAATTTTAAGATCAGTATATCTCAAGCAAATAAAGTAACTCTGGAAAGCCTAGCATTTTTTTTAAATAGAGCCATTAATTTAGATGCTTAATTATGAATTTGGAGTCTACCATGGGCACATGTTTCCAAATCTGCCGGACTGCAAACTGTTTCAGCATCTCTAATTCCTTTTTTTAGGGCTCCATAAATGTGTACAAAAGTGGATGACATAACAATTATGTTACTCAGATGAAATACTGCACACATGCAAATGAGTTTTGCCAAGACAGTAGGCAGATATTTGGAAAGCCAGAGCTTAAAATGCAACGGCACGACTCTGTCATTTATAAAAGAAGTTTTCGTTTGCTATCATTATCTGTGGTTACTTGCCAACAGTCACTTGATAAAAATCTTAGGTACTAATGTATACATAGTTTGATTTAGAAAATTCAGCAAGTCATTAACCCTAAGCAATATATGCTTATCTTTGTGGGTGATGCTGTCAATGTTTAATTTCCTGTAGATCATAAATTCAATAGAGAGTTGACAGTGCTGCCTGGAATAAGAAGGGGGAAAATTCCCTTTTAATATCTCATCCTATTGATTATTTTCTTTCCTAGTGAAGCTCTCTTTAAGCCATTTGGACAGTAAGATCATTCCTGGAAGTCCCAAGAGACATATGATTCACCATAGCCCTCTGAACAACATAAATGGGGGAAAGAAGGAAAGAGGGCTTTCTGTCCTTTTATCCCCCTTTCTTAGATTCCTTGGGCTTTCCAACACTTTTTTTCTTGTAAGTCCTACATTCTTCTGAAGGATTTATCTGTTTAGGAAACACTTTCCTCAGAGAAATCAGTTTACTCCTTCATGAGATTAATTACTAATGTTGGATTATTAATGCAACATGTTGCATTCTTTGTTTTATTCAGACTGTTATCCAAACAATCACTTATACTCTGCCCATTTCAATGCCCCCTTAAATATACAATAATATTATGTAAGACATGATCCTTTTTCAAACAATTAGATACCAATAATTAGATACCATACCAGATATCCCCTAACAACATGGGGAAAAATCCAACAGATGGTGCCTGAGCAAAAGTCTGTGGTGGTGAACAGAAGTCACTCCACTGACTCAATCCCCAGAAGGCATGAGCTGCAGTGTCCTATCAACCATGTGCTCCACCAAAATATTAGGGAGTGGTGCATATGTCTGATGCTCCTGTGCTGAAGATCTTGAAATTGTCATATGGCTTAACTTTGACAGTGGATTCAAGTTTTGCACAAAGTTATTTATGGATATCCTGTAAAGTCTGGCAAATTCTGAGCAAATAGCTTTAGAGTAACTTATTTTAGACTTTTAGACTAAGCAATGCACATCAGCCCTCTCAAATTCATATTCAACTGGGAACCGTATGGCTACTTTTAAGTTGATATATCTGTCAACAGAAAAGAGACATCAAATAAAAAAAATGCTGTGTTCAGAGAAGTACTGTCACATTCCTACAGAGCCATGTTTATAAACCTATGAGTAGTTTTTATTTAGCAACATATGTAGCTCTAACATTTATATAAAACAGCACTACTACTGCCACAGTCTACTTCAGTATTCAGTACACAAAAGATACCACAGATTTTGGAGAGGCTCTGTTATGCTAAAAGCTCAGCACCCCTGATGTTCAAAGGTTTGCTGTTAAAATGAAACTTCCTGGACAGCAGCAGTCAGCTGCTCTCCATGAGCAAGGTCATACCATGTAGCCTTTATTAGTTGATGTTCTTATATTCTTTTTGTTCTTTGAAATGAAAATCTTAGTAGAAATTCATTGAGAGGAAATTTGGATCACTTTGTAATTTGCTACAAAAGCCTACAATCCAATTATACTCCTGGGGAGGAAAAAATGTATTGTCAGCTTCAGTGGCAGGACAGCAGTGTTTAACCAAGAGCAGCTCTTACTGCCTCATCCCAGTCTGATTAGCAGTTCCAAAACTTTTAGACAAGATCAAGATTTTCTCTGTAGGAATTCAACTTCCATAATGATCCAGCCTGAAGATGAAATCCCACAGGGAACCCCAGACCTGCCTCTGGAAGTATGTCTACCACGTACTCTGCTTCTGACTAGAAACAGAGTCATCAAAACATTCAGGTGAATGAGCACCGCACCATGACTACGGTTTCAATAAGTGGTTCTTAAAATATCAGAGCAATCACAGAATGCCTTTCTCAAATGAGCATTCATCCTGGGTGGCTTTGCATGGGTCTGGCATGGGTCTAGGCACTCTAGCTCTATAACTGGTATACACTAACCACATTGATTAGAAAATGTTGACCAATGTCTTCCACACGCGCAGCCAAAAGGAAAGAAAAACTTTTAAAATATTGCATCATTTTGTTGGGTTTTTCTTCCCATCAGATCTTATAAAAATATGTGCAACTAATCCACAGGAACCTAAAGTCCAGACAATCTGGAAAAAAAAATAGTTCATTGACAGGAGAACATCCTGAGAGGTTTTGTCCCTCAAAAAATTCAACAAGATCTATACCTATTTTAAAGAAGGGTAGGATTCTAGGGTCAGTCTAAAAAGGAAGAACAAAATTTCAGATTTCCAAAAAGCTCTTAAAGTAAAAAAAAAGGCAAATGCTACTTGTGTTACCTAGCTGTTGGAGTCAGGATATGAAAAACATAAATCCTACTGCTATAATAGCCAGCCAGTGGGGGAACCATCTCACTTAGAAATGTTTATTGTAATCAAGAATATGCATGTTCAGGCACTGCAGATCTAGGGTCACTGCTTTCAAGGAAACAATTGAGCAAAGGGACTGCACTCTATGGGAACTCTCTGGCTTGGAAATGCCTACAAAGCTGCCTGGAAACAAAGGACAGGTTATGTCAGCCTGAGAAATGCCTTTCTCTGTTACTGGTTCTTCAGTAACAAAAAAACATCCATACAGGACTGGAAAAAAATGGATTGTTTAATATCTATTCACCATTGCTGCTATTCACCTGCCCATGATGAGGATGGATTGTGTGAACTGTCCTCCTCAGTGACTCATCACAGCTGGTAATGGTTGTGAAAGAGCTCTGTCCACTGCACAGGCCCCACTGCCCTCTGAGTCATGGGTGAAGACAACAATGAGTTGCAAAATTCCAGAAGCCAGAGGAGATAACCCATATGACAGATCACACGGACAAAGATTTACTGCCATAACAATAGAAACATGTGCAGAAAGAGTGATAAAAATTAATGTAGGAGTGATGCTGCCCCTTGGTTTGTAAGAAAAGTCATATGCTTCATTTTTTTTAAAGTGATAGGTTAGGATATATCTTGCTGCATGACAATTTGTCTTGCTTGAGAGTGATTTTTTTTCTCCTGCTGTTTTTAAGACAGCAAGGTATGAAAAATGGAAGTTACGTCAGGAAAAACATCACAGCATGGCTGCTACAGCACTTCTGACAAGGGGATTTCAAAGCCTAAGACACTTCCGCAAATCTAGAAGGGATGATCTACATTAATACAGAAAAACTGAATAGTTCCTGTCAAAACCACCACAAATTCTACATGATCTATAACAGAAGGGTTTAGGACAAAAAAACACTACTTGACCCTGACTAAAAATAAAACCACTTGGCTACACCCACATAAGAGGGTATAAAAGGATTATTGTGTTCTCAATATTATCTTTCATTCTGTATTTCTCTTCATCAAGTCTATGCAAAAAAATCTCTGTACAAACAGCTTTTTTTTTAGATTTTGTGAATGATACAAGCTGAAATAAGTAAACATAATAATAAAATGAGGAATACCTGTAGTCAAGTGGAAACCACTGTATTTTAACAGAATTTGTGTGTAATGCAATATGTTACGTACTTGGTGGCCCACTCATCCACTTCTTTTTCTTTTGTATGGCTTCCAAAACTGACACTTCTGTATGTAAAAAGAAAACAATTTTCTTCATCCTGTGCAGAATTGCCTCTTCATAAAACTAAAGCAAAATTATGGCTCTCACATATTTCAGCAAGTGATTTTGTTAAATCATGGAATTTTTTCATCATAAAATGAATGAATTAATTTAATTTTAATTTTATAACTTTTTGTTAATAAAATTTAACTTGTGTTCTTTTGAAAGATTTTATTTCTAAAAGCTTACTTATTTCATGTGTCCACTTGTTTTAGTATTAATAATTTATATTAGTAATGAACTTATATTACAAAAGAATTAACCCTCTAAGAAGAAAATTGCTCTGAACTAGTAGTTTAATAGCTATAGGGTCTGTAAACTACAACATGCATGGGTTTTGTCAACAAACTTGATCCGACCCATTACTGCTTTCAGCACTTCTGGAAAACCCAGAACTCAGCATGTCTAGGATTTTCCTTGGTCCCTAATCACCAAAAAGCAAGTGAAATAAGAATTGGATTCCATAATATCCAAGCGATGGTAAGTTCCTCCTGCAATTAAATTAGTATTGTCATTATTAACTGAATTTGAAAAAAAAAAAAAATGGTTACTTGTTTCCATGAAGAATGCTGACTCTTCATCCTACTAAAAATCTTTTTTATTTCTGAAAACTCTAGCCCTTTCAACCCATTAACAAATTAGCATTGATTCATGGACACTGCTGAACATAAACAAAAATTACTATATTTTGAACATATTAAAAAAAATCAGCAAGCTATATTACTATTACTGAGATATTCAAACTTTTAAATGTAGCAGAAGCTATTTAATCCTTCTCCCTGTTCCCCTGCCATGGCTCTGTCTTCACAACATACAAAGCCTGAAGTATGTATGATGCTCACAAACTGCAATAAAGATGACATTATGAGATATATTCCCTGGGAGCAGAGACTTTAGAGACTTGTGCCACTCACGTCGATTCCAGTAAATCTATATTTATACTTTCTCCCTCACCAAGATGGACCACTGAGCTGGAAATGTCCCTGACAGAAATATGTGTTTCTATCTGTATGATTAACTAAATAAGCATATTGAGATGTAGTAAAATCTCTCCACATTTTGCAGGAAAAATATAGAATCAATGAATTCTGAGCACTCCTTTTAGACTTCTCTAGTACAAAAATAGCAGTGAAAATCTAGCAAGGCTTTGAAAAGGAATTTTGCTTACTCAGTGCAATGGCTCTGGCTTTCTAGGGTACAGAAAGGAGGCAAGATACTGCAGAAATCTTTGACTCAGGGGAAAGCCACGGTTTTTAACAGAACGGTTGGTGTCTCTATTATTACAACCTCTCAGCATGCTCTCTCTGCTTATCCCTGGGCTTCAAGACTGCTGCACAGCTTCAACTTACTCCACAAAGGTTCCTGTGAGGCAGGAATTAAGTGACTCATAGAAAAGATCAGCACAACATACAGAAGATGCAGCTTTAAAAAGGAGAATCTTCAATCACGGAGAGAACACTTTTTTTTAATGTCACCTAGAAGGTCAAAATGCCATGAACTAATTGCATTCTAAAAAAATTTTGAGAAGATATAAATCAAGTGCTTATCCTCACATTGTACTTTGAAATATAAGTAAGCTTGACTGTGGTTGTTTACAAGACTACACCTGAACACACACAGCACTGAAAATCAGCCATCATGAGCAGTCAGGAGTGACATCTGCAGAACATTCCCCAAAAAAATGTGACCTCTACCCACCAGAGGCTCATGCTGGATGGAGTTACCAAAATACATCTTGAGCAAATGCTAGGATCATTCAAGCACCATGTCAATCTGAGCCACCATGGTCTGCTCTGTGAAGGGATTTTGGATCAGAACTGTGTAGCACTAGAAGACAAAGGGATAGGACTTTTGTGTGTATCTCAGAAGCTCTGAGAGATCAGCACAGCCAGCTCCCAGATCTGCAGTCAGATAGCAGTGGGCCTACCCAGCACTGACAAGAAACAGTCCTTCCCACCCCATATGACCACCTCAGGACAGCTAAATTCTGATAAATGTGGCAACTGAACTGGCTGGGATGAGTTTAGCCTGGGTGGCTTATGCAGGAGGCTTCAGCCTGAGACCACAGGAGGCAGGATGCTGAAAGGATGGAAGTTAGTATGCTAATAGAATCATTCCATAATAGGCCATGTTTCCAGTTCTCAGCTGGTTCAGGACCTGTCACATGTAAGATCACGTTCCTGTTCTGTGTTCTGGATTGGACCCCTGCCCTCAGACACCTCTATATATTGTTAAGTTCACCATGCCCTTGGTCTTTGGATGTTGCCCCTCAAGGTACAGTTTCTGCAGTTTGTTATTTTCACTATTAAAGCCCTTTATTTTTTGAGTGAGTCCATCTTTCCCGCCCCTCTATTTCTGCCATGCTTGCCTGGACAGGACTTAGGGTTGCAGTGAAGGAGACTGCAAATGATAAACACTCTACTGGCCAGAGGGAAACTGAGCCTTGTGTCCCAATCACCTTGAAGAGCTGCCTCTATGACTGTTTGATGAGACACAATTGTTCTGCTTATCTGTTTCCAAAGGGCTCATCTGCATGTCCTTTAGATACTTCTACAAGGTAAGCATTGAACTGGAGCTCCTAGGATCTTAAATTTTTTCCACATATATATCATAAAAATTCAGTATTTACATACTAAAAAAAGAACATTTTCTCTCATGAATGGAAAAACATCTCAATAGGAACACAAATTGCTTCCTGCTGCTGTATGAAATATATCCTTAAGCATTTTAATAATACATTTGGTCTAGCCATTTAATGGCTTTATGAAATCATCATAAAGGACTAATTTTCACAGGAGTGATTTGGAAGCAAACTAGCCACAGATTTTACATTTTTCATCAATAATACGTGTACTTTTTAAAGTGAGTATGGCTGATAATGTTAGATATCTTTAATAAACCTTGATGGGCCCCCACTTAGTATTACACTGATCAGTCCTAAATTAAACAAGTTCATAACCTGCTTTGTCATTAGATTGGCATAGATTCCTGGCTGCTCCTCTGTATCTGCTATTAGAAAATCTCTTTGTAATGCACAAAAAGATGAAGTTTGACACCAAAATACACCTGGGAGGCATTCACTCGAGATATTAAGTAAAGTTATTAGATGCTTTTTGTGCATAATGCTTTTTATTTCATATCCAGCTTGGTCCTTGCCATTTATAAACCAAGCCAAACACCAAACCAGAAGAAACCCCAAAATCAGAAGTTTTTAATTCATTGTTTTGAAGAAGTTCCAGTTTTTGTACTATTAACAGTGGTAGCTCTGTTCATGACTTTGCAATGAGGCATGTATCTTTCACAAATTTACGTGTTATTTATGCTAATTACCTGTTAAAGATACAATAGTTCTTAAGTACCTTCCCAGAGTAGTTATAGAAATGCTAAATCTTTCTTTTCCTTTCCACACTGAAGTAATTTATTCAAATTTTAAAAGCACTTTACAATTCCAAAGTATTTAACCCTACTAATACCATAAAATACTCTTTGTGATTTATGATGACCTTTTACTTGAAACACAGTAAATGCCAGTTAAAGTGGTACAAAGCACAAACATGAGTTTTTCCTAGCATAAAAAGGTGTTGTTGAAAAACTCAATCTCCATTTCACACACAGAATCTACAGACTTTCTGACTATCCTCCCCCACCTGTGATGCAGACAGGAGATGCATTACCTAGTGTGCAGAGTGAAGTTGCTTCCACAAAGAACAAAACACAAGAACCAAAGTTCTAACAAGGGCAAAGTTAGTTTTCTTTCTAGTGAGCAGTATGCTGAAAAGGTGGAACATCTAGCTCCTCCATTCCCCAAAGCAAATTTGCCACTGATCTTGAACACACACAGAGCTCTTGAGTAGCACTTGAAAATGCCAGATGATGTCTTTAAACCATAAAGCAATTTGTATTTGCTAGTATAAAGGTTGGCTTCTCTAAAAAATGACAAACTAATAAATTAGTTTTTAAAACCACTTCTAAATTAGCTATTTACTGAAGCTCTGCAGAGGAGCATCTATGCAAGCACTTTAGAAAAGTCTTCTTCCCATGCAATCCATACATAACCAATTATCCACAGTAGGAGCGATGTGCATGCCTGAAAGGAAAAAAGCCCCTGAACATGGATTTCACAGTAATGACAGAACTGCATCAGAGTGGGCAGAAAAGCGCTGAATGGATTGTGGTAAATTCCTCACATCAGATGAATCCAAAGGTTGCTTTGCAGTACCAGAAACAGGATGAAAAATGCAGGTTTTTTTTTTTTTTTTTTCCAGTTTTCATGCTCAATTGAGAAGCTCATTGAATTGTTTGATTCTAAATGAGGTTCTATCTATATGTTCCTTTAGAAATCCTAACTACAAGACATNATGCAGGTTTTTTTTTTTTTTTTCCAGTTTTCATGCTCAATTGAGAAGCTCATTGAATTGTTTGATTCTAAATGAGGTTCTATCTATATGTTCCTTTAGAAATCCTAACTACAAGACATAAAAGACAAGGAAATTTGTCTCTCAAAAAAAAAAAAAAAAAAACAAAAAAAACCACAACACCCAAAAAACCAAACCAGCTTACGGTAATGCAATAGATTTATAATAGACTGTTAAGTAGGCAGTGATAGCAAAGAGTGCCTTTTCCAGGACACTTTTTTCTGTGAATTCCCACAAGAAGAATAACTTCTTTGGCACAAAATGATACCTTAAACACTCAAAAACCAGATTGTATCACAGAACCCTTCATGTACTAACACAAGAAGAATCTCTCAATGACACACAGAAATTAGTTAATAGCCAATAGCAGAACTGAGCTGTTTCTTGCAAGACATACCAGTCAGCACTTATCTCAGTCACCTTGTACTAGATTTTATGGAAAAATGAAAGGCAGAGAAAGAAAAATGTTGTTGTTGGACACAAAATAAAGATACTTGACTTCAGTTCAAAAGCAGAAGAACATCAGAAGGCTTTATTTACAATTCATCCAGCCTTTTTATAACATGCTGCACTAAAAAAGGCACATTATTGGTCCATAGAATTGACAACTCTATCCATTGGTTAAGTAACAGAAACAATACCAGGAAGAGAGGTTGTTATAAGAAAAATATTATTTACTAGAAATATTGTGAGTTATTTACAAAAGTTTTCCTTGAAAGAAAATTCTCTCAAGAAGTCTTCCCTTGGGAAGAAAAGTCAGCCACTGACAGGCCAAAAACCTTTCAGTCTCAGAAATATCAGGCCCACAGAAAAAAATCTATTATATCTCTTACATAGCCCCCAGAAAGTGTTAATAGGAAAATCTTCTGTTACAAAATTGTTTTGATCCTGAAAGAGATTTGGTGTAGCACATGGGGAAAAAAAGCAAGGCTTCTACTTTTCAGAGCCATGTGACAGGAGAAGTGGTACCACTACAGCTGGACATCAGGTATAGTGGGATGTTGAAACCACTTGCACATTCAATCCCTTGAAATACAGAGTGCAAGTCAAATGAGCTGTAGTACAGCTACTGGCAATTACTGGCGCTTCTGCATCTCAAGAGATACCAGCTGAAGTGCTATGCAGAACAGAGTCCTTCTCAGGCCCCCTGGGAACTGAATGGATGACAGCAATTTCCAAGGATTTTATACTCTGGCTTTGCTCCAAATTACATCAAAACTGAAACACTTCATCTTGGAAGGAAAATTCCATGTCTCCTTTGATTATTTGTTTATTGTTCACACTTACTTCTAAGTAAATCAAAATAGATTAAAAAAATGAGTCCAAATAATCACTTCAAAACAAAGAATTCAAGAAGATGAATTCCAAAATATTAAAATGTGTTCTGTCTGACACAGAACACATTCTATTTTTATTTTTTGAAGCAAAAGTCTACTGCAGTTGACCTGCTTTATAAAGTATTTTGATTTCAACAGAGCTGCATTTTCTAGGAGAGCTTTCACACCCCCAAAATTTGTAGATTTCCTCCATCTGTCTCTCACTTAGCCAAGATACGCATTTAAATTTTATTCATTTTTTATCTTCAGCTCATTATACAACCTCTGTTATTCCTCAACTGATGCTTACTTTTCCATTCCTCACCACCAATCTGTTTATTTCTTGCTGTGTGAAAGTGCATGGGTGCAGGGTCTGCTGGAGTTTTCAGTGAAATACCACACCTTGGCCCAACAAATAGAGCAATACATGTAGCACATTTACAGTTCTGCACATGTCTTTTCAAGCAAATATCAAGGGTCTAGGTCAAATAACTACACTGCTTTGTCAACACTGCAGCTGGCATAGTACAGGAGAAAATCCAGTGAATTAAGTTCCATGTGTACTGCCTACTGCTATATCCTGGTCTCCAGCTGGGTGATTTCTTTCCTTCTCTGCTATTTATCTATTTGCTCCAACTCAACCCTCACAGATCTAGGCACAAAATGTAAAACTTTTCAGACAGCCACTAAAACAAATCTCACTCGGTTTCTGAGGTCTCCCCATCACTACAAGTGTGCAATAATTCTGCAGGGGAAAGATCAGAGCACCAGCTACAGAAGAACTCAGATTTTTACTAACAGCACATGCTATCTGAATGTGGCATTGTCTTCCACTCACAGGAGTCTGTGTCTCTCTTGAGATCTCAATCTGCTGTGGAACCACAGGAAATGACTTCCTGCTCCATCTCAAACTCGTTAAGAAGTCACAGGAAGCATAGAAAGTTAAGGACACCTGTGATACACAGTAAAAAGAATGACTAACACATGATGAATCATAGAAATAATGGTTTTGAAAAAAACCCAAAAAACCCTGGAGGTCATCTAGTTAAACCTCCAACTCATAGCAAAGACTATCACTAACAAAAGATAATGTCAACTGTGACTGTGCTTGGCTAACTCTAGAAAAACTCCAGGGACTGGTTGAAAACAAGTTTTAAAAAAAAGGAATTGCCAGATAAAAAAACCAAACAATTCAAAGTTTAAAAAGGGACAAAACATAAAGCATAATAACATACACTCATGACAAATATACAATCACATTTGAAATAACCCTGCCAACATTGAAAAATAGGCTACTTGATCATCAGCACACCTAAAAACCAGTCATTCAAAAAAACAGCATGTTTCTGAAATTTCTAAACCCAGGAAATGTCATGGAGGAGGAAGGTGGAAAGTGTCCAAGAAAATAACAAAAGCTATGACAAGGAGACTGGGTGGCTTAGGTATGGTAAGATGACACATACCTCTTTATCTGGGTCACAGTTTAAAGCCCTATAAATGCAGTCCTCACTGCAGAATAAAGATGTTATAAAACAATCCTGAAATAGGGTGAGCAGATCTTCCTTTCTCTTCACCTACCTTCAGAAGTAATCCACCTCATGGAATTCACTCTCGTATAGCTACACCAATACTTTGTGCATAGAGCCAAGATATCAAAAAGTTTAGTCTGGAGTTACATCTTCCTTAAATCTGCCTGGAAAATCCTTCTCTTGAAAATAAAAGGAACTCTCTACCTTTGTATCTCAATCCACAGAAAGTGATCCAGATGGCAGAAGGAAAGACACCAAGTGAAGGATTTATAGCTTGTCATGTGTCTTCTCTTTGCTGTGAGATCCTTAATATGCAATTGTTCTTAAACACAATTCTGCCTTCTGATTCTCACTGCATTTGAAGGATGTTTTATTTGTCCACAGGCTTATCTGTAGGAAGGTAGTAAGTAAACAAACCCAAAACATAGCTGTCCAGAAGTTACTCTTAGAAAACTTCTGTAGGTAATTTCTGTATGTACATTTGACAGCCAATTGTAGATCCAGTGTAACAAAATCTTTCCTGAAAAACTGCAGGTACATTTAGAAGTTTCAAAGATAGAAAAAAACCTTATTTAAAAAACTAAAACATACTGATCAATTTCTTTTATTTAGAGATGGAGCTAAGTACTGCATCTTGAAAAAGATGTGAACTAGAGGTCTATGCTGTAAACTGAAGGTTCTTCAATAAATATTGCAATAGACTTGTTTGCAGGATCTGCTCTGTTCCAAAGCCTTCAAAATGCCTTGTATGTAGTTTTGTTCCTCCTGTTTGATTCATGCTCCCGATGAGAAGTATTCACACCTTTATGTCAGCCTTTGTCCTAGAATTCCAGCTCTTCAGCCATATTAAAAAGTATTGGTGGCCACTCCATTTCTCAGCAGGCAGCAGCATATTGTCCTGGTTTGGTGTTGGACTTTAAGCTTACAGCTTATTTAGAGGATTAGCTGAGTAGGGACATAGTGACACGTGCCCATGGGGCTGCAAGGACAATTTCTTTCACTTGGGGCCATGAGGCACCAGCAAGATGTTCCTGTATGAAAGCTTGTAAGGTAGCTGGTGATCCTACCTTACCAACAGACCAAAGATCATAGCTTTCATGGCAAAAAAATCCCCAACAAACCCAGCATGTTTTTAATAGAAATCAAGTCTTTTAAAGAGAATAAATAGAACTAACTTTCAAATAACAAAACAGAATCTAATAACACTATGAGCAATTGTCTTGAATGTGTTAGCACATATAGTGTGTTTTGTTATTTTTCACAGCATTTTTAAATGCATTCAATTTTCTTCTGGTTAGAATAGAAATCTAAATCACAGGACTGGGAAGTGTGGATTGTATTACATCTGCAAGAATGCAGCCATGCTCTTTTACCAGAATCATCTATCAGTTAAAAAAAAAAAAGAAAAAAAAAAGCTTTTGAATATATATATTAAAATCACCCTTAAGAAATGCTAACAATAACCAATGTAAATTAATAACTCTCCTGAAGTAATGATATTCTATTTACATCCACAAATGAAATGCTTTTCAGCTTTCTAAACTTCAGAGTTATTATGACTGATTACATTCTCAGATTTGTCCCTCTCCTTTGTTCCCCTTTTGGACAATCTGTTTTATAAACAGGTTTAAGCAAAAACAGTTAACACTTCCATCACATGGACACTCATCTAATTGTGTTGGGGTCATACATTTTGGGATGACTAAAATGTATATGCCTTTGCTTAGCAATGCAAACTTGATCTCCTTGAGCACAGCACAAGACACAAAAGCGTTTTTGTTCTGTACTTTTAACGAAGACAAAAAATTAGACAGATTTAGGTCAAAGAAAAAAAAGAGTGTGCTAAAAAGCTGTAGAGTTAAAATTCAGCTCCTAGAGTAACAACACATTCTAATTAATTATAAACTTCATGAATAGTGATTCAAAGATAAAGCCAGTTGCTACAGCATTTGCAATTTTTTTTCTTCAAAATAGTACCTGACTGTTCTTTGTGCCTAATGCTGCAGTGAAATTTCCTGTTTATCTTACCTCCTTATTTTTTCATTTTCTCTTTGTCACAGTGAGAAGGGAAATTTTCACAGCAGTGCTGTGAATATGACCCATTTTCTGCTAGTCACAATGAAGTTCAATTCAAGCATCAGGGGTTATAAATTGAAAATATTTATCAACTTCCTGTTCCATTACTACAACTACTACTAAATTCCAAAGTATTTTCAAAACAGTCACTGCACATGCCAACTTTTGTATTGGTACTCCCACAGAACATTTCTCCTGCTCAAAACTAGTTAGCCAGTGACAAGTCTCCAGATTCCATAGTATAAACTGCTGTTACACATAACCAGACAAATGATGGTGACAAAAAGTAAACTGAAAATATTTGCCCGACTTTTAGATCTCGGATTTCTTTGTGGGAGAAGGGAGAAGAATATACATACTTACATGTATTTCTTACATATAAGAAAAAAGAAGAGCAAAAGAGCATTGGTCAAGGAAAAGTGTTAATTCAGAAGTTTTTCCACAGAAAATACCAGCAACATTGTTTTCAAAAAGAAAAGCAAAAAGCCATTAGGGAAATAGGAATGATCTTGCTCTGTATGATACCTGCGAATCATCCACCCCCCAGACCTGCCTCTGGGCAGCAGGGTTACCAGCAAATGGCACCTGGAACAGAACAGGAGGTCGTAAGCTGCATGGCCTATCTTAGAAGCCAGTATGGAGTTAGTGCCCTGCTGTGGCCACAGGCAGGCAGCAGGAGAGGCAGGAGGGAAAGCACACCAAAACAAGAGGAGCCAAGGGCAGGACTTCAAGCTCTAGAGAAAACCAGGGAAGAGAGGAGCTATTGGTGAAATGTGCTAGGATGCCCTGCCTTCACCAAGGCAAGGATGACTGCGCTACAGAGAAGGAATTTTCTGCTCCTTGGGAAAGGGTGAGTGCTGCAAAATCAAAACTCAGTTCCTGACCTCATTACCCAAATGCACTGACTGATGGGCCAGACTTAGAAAACATACCTCCTGCAGTGTTTCAGCCATTGCATAGATTATACCCAATTTATAATTCCATGTTCTACCAATAGGAAACACATAAAAAATTGAAACATACTTTATTCAAATACACTGAATAACAAGAGTCCAAAGGAAAGAAAAGAAATTCAATGTTCTTCTCCTCTCTCTCGCAAGGTACTCTGCAGTTCTCCAAAGACACTCTCTCATGTGCGACATCAAGGACTGCTGCGTGCTCCTAATCAATCCACATGTAATGTTAATTTCTGGACAAACCAAACAAGAGATAGACTTTGTGTTACGCTGTACACCTTAGTAAACTAAGTTACTAGTAGTTACAGTAAAAGTACTAAATCCATGAGATGGAAAGGTGTTATTAACTACACTGCACTCTGATGCTCCTGAGTTTCAAAAGCATCACCGATGAGTTAAAAGTTTCTTAGAACAGCAGAAGTGCTCCAAATTAGTGTAAAAAAAAAAAACCAAAAACCAAAAAAAAAAAAAAAAAAACCCAAAAACAAGCAAAGAGATAGGAGATGAAGGATTAAAGGGGAGCTATGGTTAACACTCGGTCATTCATTTCAGCAGAATGTTAAGG
This sequence comes from Aegithalos caudatus, assembly GCA_013389925.1. Lineage (NCBI taxonomy): Eukaryota > Metazoa > Chordata > Aves > Passeriformes > Aegithalidae > Aegithalos > Aegithalos caudatus. The sequence continues at coordinate 129,124 of WEIU01022736.1, read as the reverse complement.
TTTCAGAAAAAGGATGGAATTGAAACTCTTAAATCAGTCAACAACCTATCCAATAATAAATCTCACAGAAGCTTCCTTCAAGAAAATACCATGCTTTCTCAATCATTTAAAGCAGAGGACATCTGTAACAACTTGAGCACAGCAGGCAGGAAAAATGGGTTTGATAAAGCTTCTGTCAGAACTTAAAAAACCTGTTTAATAGTTAACTTTTGTACTCTTGACAAACAGGATACCAACTATCTCATACAAGTTGTAGCTCCAGTATAAAATCTTCGGTATTTCTCACAAGAAGGTGAAAAAAATAAAGAAGAAAATCAAAGCAAAACCACATTAAAACAGTAACCCTATCTGGCTGGATTTGTTAGGAGTGCCAATGTACACCAACACAGAGGTATTATTAGCTAGCCACATGAAAAAGGTTAGCACATCAGCTCTTTTATCACCACTCTGTCCCACCCTCTGGCTCATCTAAATACTGTTGCCAGGATGAATCATTCAACCTGAAGTACTGCCTCATAGTACTTGGATCATAATTAGCAAAAGCTGATTCTACAACCCCACCTTAAGTAATTTATATTTCACTATATCTAATAAAACAATCATTACACATAAAAATATTAATAAAAAACCTTTTAGGTTTAAGACACTCTAGGTCTTTACACTTCATCTCAAATATCATACTTAGTTGGACCTGATGTCCTATTATATTAACCTGCTGTATGGTGCAAAACTTCTTTGGAGTCACTGGAATGGTATTTGGTAGCACAAGGCTAATGCAGTAGGGAAACAGGTTGTGAAAAGTCAGGTGTGGTACCTGACCAGAAGTTAAATAAAACTGAATGTTCTTAAGTACCCTAAAATCCATATCCAATAGCTCTTCTTGAATTATCAGTAAAATCTAGTCTTAGTATCCCTATTACTGAATTTTCTACTGAATCAAAAGTAAAACAAAAGAAAGCATGCTGGCATGAATTATTCATGGTCAAAGTGGTGTCCTAATACACTCTGTACCTAAAGATTTGGGAAATGTAATTATGAAGAACAGCTAATTCTCCTTTGAACAGAGAAGGGACATAAGTTCAGGACAGAATAATACCTATCTGGACTATGAGGAGAAAGGCAGTATTTTTAAGAAATAGTGGTACAGAAGGTGGAAGAGAAAGCCATTCATGCAGAATTGTGGAAGGGTTAGTTTGGGAAGAGAAAATACAACTTATATTTACATTCAGTCAAATTAGACTCTGCTTGGGTGCAAAAAGTCAGAAGTTTATGAGCAGGAAAAATGTTATTCTAGCCAATGAAATATTTTTTAATCTTACTTAACAACAACAAAAAAAATGTCCTGATTTCCATCACCACCTTTACTTTGATGGAAGCAGTCAACAGGACACAACTTGACTGACAGTTCAGGACTGTACATGTAGCTTTGGCACCCCACAAACCCGAGCTATCTCAGTTATATAGGAGTGAACATGTGAAAGTTAAAGGTTTAGATGTTTAAAAAAAAAAAAAAAACAAACCCACAAAAAAACCCAAACAATAAAAAACCCTACCCAAAACAAAGCATCAAAATGCATATCTTCTACAGGTCACTTCAAAATGATTTTAACCAGATGTCTGCTTAGCTGTGTTCTCCTTTATATCCATATTACCCTCCAAAGACTTCAAGACAAAAGGTTTAACCATTCTTTCGAAAAAGGCTTCAAAACATCTACTTTATGTATGTATGCTATCTCAACAGTATTCACCAGACTTGAATCTACCATAAATCTTCTTTTTACAAAATACTGTGAAAGAACAAACAGAAGCCTTTATAAGTAATGTTAAGTGATGATGTGATGTAGGTGTTATTTTTTCCTTACAGGTTTGTTTAAAAAAGTAGAATAAATTCATGGTTCCTGTGACCCAAAATGAAAATAAAGTGGGAAAACACCAAATGAGAACCAATATGAATTTATTTGAACAATGTTGAATGATAATGATTGAGCAATAATTTTCTGAATGCAGTTTACTATTTTAAAAGATCATTCTGAATGTGTTGGAAAATAAATTATACAATGCTAATGCAGAACTAAGGACTGAAATACAACCTTTCTTCATTAATTTCCCCAATCAGTTCCTTAACTTACTACAAATACTTATATAGATTTTGATAACTACTTTAGATCACATAATTTAAGCTACTCCTCATAAAAATACATCATAGAATCAGAAATATTTAGGTTGGAAAAGTCCCTTAAAGATGATGGAATACAACCATTAACCTAATAGTGCCAAGACCATCCTTAAGCAATGTCCCTCAGTGTCACATTGACAAGACTTTTAAAAACCTCCAGGGATGGCGACTCAAGAACTTCCCTGGGCAGCCTGTTCCCAAGTGCCTGATAACCCTTTCAGTCAAGAAAATGCCAATTACTGTTTTATTGCTAGAAAACTAAGATATGGTGCTCATACCAAAAACAACGTATGACAAGGATAGAGCTCAGACCAGGAATCACATCTGCCAAATTCCAGGGTCTGAACCATGAAACCATCCCCGGTTATTTATGACATATCCCTGATGCACATTCCCTCCACTAAAGCAGGAGAAGCACTGCCACGATCATAATTCACTTCCAAAGATTTCTAATGTTGAAACATAATTCATGAAGAACTTCTCTACAGGTGGAAAGATTTAACACTCTAATGTTAATGAGCATTGTCAATGACCTTAACTCAGTGCATCTTGGAACTGCTGACTGAAGTGCCTCACTTGATTGAAATACTTGTATTAGTTGTTTGATCTATAGTGAACTTTCTGTTTGAGTGAAACCAATTCCAAAAAGGAAAGAAAAATCTCATCCCTTAAGATGCTCATGGACTTTGTTCATACTTACATATAAAACACACAGTCTTCAGACTTCTTCAGACGAGACTCTAGATCCAAAACCAGAGTAGGATTTGCTCAAGATCAGGGAGTTTTGAATGATGAATGAACAAAGGTGTTCATTATTCAAGATTTTAGCATACTGCTGATGTTGCCCAAAAGCTTGCAATTGCTGCCATAAGTGCTGAAGACCAGCAGCCCAGTTTCAGTCTTGAACATGAATGTGGAACTCCTTCCTATGTAAGGACCTACACCTGGCAGAGATCACTATATTTTTTTTTACTGGTCAGCAGTTCAGTGTAGCAACACAGACATCCAAGTGTTCTTGTAGGATAGAGCCGTAGAGAATTATCTCAAATTTTGAAGAAAATTTCAGGGGAATTAACAAATTACTTCAAAGAGAGCCCATCTTATAACCTGTAAACATAGGGATAGAGGAGGGTGCACCACATGAACTCTGACCTCACTGTTTCCTTTTTATTCTAGCATTACATATTGATGTTCCAGAGAGGCTTCTGAGAATTGAGAAGAGATATTATTGATATAATAGCTAACAAAAATCACTTTCATGAAAATCTAATGGGTTGTTAAAGGACTACCCTGGAGGGAAGTATCTGCCTCCCGAAGGCTTTCCTGGGTCTGGTTCTATAGAATCAATCTACAGAATATGATTTCATACCATGTGAGACCTGAGTTTGACTCCTTACTTTTATGTCGAGCTTTTTATAAAAGCAGAGTGAGCCCTGATCTTAGTCTGTGACACATGAAGGAGTTTTGAAAAACTGACCATATGCACTTAAAATCTGACACACACAACCCCCTTGACTGATTAACAACTTGCTCAAAATTCAAGCCTACCTGATGGCAAAATTTGCATGGCAAAAGGAAAGGTGAAAAAAGTCACCACCAAAACGATAAATCTCCTTCTCAATCTCTATGTTAAGAAAATTTGAAGACTTGCATTACTCTCCTTATCTCCATTAAGTCATACTGCTAACAGATCATGCAGGTTTACTCCCAGAAGAGACTTCAATGAGGAAGTCTGAGTAGCTGATCAACGTTTAAGGGAAGAGAATAACCTGAAGAGAAGCTAGTCCAAATGAGTAATCTCATCTCTCATCTTTTTTTCACATACTTTTACTCATAAATAATAAGATTTTATAAAAAAATAACAAGAGTACTCCATAGTGTTCGGTTATTATCAGATTACCACACCCTAGGAACATTTTATGGACAAGGAAGCATGGTCTTTTTGCATAATTCAAATGGAATTTTCATGTGTTAATAAGACAAGACACTACTTTGAAGTCTGTATTTATTTCTGTACAACGAAAGAGCCATTCAAAAAGCTTGACTCAGACTACTGTATAAAACACTTCCTATTTTCCAGTTACTAGACATTTGACCTCTTAAGGCATATCAGAAATGTTTTCATGTTCCTGAAAAAATAAAAAGAAAAGAAAAATCACAGACCCTGTCAAAATTAGCAGCTGCCATACTCAAATACTGCAGATATTAGGTCTGGGCATGTCACCCTCCAGAGCACCCAGAAAAAGAGCCTGGCAAAATTCACCACAAATGAATAAATTCAGTAAAAAGGCTTGGGGCTTTTTGGTCTGCATTTGAGAAACAAACAAACAAAAGTAGGCAGCTGTAAATTAAGCATTAGAATGTTTGCTTCTGAGTAAAACCAGCTGTGTTTCTAATGAAATGTTTAAACACCCAATGTTGCACAATCACAATTTCCACTTCANTTTCTGAACAAAACCCTTTTGGGTGATCTCTTCTTAGACAACTGCCTGCATCACTCTACCTACAGAGCTCTCTATAAAGTTGTTAATGTAAATTGTCCCTCTTGGTTGGTCATGAGAACCTCAGGCAGGGTAATTTGCGCAGATCTGAATGAACACAAGTAGGAGAAAGGGAAATACTCTCCAAATGCTGCTGGGCAGTAAATAAAGGTGAATCAGTGATGCCCTCTCCACCAGTATGCCCTCAACACAAAGTCTCCTCCAACATCTGCATAAATGTCTTGTTGCATTCACTGGCTGTGGTCTTCAGAGGTGAACTGCCTCTGCCTTTTTACATAGCTTTGTACTTGTGTTCTTTGCCATCAGTGTGGACAGAAAGAGCTCAAAGAATTGGACTCGTGCATGGTCTCACTCTTCATCTAACGGGCAAGCAGACATTACATACAGGACAAATGCAGCACCACACTTAAAACCTCCCCTTTCTCACTCATAAATGTAAGACTGGAAGAACTGACTGAGAAACACAGACCTGTTTCAGGATGACTGATTTGAGGAGAAAAGAAGCTTCAGTGAGTCCTGTGAAAGAAAATACAGTAACACGGAAACTGGAGCTCCAAGGAGGAAGTGGTGTAAGATAACTATTGTCTCTAGATGCATCAACAAAAACCCTCATGATTTTTAGATATTTAAGGAGTATCTTTGATTGTATCATAATCTGGCATGCTAAAATCATTTGGCTGTGATGAAGCAGCTCTGTGTTCTTCAGGGTTTTTTTTTTCTGTTTATACTCCCCAATAATTTTATGATGAATGCATGAATGCCTAGATAACAAAATTAAAATTTTAACAGTGAATTGCTATTGTTAATTACCTTTCACTGATCCCTAAGGATGGATGCCTGGGGGTCTATAAGATCATAGCCGAAAACCATTATGATCCTGGCAGCAATTATTATTTCTCTTCTTACAGAAATATTTCTTAAGTCTTTTCAGGACAAATTAAAACACTTCATTTCTCAGGGGGCTATTTCCTCTTAAAACTGAGGGTACCTTGATTCATCTAGTAACCGTATGGCCCTCTGGAAATTTCCAGCTTTCTACATTGAATAACATGTGTGTTTAAGGAAGCTGCTCAAGAGCTACACAACGGAAATACATGGTATTTATAGTCAACAGTTTTCTGAAGAGGCATCTCATCCTAACATGCATATCTGACTGAGATGAAAAGAAGCCTTATTGTGATAGATGTTGATTCATAAAATAGTATTTCAGTGCAGTAGTTTCTTCAAGGCTTATGGTACATCAGTTCAGGTTGGGTTATCAAAAGAGTAAGACTGAGATCCTCAAAGGTACTCATGTGAAGATTTATAGAAAATATTGTGGAAGTTTGGTGCCTTTGAGAGACTGGGTCCTGTGCACATCTCTTGTAGGTCACTCTAAAGGGGAAATATAAGAATTTTTCACAAGGGTTACATTCAAAACAGATTCACAGAGATTTCTGCAGGCATTAGGTTAATCAAAGCAAACAGTGTATTTTGTATCAGAAGACTCAAAACTAGCCAAGAACATTGTTGTTTCAGAAGTGCAGCTTGACTGCTCATGGCACATCCTTTGTGAAAACACTGCTAGGAACTCTGCCTTTTCCTGGGAGGAACACGGCAAGAGTATTGCATTTGTCAGTGCCCCATGTCCCAAACTAGTTTTTAAGCCTTAAGTTTGGGTTGAATTTTTTAACATTTGCTTCTGTTTTTAAAAGAAGGAGAAAAGTGCTCTCTTTCTCAAAATCTGCCCTCCCCCCCCACCAATTCCCTGAGATGCTGAGCACCAATACACCAGGAAATGGATGCTGAGCAGTATGAAGCAAAGACTCTGGAAAGAAGGAGAATGGGGCGCACTCATGCTTAAACAAATAGTTATCAGTAAGTCTCCTTCATGTATATGTATTTATTGATTAGACATTTAATTGCAAATATTGTTTTAAAATCGGAATGAGAAGCTGCACTCTATCTGCTGCAAGGAAAGCCTTTCCCAGTGTTTGTCAGCTCAGTATTTTCTTGTGGGACTAACAGTATATACTTTGCAGTTCTAATGTGCTCTCTCAATTGTTTTTCTTCCTCCTAGTTCTATTGACTAGATTTGTGTAGTACTGCCATACCCCAACAGTCATTATGCAAACAATTTTTATGCAGTCCCTACCTTAAAAATAGAAAGTTATCTCAAATAATATACACAGATGCAGCTTCTTTGCTAGCTACAGTGCCACCCATAAAAGACAATTAATTTTTAAAAATTAATATGTAGCAAAAGCAGTTTTAGCTGCAAATTTTTTTTTTTTCTGTCTACATCCAGGCAAGGATCCACAATGAAAACAAGCATCAAAACAAGGTTATGTAAGCTATCAGCAGTTCTCACTTATGAACCCCTTGGCTTCTTGAAGGATTAGTTGCCAGAAATAATGCAAATAGAAATGTAGAATCCCAACTTCAATATTTATACAACTATTGCATTATTCAAACAGAGACTGATCTTCATAATTGTTTTAAGTTGTTGTCCTAGATTTTGTGCATTCCTAGGAATTTGACAGGAATTTGGGCTGGGAAAGGCTTAAAGGATTAGGAAGACAGTTATGGAGAGGCAATATCTTCATTGAGACAGCTTGCAAGGTGTTTTTTCCTTAAAGTTGAGACTTTCAGTGACCAAAGAAACTGCAGTACATTAAACTGTAAAAGAGCTGTGAAAAGTTGAGCCTTCTTTATGTTCAGGTACAAGTCAAAGGGAAAGATGTAACACTTAGATTCTAACTAAATAAATAGCATAGCAAAAACACTTGCTCCTACCTATGCACTAAGAGGCAGATAAAATTGCCACCACTGCACCTGCGAAGACAGGTTTGCACATCTAGAGTCAGATTGCTGCCCCAAACCAAATCCACAATTGTGCTGTTCAGGCACTGCAGATAAGTGTGAAATGCCTTATTCATGCTGATGATGAAACAGGAAGGAATGAAAGCCTGACAGAGGAAGGAGAGAGCTAGGAGTGGCTGTCCTGCTGAATAGCTTCAAAATTAAAAATGAAAGGAACAACACTTAAAGTAGTGATTTTGAGCAGTGAGTGCCTCTTGCAAGGCTGAAATTCTGATTCACTAATAAACAAAAACCTTCTGACAAAAAGTCTTCAGCTGTGATTCTCCATGTAGGCAAGACTGCGGGAGTTACAGGAAAACCCTAAAGGTGAGCTGCCAGGGCTCAGATGGTGGAAAACCTTGCTTGCTGTGGAGCACTTTGTGAGGCTCTCTGGAAGACTGTAGGATGAGGACAAGTGCAAACACAAGAGTACTTGTTACCCTTTCACGTCCTGTTCCTTCCTTGATCATGTTTGTGTTTGCCAAATGTGTGGAATGTTTGACAAAAACAGGGGTTAGTGAGTTGTGCCAAATGCTGTGTGCACTCTCACTCATTTTTTTCCACAATCTCCTCAATGCAATGAAGAGTTGTTGTCGTACTTGCTGGGGAAGACCACCAAGTCTTCAATTCATCAAATCTGAGGCAGAGACCACCTGCACAGAGTAACTGAAATGTTGCCACCTGTTTATATTGCACAACTGGTGCTACTTATCAAATGTCATCTGAAGGTACTTGAAAGAAGAGATGTTGGTAATTCAGAGGTGGCTTTTCACATGTTACTAATCAGTGGAGGAGGAATGAGACAATACAATGTTTATGGGGAAAAATAAAAAAATGCTCCCTGAAAAGGAAATAAAGGAACTTCCTAATTTATGTATCAAACCCCCCACAAATCTATTTGATCAGAAAGTTTTCCTAGTACCAAAAAGCATTGGGTAGAACTGAAGAATATACAGACCTGAAAATTCAGGCCATCTTCAGGCTTAATGTGGCTTTTTTTTTTTTTTTGTGTAATAATCAAGCATCTCCTTGGGAAAGCAGTAGTTTCCCTGATTTATGAAGCTGAGGGTTTGGTCCACCAGTTTCAGAAGGAATTGATGGTGGCTTAGCAATGCAGAACAACCTGAAAAACCAAGCTTTCAGAAGAGGTGTTGAAATATACACCAGTGAGGATGATTTTTCATATTGCCAAGTATCCTCTATCTGTAATCCTTGCAAGCCAGAGGCTGTTCTCATTCTGGTTACAGAAGTGCTTTCCAACTGGCTGGAGTTCTGAAGTCAGGTTCACAGGAAAGGGAGCAAAGGTTGGTCACTGAGCCACAAATATGACTTCTAGGAATCAAATCCCACAGCATGAGCCTGCAGTTCAAAGTGCAGTTTTTCCATGGACAACTAGCTATAAAGGCTTTTTATGAAGAGCACTTTCACTGGATCAAAGCCTGGGACCATTCCCAGTTCAAACTTATCCTCTGTTCTTAATTTCTTGAAGTACTGAACAAAGAAATGGGAAATCAAGAGTCCTGCAAAATTGAGTGCTTTCTAATGAGGAATAATGTTTATGTTTAATCTAAAGATATGTTGAAAGAATTAAGCAAACTGCTATAGGAAATGCATCAAGAAAAGCCATACACATGTAAGAAGAATCAAGAGCTTTGATGACTAACTTGAATCTATATGTAAATTTTGCATAGTTTGCACACAAACATTTTTGACAAGGGCTTTCTTAAGCAACAAAACCCATCAGATCCAAGACAGAATAGCCCAACAGACCATAGTTAGCTGCTGGGATTAAATGGCCACTTCCTGAAACAGGCACTTAGTCTTCAGGAAGGTGCTGTATTTTATTTCCTTAAAGACATTCATTCAACAAAAAATGCTATAACCTCTGAGTTAACTAACAAAACCGGTGAGGTACAAAAATCAATATTTATACACTGAAACTGAAAACTCAAGGGTTTCTACTGTGCTGAACAGCAGAATATAGGTCCTTTTTATAAACAATCCCTACTGAAAAAATGACAGCTCTGGCACAACTCACAGTAGGAAGGGGGAGAGGTAAGACACATTTTTTTTGTTGCAGAGAAACGTCGCCTTGCTTTGAAGAATGCATGTCAGAGAGATCATCCTTTGAACTTGCTCTAACAGAGCTATTTAAAATATTTCTGTGCAGCAAGAGACCTTGTGGTGGAATATGTGAAAACATTCAAAATGGTGAAATAAATAAGAGGGATTTCAACACTGAGCTTACCCCCAGCATCAGAAACCTCAGTGCTTCTGAATGTTAGCTGCTGAGGTGGATTTTGAAGGAAATATAACTGCTAGACTGAATCACATTCAATGGAAATATCTTAGTAATGTTTTATATTTTATCCCACAGGTTAAACTTCCGGTAAAAAGGAAACTCAATATTACTTTAGAAACTTCAGATGAGACTGGCAGACTACCATGACTCATAATAAAACACTAGTAAAACTGTCTGTAAGAAGTTCCACAGTGAAAAATCAAAGCCACAGAAGAACGTAACTACACTGGGCCCTGAATGAGGAAACTCCAGCCTGATTCTCTACACAGAACACACAAGTGCATTCCATGCAATATCATTGCAGAGAGATAATACACATGGTAACTACACTCACACATGCGTTTCTCCAGGCTGAGTTTTGTGAAAACTCTGAATATCTAGGCAGATAGCAGACTGAAAAAAAAATCTCAGGTGTACCTAAGCACTTTGCAAATACTGGCCTGGAATAGTATTTAGTCTTCCTCATAATAAATCTCACAAGAGCAAGCTTGGAGGAGGAAAAACTTCTTTAAACATCTGTATGAGGCAGTCTTATTCATAAAGTCCCCAATCCATGTGAATGTGACTACCCAATCCAACCAGCAGAAAATATGCTTCAAATACTGGAAGACTCTGTAGGAGCCCAGGCAGGACAGTAGCTCTCCTTGAAAGAAATGATAATGAAAATATATCAGTCTCCTACACACTTCCATACACAACTGTATTCTTATACCAAATGAAAGGAGGTACATTGCAGATAATGATGTTCATTACACAAGAAATAGTTGAGACCAGAGCATGTCTCAAATTATACTGACTCAATCTAGGTATAATTTGCAGCAGCATGGGTATATAACAATAATAATGAACAAGAATAAGGCAACTAGATTTTTTGGGTGATCCCTCTACATCCCCTACTATTTCTGTTTGAAAGCTACTGTACTGAGATCTTAACCTTTTTCTTAGATATTATTCTAGGCTGTAGTCCAGCTCCGTAGCCTGCAATAAGTTGCACTGCAAAAAGTGACAGAGCTTTAACAGAGGACTGTTTACTTTGCACTTCTAAAGGATTATCAAAAATCAATAGCTTCAAAATTGGTACTGGTTAAGACAGTGTGCCTAAAAAGTAAGTATTGTAGGATCCCTCTAGAGTCACCTGACAGCACTTTTTAGTTTTCTTCATCTAACCTTTAGGTCATCTGACACAAAAAATAATAATCTTGGTTTTTTAGCAAGCATTGTTTTCTTTTCTGCTCATAGTGTCACATAAAATCTAAATTCTTGTATTTTTTTCCATATATCTCTCTGAATGAATACATATATAACAACTTAATAAGACTCTCATTCTCTGAGTCCCTGCTGCCATATAGTTCTATTACACTCAAAATATTAATGCCTTTTTTTTCCTTATTGTTTTCAAATCTTGTATTTAATGCACCATTCTGTTACAGCTACAGATAAGATCCAAGGCATTTTTGTTGTCTATTAACAGGTGCCCAGATATATGTGTAGCTGGGGTTTTGGCTGCTCATCCTTCTTATACTGATCATGCAGTGCTATGACAGCATTCTGCCACATTCTGCTCATGCGGTGCTGTGGCACAAGATTGAATACTTTGTTTCAGAAACACATTTCAGGAGAAAAATACCTCTGAGATCAACATTCCATGCCCACCTCCACCTGTTTCTTTTCACCCCGTGCTGGCAGAAAAATTTGCTTCCCATGAAAAAGTCTGACCAAAAGGCTTTTCCAGTGTTAGTCAAAGCTCATAAACTCGCACTTGGAAGTAACAGTTTTTCCCACATATGATTTGAAATGTATTTACTCCCATTACTTTCTCTGGCTTGACTAGATCTTCAATGATGCTGTTTGCCACCTGATTGCCATGATCCCCTAGATAAGGAAAAAGGCCTCGCCTTTTAACAGCTTGGTCACAAAGTCAAGTTAACAGAAAGATAAAGCCCCCTGAACTTCCAGCTATGGAAATATCTGTGAGCTGTCACATTTTAGCTTTTAGCCTCTTTTGCACTTTTTGACCATCAGCTTCTGATTTATTTAATTTTTTTTTTAATTTTTTTTTTAGATTTGAAGAGTGATTTCTGAAAACAAGGAAGTGATTTGATCATAAAAACTGCCTCCTTTTGGCCTTGTACCATTGCCTGGGGACTTAAAAAGGACAGAAAAGAAACTGCCTGTATATGTGATCTTTTGTGCTGATGAGGCAAGCAGGACAAATAAGAATGGAATGCATCTTTGCTGCTGAAATACCATTCTGTATTTAATTCAAAACTGCTTGTGTATCAAGAGTGATTGAGAAAGGATATGTAAAAAGTCTTGATGTATGGCCAACATGAGCAAGTCTGTTGAGTACTAGTGCATTCACAGATGTTCCTCATTCTTCCTAATGTTCTTTTGGATACTGAAATCATTGATAAAACTTGTACCAGTCCCAACATAAATAATCAATATGTCAAAAGTTACTTCAGAATGAACATAGTACACTGCATAAAAGCCAACAACCCACTGAAAAAGCAGAATCACCTAGAAGCTATTGATAAGAAAGGAATTTTATATAGTTCTCCCCTGTGAGAGCCTCCCTAGAACCATATACTTTAACTCAGCAGAAATTAGCCTTTAAAAACCCCTCAAATACCCATAAATAGAACACATAATAGAACATGATAGGGAAAATAAACTTAGATTCAGCTCTGAGTGATCTAAAGTCTTCCATCATTCCAATCAGATTTCTTTGATTTTAAAGTGTTTTGCTGCTGGGGGAGCAAATAAATGACAACAGCTTCTAACTTCCTCTCCTTTCCTTTCTAATTCCTTCCTACATCCTGGAAAAAAAGCCACTATCTCTTCATTATTTAGAAAACTTCTAATATTTCCTGAAAATAATAAAAAGACTTTATGCTCTTTATCCAAAAATTTGTGGATATGTGCACGTATTATATACACCATCCTACAATCATCACTTGTGGTCTTGAAAACAAGTTAAATACTTCTGTAGTTACCCTGACTATTGAGTTAACAACTTACTTAAATACTTGGATTAGGTAGAGCATAAAAGTAATAGAGGAGGTACAACTGACACCAAAGAAGGCTTCAAGCATCAGTACCTTGTTATCTATAAGTAGCCTCCCATTGACAGGTCCACACAGTTCTGGCTCTTTCTGTCCTTCTCCTCTCTTCCTTCTGCAGTTCCAGCTCTCTCCTTCCTGGCCCTAGCATGGCCACCTAACCTTGTCTGTCCCTTGTACATCATCTTACCCTTTCTGTCCCTCCCACGACCTCCCATCCCTTCCTCCTCACAGCACAGCCACCAGATTCCACCCGGCTCCCTCCCTGCTAACTCACTCTTTTATCACACCCATAGTTGTGAGGGCAAGGCTGTTCCCACTCTTGGATAATCAACACAGCTGCAATATATCAGGGGCAAGGTTGCCTTCAGCACTGTCTATCTGTCCTCCCACATAAAACTGGAGAAGAAATAAATTCAAATCCAGTTGTATGTCAAGCTGTGTGCCTATAAATGTATGGCAGCATCATACTGTCTCATCATTTCTTTGTAAAGATTTGGATAAGGAAACTTCAAAATAACAACAGCTATTCCAAAGTACACCTTCATCTCAGGTTGCTACATTTCTCCAATTTCTGATATTGGATTTTGGTTTCATAAACGTTTAATTAGCATTTCTGAAGAGCTTCTCTGCCTCTTTGCTGTTCAACAATAGCATAGTATGAACCAGTAATTTGACATGTAAAATAGTTTCATTTCCCACAATACTTTTACCTGCCTTTAAGACATTTATCTACTCTCTGAAACATTCAAATTGGTTGATAACAGGAAATTTCATGTGCCTGACCACATTTCACTTTTTCTAAAGCATAAGCATTTTTGGCATTTCTTTCCTTTTCTTTAAATTAAATTCCCTTTTGCTTTATTTTCAGCACCCTTAAAGCTCCTTGTACTGTAATTATTTATTACATTAAATGAGGTCTAATGAGAACAAGATCGAGTTCTTTACACTCTCCACCAAGCCTACTAACTTCAGAAAGATGTAATAAATTATAGTTCCATGATTCCAAACTCCTGCTGTGTGTTGTCATGGAACACACACGATATTTGATGAAACTAATAGTTTTCCAGAAAATATTTGGTGGATAGATAAAGTCAGAAACGAGAAATGCTAATCTTACTTGTACATTTCCAATTAATTCTTCCCACAACAACAGCTATTACTTTTGAGCAGAATGCTGTTCAACTGGATGAATTCCAACCACTCCAGTAAAAAGGGCTTGGTTTCTAGTGCTGTATGTTCCCTGGTTAAACAAGATGCCCTTGATCACTGTCTCACAGCAACAGCTTTTAGTCCCAACTTAACAAGTTTTCCCCTAAAAATATATGACTGTCACTGGGCTACCAAAACTCTTTTTAAGCTATCAGTCCTCATTTTCACTATGTGTGTTAAAAACTCATAAACTGAGAGCCTACCTGGAATAAAGGGACATAGAACCAGGATTGCTGGCTATTCTCTGTGGTTGGAGCAACTCAAGGCCTCTTAGCAGACTTCTTCTCTAGGACAAAGCAGCAGTGGTCTGCTCTACAGACAACAACAAAGTGGTCTTTTGCACCATGAAACAATGCACTTGCAGGCCCTAAATCTGGCACACAAGAGTGGAATTATTTCCATTCAGGTGAGGCAAGTACTGTCCTGCCTATATAAAATTTGCTAAAATGGTATCAGAGTGTTCCAGCAGAAGTGAAAGAGTTAAACAGAAATCATGCATAAATCACATTTTGCAGGAATCACTCTGTTACAACAGATTGTGGAGCACTATTTTTTCCCACTCTTTCTGATACAAGCACCCTAGGCAAACTTTCTAATTAGAGCAGCAGATGTATGCAGTGCCATGTCTCTGTGAAGTTATTATGCCCAAACCAAATTTTGTCACCAGCAGCCAATAATTCGTTTGTCTACTAAGGACTTGAAGTGGCCGTATCAATTATTTAAAAACATACTAAGAAGAGGAATCCATTTAAAATCTTCTGGGAAGCCCAGTTATAAAACAGTGCATGTTCAGGTTTCATTCACAATATTGTCTTTTTAAAAATACAATATTACTAATTAAGGCTTAGTGCATTAGGCCATTAGTATTTGAGTGATTCATGACAGCATAACGATCTTGCTCATAATTTGTGCCTTAATTTATGGGATACTAAGAAAATAAAAAGGAAAAAAACCTAAGCAATTTGCAAAACTGAAACTCATCCAAAAGCTGCTTGCAGTAATTTCTCCTGAAAAGTGATTTCACTGTGTGTAAGTGCTATGCTGGTAAGAAAATGCTTCCTATGAATAATTAAAGGATAATGAAAGTTTCATGTGTTAGAAGACATCCTCAAAACAGGACTAGAAAGAAGAACAGTCCTTTTCATTCAGACTGTCCACATTTCAGACCTTAAAATAACATGCTTCTGAAAGAAGCATTTAAAATAAACTATTTAGTGAAATATATGACTATTCAAAACTGACCAGAAGCTGTAATAACAATGCAAATTAGTACAATTCTAACAAAAATTGCAGCAGAAAACAAAGGTCTGCACAGTACCAAGCAACCCTGAATGCTATGGTTAGCCATGAAAGATGTGGGTTATGAAAAAAGCATGTCAGGGTTATGAACAAAAGCTTTACAGAGAGGGTCTACAAACTTTTGTTGATTGCACGTCTAGGTAGCTGTCTAAGAAGATCCAGCCACTGTCTGACTCCTCTAGCTGGAGTATGCTGTGGATCTGGAGGTGTCAAGGTTTGGAACCCATCACAGACAGTCTGCAGCTCTCCTCATCTATACAGGCACACATCTGAAAGAATTTATAGGATTGTAGGACTGGATTGTATCTTGAGCTTCCCATTCTCCTGGCAGATGTGGCTGATGTCAGCGAATGAACATGAGTTACAGGAGATGAGAGGAAGAAGGAAAGAAGCACATTGCCAACAGCATTTCAGAAAAACTGTCTAAAAGTAATAGTAATTCTGCTGATCTGAAATATCCACACCTAAGACTGACAAGACAAAAGCTTAGCAAGATTTTCAAAGAGGTCTTTGGTGCAAAATCCTCTTTAATATTGATGGAAGTCAGTGAGTGATTCTAGAGTGTGATTTTCCAAGAAGTCTAAGTTTTTGGACAGCTTATCCTCCTGCCTCCTCAACTCTAGCTGTTATTGAACTCTACTGTTGCCACACTACATGAGAGCAGTTACACTTACAGGCAGGAGGACCAAACAAGCAGCAGCATTCCTTGGGAGAAAAACTGTTCCTCTGCTGCCAAGGAGCCACCTTCACCAAAACTTTGCTGCTCTGAGAGTTTGCAAATGATCATGCAAGTGAGATCTGGTACATTGGATCAAAACATCAGCTAAACAGCAGAAAGGAATGCATGGGTGGGTCTGAATGAGGTTACTGTGAGCAAATTTCAGTCAGGACATTTGAAGACAAGCCTGTCATATTCCTAAAACACTACTGAAGTGCAAACTCTGCATGATTCCAAAAGATGCTTGGCTTGGCAAGAAGCCACGGACTCCAATTGAGGAGGTGTCTGCTTAAGAAATAACTGAAGTCTTTGTAGTCTGAAGAATTAACTAAATCTCTAACTAAACATATATTTACACTTTCCATTTTAAATGGTTTAATATTACAGAGCTACTCTTCTATGTAGCATTTAGGTGGCAGTTTAGAGCAACATCTGGGTTGATGGAACCATTTATATAAAAAAACTCCCGTTTTGTGGTGAAAAACATTAAATTTGGATTAAACTCTCTTGGTCAGTCTCCCTATTTCTGATTATCAAATAGGCAGGTTAGGTTTCAGTCTCCTATATCCAAAGGCCATAACTCTGGAGGGAACCAGAAGCCCTCTCATAGATTTTTCTTCAGTTGCAGGAAATGAAGCTAGACTTGTTGTGTGGCAAACCCAATCTCTTCTAACACTGAATATAAGGACTCCCTTTGATGTCCTGACTTTCTAGTACAGCCACTGCCTGTCATCCCATGTCTTCAGCTACTCAGAAAACTTGGGGTCTCTATTCTTCTCTCCACCTCTTCTCATGCATATAATTAATCTGTAACTACAGTTAGTATTTTTAAAAGTACAGCCTCATCTCGTGATAAGCTTATTTCATCACATTTTGAAACATAGGTAACCTCTGTTCAGTAAATTCAAAACTCTCTTCAACAGGCTCTCTGTTTAGCAGGCTGCAGTACACAAGTATTCTTGGTAATGGAGTTGCAGCAATTAGGTCTGGAACTGCCTGAACATGCCACCTGTTTTTCAGTACTTGACTACTTTGATCAATCTTTACTACATAGGAGGTTGGCACGCCGTTACAGGCCATAGCTGGTACTTGCAAGTTTTTACTCATCCAATTTTATCATGACTTGATTACTAAAAGTCAGGTCGAGAAAACCTTGGTTTACATCATCCTTCTCTGCTCCTCCTCCCCCCCATACTCCCCGCAAAAGCTGGAAATCCCTGATTTTGCTTTTCTTAGCTTCACTTCTATCACCCAATCATATTTCCTTTTGGTTTTTTCTTTTTTTTCCACTTTTTTTCCCCTCTTGATTTATGGAAGACCTAATATTTCCTAAATGAAGTAAGAATTAATTTGTAGTTAACGTAACCTTATTGATAAAAAGGTTGACTTACTTGATTTGCTTTGGTCATGTAAAAAAATCCCTGAATAATGAGATGCCACCCACAGATTGAAAATTATTTCAATAGGTCTTCAGTAATAACTCCAAACCATGGGTCCTATGCTGCCCCATGAAATACAAAGCTTTTACAGGTTATATCTTATGCCATTATTTGTTATGATACCTCTCCCTCATGTGCTGATTCTTACCATAGCAACAGCACGTGGAAAAAGAAATTCGAAATCAAGAAGCATCCAAAGCATCCCAGGAAAACAGATCAGACACTACCATGACATATAATTATTATATTTTTTCCAGATCTATAATTTATTTTTTAATTTAAAAAATATCTGGTGGGGTTTATTTTTGTTTTTTTCTTTAATAACAGCAATGTAAATAACACTTCCGTGTGCATTGCTGCATTCTTTTAAGCCAGCAAAAACATTCTGGATTGATGAACAGAGATAATGCTAAGGACTCTAGGCTCCTTCCCAGACCCAACTTCTTTGCACACACACACTGACAATCTATTCCCCTACATGGATTTTGAATCCCTTCCATGTCCAGGTCTGCAGGACAAATATGACTCAGAGCTGACTCCTGCAAACACTCAAATGCGAAACTGCAGCCCCACTAGGTTAAATGGGACAAATCCAATGAGGAAAGTTATTTGCCCACGTAGATATACAGAAGTTATTTGCCCACACAGGGATACAGAAATCTTGATGCTGTGACACACACCCTTTTCCATGAAGAAGAAATCTACACCAGGATTAAAGGTAGCTCATTACTAATGGATTAATGCCTTGCAGATAACATGCATAGTCATTCTGCAGGCAAGGCAAATGTCAATGGCCCCAGGAGAAAGCTGAAAGGAGTGTTTGGTGTTGGGCAGCTGATATGAGTTACAGTTCCAGATGCTTCATTCACTGTGGAATTTTACTCTTTCACATACTGCTTCTTGTGGTAGTATTATAGCATTGTCATGGTAGATACTATTTATTGTGGTATTTAAAAATATCTGATAAATAGAACTGTATCTTATCCATCCATGTTAAATTCCCAACAGAAAAATAAAGATGAATAATATGCAAATAAGTAATTTTTTTATAAACGAAAAAAGCAATAATTTCACTTTAGTTAAATACTAACAACCTGTATAACATGGTAATGTATAAAATTGCTTAAAATATTTCACATGTAGGGGGCTATGACTTTAAAATTGCAAATGATGTAAAGCTTTGCTATCATGACTTTACTCTTTGGTTTTTGAAAAAAGAACAGAAATAAAAAACTGAAAACATTGTGAATGGATAGAGTATTTCACTTGGAAGGAACCTAAAAGGATCATCTAGTCCAACTGCCTGACCAATTCAGGGCTGACAAAAAGTTCAAGCACATTATTATCAAAATACCTCTTAAACACTGACAGATTTGGGGCATCGATCACCTCTACAAGGAGCCTGTTCCAATGTTTCACCATCCTCTCAGTAAAGAAATGTTTCTTCATATCTAGTCTGAGCCTTTGCTGGTCCAGTTTTAAACCATTCCCATGTGTCCTGTCACTGGGTACCCAGGAGAAGAGCTGAGCACCTCCCTCCTCATGTTCTCTCTTTAGGAAGCTGTAGAAAGGTCACCCTTCAACCTCCTCTTCTCCAAACTAGACAAGACCAAAGTCCTCAGATGCTACTCAGAGGACATATAGTCCAGCTTTGTTGGCTTCCTCTGGACACATTCAATAACCTTCACATTTTTCTTGAATTGCAGGGCCCAGAACTGCACACAGTACTCAAGGTGAGGATATGCCAGCATTGGTCCCCACAGATTTTTGAAAACTATTTGAAATAAATTCTTGAAACATAAAAATACCAGCCACTTGAATTTCCTGTCCTCTATTTACATTATACTTCAAAGATCTCAAATAAAAAAAAAAATACACATTCTCTTTACCAGTGATTTTAAAACCAGAAAATGTGCTTAGAATCAAAAGTTAGTAATTTCCGGCTTCCCAAATGAAGTATTTATCTGTAACCGAGTGCCAAAGCTACATGAAATCCAGTGCATTCTTGATATTAGATAGTCCAATATGAAAATAGCTTTGCTTAGAGCATAATGGCTGCCTCTTATTTGAAAGACTAATGCTAAGAATATTGCATCTGTGCAAATGTTAAGAACTCAACTTTCACCAACTGAAATTTAATCCAAAGGGGAAACAGGATTTTTTTTCGAACTATAAACAAAGATTCTTTCTGTCTTACTTGAACTATTTATAGTGAGAAACCAGAACTAAGCCAAACGAAAATGAGTCTGCAAAAACCCCGTGGAGCACTGTGCACTGGAAGATCAAACCTCCCAGAAGAGAAATGTGGGTAAGGCTCTTGACATATCATTTACACTCTGAAGGTCAATAGTGAAGTCTGGTTTAAGGTTAGTCATCTATAAATGTGGGGCATGACCAGAAACCTATTGTGCCTAAATCTACACCATCGTCTATCCTCCACAAGAACTTAGGAGTCATCCCTAGAGCTGGCCTCTGTCCAGCAAAAACTTTGCTTTTCGAGCAGTGAGCAGTGAGCAGTGAGCAGGACTGCTCCACACTGAAGCAGTAAACATTTTACATTGAAACTCAAGTACAACAGCTCAAGTAGTCCAAAAACAAAGTAATAAAAGCAGGCCATGAACATATTTAAGAGGAAAAGAAACCAGAAAACTGGAACAACCTCCAAATGGAGTATGGGAAGTAAAAAAAAAATAAAAATCCCTAAATAGTTGTAAGAAGGAGTTTGATCAGTACATGAAAGGAATTATGTGACATCTTGGCTGCAAAAGCAAGGGACTGAACTGGATAACCCAGAAGAATCAGTCATATCTTTTTAGGAGCATGAAATTCTCTATAGGTATGTTTAAAGGGAGAAAGTAACGTTTTAAAAAATGTTATGAAAAAGACACCAGAACCCATAGAACATGATCAAAGCAAAATCTAAGATCATCAGCTAGTATTTATGATTTCTTAGACTTTCAAAATATTTTATTTAAATAAGTTAGCTAAGATTTTTAAAAAATACATATTTTATTCCAGTCTAGACAGCATGACATCATCTGCCTGCATTTTATTTCTCACAGGGCTGGGTAAACCGCTTTTTTCAACCCTCTCTTTTAAAGAATGGAATCTGTAATGCGGTTTAGCATGTATCTGTGTATTTCTGCATAATCTAATTTCACCATTTAATATTTTAAAACAAATCATTAAAAAGATAACCAATAAGACCTGGGAGCTTTATATTTCATTCAGTACAAAACATATTCTGATCTTTGCCTCATTTTCTCTGAAGGCATTTTTTTTCTGAATTTACTTTAATCCTTCTATATAGTTTCTTCTTATTCCAAGAGAAACTTGAATCATGTATTACCATTTAAAAGCTTAACACATTCTGCACACTGCAGGTGTAGGTCTGAGACAAAAGGGGAAGAAAAATGTTTTGTTTGGGAGCCATAAGCACTGGGTTAATATAACAGTGGGTGTAGCACTGGGTTCATAAAAAACCGGTATGGAATATGGTGGGGGCCCATGATGGAGATGCACATGAAGGATGCGAGATGGAAGCCTGAAGCTTCCTGAAGAACTGCTGAGCAGTGGACTTTGTCATGCATGATACAAGGAGGTGAAGTAAGCCCCAGGTCACAGGCTCAGCTGCGGTCATGAGGGACAGGGTAGCTGTTTGTGAAGAGTAGGAAAAATGCCCAACTTGATCATGTAATTAAAGACTTCATGAGCAGGTATGTCCATGGATACTGAATTAAATACAAAGACAACATAAATATTCTCTTTTTGTGACTTTTAAATGCTTGATTTTGCCTCTTAGATGTTTTTAGCATCTTTTCTCCTCCGCATGCAGCCATTTTAACTGCTCACTCTAAGTACTGTCCCGGGTGGCTTCTTCCTTTCATTGTGTTACCACTCCATGTCTTCCTAGACAGTCTCTCTTCCAAATAATTTATAACTCAGAATCTCACCAGGACTTTCAGACCAAGAGCAAAGATCTATTGTCAGCCCAAGTCAATCTTATGCTGCCTTTTCCTACACCTCCCCTTCACTTTGTCTTGAGGCAGATGTAGTGTAAATATAAGTAGTTAGTCAGATGGATCAAGGATCTGATTGGGATAAATTTTTATTTTCTTATATTACCAGTTGCAGCACACTATTCAAAGGAAAGATGGAGGACTGTGCAGGATTCCCTCTGCAGAAGCAGCTGGAATTTAGACCAACTAAGGCTGATCTTGAAACTGTACTTTAAATTGTCAGTGTACACCTCTCTTTCAGCCTGCCATTTTGCCTTCTAACATTACTTGTGCTTTCTTCCAAACCAGCCTCCAATCTCTGCTATTTGTTATGGGCCTTTTATCTCACATTCTGTTAAATCTTATTAATCCCATCCCAGAGCAATGCTTTTCCCTCTTCCATCCTCTCTTAAGGATACCCTCATACTTTTTTTAAATTTTTCCTTACACAGGTACTTGTTACCCTACCCTTTTGTTTAATTGTTTCTTTGAATCCACATATTCTACTATCCCAGATTCTGCCTTACATTGCTTATACCTGTAGGTTGCACTTGTAGGTGTCACAAACAAGCAAAATCTGCGTGAGAGTGCAAATTTAGAAGACACTTTTAAGATTTCAGCCTTGAAGATTAAGTATGAGTTTGCCTTTGCAATACATACTGGAAAGATATCACAGGAGTGAAGGATCTGATATCATCCATATGGCACTGCAGATTTCACCTTCAGATTTGAAAGAATCAAAATCCTCCTCTTCCCAGATTCCTCCATACTGCCAGGCAGGAGAATTCTGCCAATCCCAAATGCTAACACAGGCACCTATCCTCACTCAAAACACAGTCTTAAAACTAAGCTGGTGACTAGGAACAGTCACATTTACAATTTTTTTCTAGTCTCTACCTCACATTACCACTGAAAGGTAACTATAAAAAAAGGAGAAGGAAAACAAATTCCTGATCTTTTATTTTACCATTACTGATACTTAAAATTTTATCTGTGTACTACAAAACCTGAGGGTGAGGGTTGCTGAGATGACTAATTAGTTGATGCTTGTGAGACAGAAACATAGAATGGTTTGGGTTAGAAGGTACCGTTAAGATCAACTAGTTCTAATCCCCCTGCCATGGGCAGGGATGCCTTTTAATAGATCAGGTTGCTCTGAGCCCCATCAAACCGGGCTTCAAACACTTCCAAGGATGGGGTGTCCACAACTTCTACGCATGACCTGTTTCAGTGTCTCATCAGTGCCTCATCTCTGACATGTAAAGAGTAACCAATTAAGTACCCACCTGCTTCTAAAATTCATAAAATATTTTCATATTAGGTGAAAATACAAATACAGATAAAATAATTTTCTGCATGTAGATGGACAACCAGAAATATACAGCTAAAAGACTACATTTTCATATAATATAGAATTAATATATTTAAAATATTCCTATACTTAGCATATGCTTTATTTAGACCTCAGATTTTAGAAAGAACTCTCAATTTATTTCATCCTGTGATGGAATCAAGCAGTGTCGTGTTGCAGAAATCAAATGAAAGTGCCAAGGAATTTTGGTTTAGTTATGCAGACTGCCTGAAACACGAGCCATCTCAAAGAAGATAAGATTCTCTGAAGTAATAATAATAGATACTTCACACCTTCCCTGTTGTCAGTGTTCTTTGAGCATGTTTGGAGTCTCTCACTTAGGCAAGAAATCCTACTGAAGTCAAGAAATTATTTAACACGAATAGGAATTGCTGAATTTAGTCACAGCTCTGCTATCCCATTTTACAAACCCCACATTCAGGGCCACTTTGGGAGATTTTTCTAAGATGTGCAATGAGAACTCCTGAGACATGGACCCTGCCTCTGTAATGGCTAAGTGAAAGCTAAACCTTAACATTGAATTTCTATACTTTTATAGCCTAAGTCATTTCCCATTCAATACTATAAGGCAAAATGTATAAATCTTTTCAAAAGGCACACAAATGAAACAGAACACACTTCTCCATTGATATCACAACAGGAGAAAGAACTGTTCACTTTCTTATTTAAGTACAAGTATTTACATTTGCAAGTTCTACCTTTCTGTTCCTGTTATAGCCTCAGCTGGGTTACACAAATTTGAAACCTGATCTACTCTGAGGTGTTCCTGGAAGCTGGCCATCACAGCATTTGGAATCAGATGATCTTTAACATCTTTTTCAATCCTAAGTTATTCCACGGTTCTATGATTCTACAAAATTTCATTAAGTTTCTGTACTGCTGATAAACACTCAGATTTTGTCCCACAAGGAAGTCCAAAGAGACTTGGAAGTACATCAAGTACATCATGGCCAGGTACTTGTCTTCTTCAGAAAGATAGGCTTTTTTGTTTATCCTGAGGGGTTTTCTAAGCCCACATCAGGATCCTATTTCCTTCCTAGTTCACGTTTCCTGTGTTTCACAATGTTGTCTTTGAATACTGGTGTACTCAAGGTTACTGAGGCAGCCATCATAACCTAAAGATATTGTGGGAAACTGCTAAGGTTGACTTGTAGATGTTTTATACTGAATTCTCCAGGTGAAAGAATGGTAATGGTATGACTGGTAAGAGAAGGATACAGTCATGGTGCTTTATTCTGCTAGATCTAAAAGAACACTACCACTTTGATTTACATAATATTTTCCAACTTTTATTGCATATTAAAAAATCCTTATGGGAGCTCCAGATCCCTCATTATAAAAGATACTGTTGTATACAAAGTGCCAGTATGTTTGAAACATACCCTGCCACTATATACGTGTGCTGGGTTTAACTGGGATTAGAACTAATTTTCTTCACAGGAGCCAGTATGGGGCTAAGGTTTGGATTTTTCCTGGAAACATTGTTGATAACACAGGGATATTTTCGTTACTGCTGATCAGTGCTTGCACAGTGTGGAGGCCTCTCCTGCAAGGAGGCTGGGGGTGCACAAGGAGCTGGGAGAGGACACAGCAGGGACAGCTGACCCCAGCTAATCCAAGAGATATTCCTTAGCATATGGCATAATATGCAACATATAGAGCTGGGGGAAGAAGGAAGGGGAGGGATGTTCAGAATGGTGGTGTCTGTCTTCCTAAGTCACTGTCAGAGGAGACAGAGTCAGGCTTTCCTGGGGATGATGGAACACCTGCCTGTCCACAGGAAGTGATGAAAGAATTCCTCATTTTGCTTTTCTTGTCTGAGTGACTTTTGCTGTACCTGTTAAACTGTCTTTGTCTCAACCCATGACTTTTTCTTTTCCTCTTTGGATTTGGATTCTCTGCCCCATTCTGCTGGTGGGACAGTGAGCAAGTGGCTGTGTGGTGCTAAGTTGCCAGCTGGGGTTAAATCACAATAACATGTTACTTATATTAATGAAACTTCATGTTAATTACTAGTTATTAAGAGGACTAAGTTCTCATCAGACTTCTGCAGTTGGTCCTAAAACCTTGCTATAAAACGAACTATTTTTTTAAATGCATACAAAAGAGCCTGTCAAAAATATTAATAATAAATCCTTCTGCAACTATTTTTAGGTAAACCAAGAGCCAAACTGTAGTCAAGAAAGGTATGTCAGTCCTGAGGCATCCACACCTTGAAAGAGCAAATGAATGCACTTCATCTGTCATTTACAGAAGACAATCATTTTGCTTCCTTGGAATAGGCATCTAAATATATCTAATGCATAGATGACAAAGTCAGATGTTGCAGGATCCATAATCGAAATTATTGGATTCATCCTCCTTGTAGAAAGCTTAGCCCGCTAGCAGGAATCAATAGGGCATTATGTATATCACCCTATTAACAAAATTTAAGTTTTGTTACTGGTACAGTGGCAGTGCTGGAACAGGTACCCAGCACAGAGTTGCAGCAGTGGATTGAGTAGGAGAAACTGCCTCACCCCAGTTTAACCCGTAATTACTTGGGCTGCTCCTAGCAGATTTTATGGGACATGAATGATCACTGGGACTTACAATAAAACTCATTCCGAAAAACGCATTCCCTTTGAATTATGTATAAAAATGTGTCTCTCCTCATGAGACATGAAATCTCATGCTTATATCAAGCAAATTCTGAACATTTTAGCTCCAATACCACAGCTCTTCTTGAATTTGGTTGGAATTGGTGGAGCAGTTACACTGTGTTGTCCAAAGTTAGCAATAATATTCTTTTCCCTTTCCTACAAACACTTTCTGCACACGAAACAACCTCCAGCCTATGCTGGCAAGTAGGATATAATAGCCGGATGCAAATCCAGGGAAAACTGGAGTAAATAAAAACATACTGCAAAGAAGAAACGTTCTTCAGAATGACTTTCCACTTGACCTTCTACCAACAGTTGTCATCAGAGAGCTGTGTTAGCACTACCAGACTGTAATTAAGTCTTCCCTATCTAATAAAGGGAAAACCAAGCATACTGATGAATGCAAACCACAAGATAGGGGTGTTTAATACTGTTAAGGGTGAGGAAGCCCTTTGGTCTCTTAGCCCTGAATAACTCAGCCACTGCAGCACCAGATCATTAGACCCCCTGCTTTCCAGAGAGCCACCCTCTTCTTTTCCCTGCCATACCTGAGCACTTGCTACCTCTGACACTCATCCACATGCACCAAGACTGTGAAGTGAACTGCTTGTAGATCTGTTCAGCATCTGGCTCTTCAGAGTAACACGTCTCCCAGGAGGAAAATACTAATTTTCTTCTATGCGTAAGCAAGTACAGCAGAAGAAAAATACCTATTTTATTATAAAAACTGTATTTCCAGCAGACGAAATGCAAATAGTCATCTTTGCATAAGGTAACATCATTCATCTAAACATCTTAAAATTACAAATATACACTCGGATGGAAGCACATACACATATAGTACCTTTTTAAACTAGTAAGGAAAGAGGTATGTAAAGAGAAAAATTGATTAATTTTTCAGATGCTACTGATTTTAATGTATATTGTGATTGCATTCTGCGTGGATACAGATAAAACCACTGCGCTCCATCCCCAAAACTATCAGGCAGCCCTGTGATAGTTTTCATTTACTTTGTTAAAAATCTAATAAAATCCATCCTCTATACAGTTTCTTTGATAAGTATATGCAAATGGAACAGCAACTTTGCCCTGCAACAAGATATCACTGAACATGATGGGTAGTTGTAATTTAGGACAAGACAAAATATACATGTTCTTCTTTTGTGGAACCACCACATCCACAGAATAAAAACTTCTTTGACTAAGCATTTTAGACTGATATTGAAGAAGAACAAGGTGCAATAATACAAGAAAATAATTTCAGTTGGTTAGCAGCAGAGAGAAATCCCACTTTACTTTCATAGCAGTAAGGTCCACAAGTCAGAGTGACTTCTGAACACTCCATTACTTTGTTTATAGCAGTTCACAGCCTTAAAAGTCTTATTTCAAAGACAAAACAAACAAACAAAAAAGGCTTTAGAAGTTAATAAATCTAAGGTTTGATGTCGCATCCAAGTCTCAAAATATAAGTTAGAGATGTTTAATCTAGGTTAGTACATTACAGAATAAGCTAAGTGTAGGTGTGCTGTCACTCATGCTAATGGGAACAACCCCCAGATCAAACTCAACATTAACCTTACTTCAACACTTTCGTATCCAGCTGAAAGCACTCCTGTCTTTCAGTTGTCATAAAAAACCCCCAAACACATGACTTGCTCTTTTTGTGTACAAACATACTATCTTTTTTTTTTTTTTTCCACCAACAGCTAAGCAGCCAACTTAAGGTTGTAGATTGTAGGTGTGTAGATTTGTGAAGCGAACATTGCATTTCCAGAAACAGTTAAAGGACACTGGGAGAATTCCCTTTAAAAGCTCATGAGAAAAACAATGTTAAGAGTTTTCCATTTCCTGACACATTTTAATGTTGCCGTAGTAAAAGACATCATCTACGTGTAAACATACAATATGCACCCAAAGTAAAATCTAAACCAACTGAGATCTGCTGTCAATAGCATCCTTTGGAAATATCCTAAATCCTGACATGTTGAGATAAAAAATCAGGAAGAGTGCTGATCACAAGTAACTCCTGTGACTTCAGGAGGAGCAGTGGATATTTCAGCCTTCTGTGGATTAAAACAAGGTGGCACGATTTTTATCTACAGAACAAGTGCTGTTCTGTGCTACATGTGATTTTAACAGCAAACTCTACCAAATCAGAAAAATTGTATCACATCGCCATGCTTATCAAGAAAATATGTTTAGCCAGCAGTCAGGGTTCAGCAGAACAGCAGCTGACAAGCTAACATGAATCACCTATATTTATTTGTCTAAACTGCCAGTGCACTGTGCTCATTTTCCAACCCTTTTTCTTACCCTGCATCCCTTCAAGGATGATGTACACAGCACATCAGGTGTCTCTCCCCTCACAGTTATCAAGCACTAGGAATGTCACATCTCACTCAAAGCATGCTTCCCACTGTCACAATCAGCCAGCCACAGCAGAAAAAAAAATCCCAAGGCAAACTTGTGTAGAATACTTTAATTTAGGCTAATTAGAAAAGATGAAATGACCCTTGAAAGCACAAGACTGCTTCCATGACTGCTCCTTTTTGCTGAATGTTATCTATGCAGCATATGGAAAGACAGGATATTTTGGAAATCACATTAACTAGACAGGAAACATTAATGTTCCTGTATCCATGACGGCCTCCAAACACTGATTACAACAACCATTTTAGCTCATTTGTAAAATTTTAGATACAAAAAAGATTCAACCTGTTAGAAAACCATATATACAAAGTGCTCTTTCATGTACTTTGTATTAACTAGATTTTATAAGTAATTTCAAGTCTCACAGCCAGACAAGTGTAATACTTTTGAGCTAATATCTGAAACTGTGTACCATTGTGAAGCCAGTTTCCCTTACAAGTTCTTAAGCAAAATCACCGCTTGTTTTGAAACAAACAAGGGAGATGTGAAAAATCCATGAAAAAGAGCTAGAGGCTGTTATTTTGCTTCATATTAAGTGACACTTTGCAAATGGCACCCTGCAAGTTATGCCTTAACACCTTGTTAAAATGCAACTAAAATCTATATTACCCCGCTTCACACACATAGGTAAAATACATAATGGAAGGCTCACTAAAAGACTTGGGGGAAATCCATGAAACATATAAATTAGTTGATTGCCTCTGAATAATAAATCGTTCCTCAGCAGATTTATAATAGACTGTTTTACCGCAAAAACCCATTTCTGCCATCAATAGGCACAATTTCCTGAAGAATGAAAAACAGTCTAAAACAACTTTGGAACTGGGAAGTAAGCCGGACTCCAATGCTTCTGCTGGCTGGCCAAACTGATAATGTTTCATGTCTCTTTTTCTTACTGAACACTAATATGTAACAGCAAATGATCCCTTTACTCTGGATCACAGCTCTATTTTCCCCACTCATCTCTGGAATAACACTGTCTCAGGCTGCTGGAGGAACAGAAATGCCCTCCCTTCACATTAGCTGTAAAGTTTTCCTTTTCTGCACTCCTGAGAAGCCAGGAGAGGAATGGGAGCCATCACCTTGAAGGTGCCAGTAATGATCAATGGAAAGATGTTCTGGAGCACAAGGGACTGAACTCTGTGGAGATCTCTGTAGCTTTCCTGCATCCCTGACCGGTTTCTCCCCCAGCACTCTCTGCTGTGCTCCTTGCTCTATGTATAGGGACTGTTTGGAAGCTTTAACACTCATCATCCCAGGAACACGAAATACAAATGCACTTTGCACACACACATACCTACACACACACTCACTCTCAAGACACATGTGCACACACACACAGCTCCCCTGGCACTACATGCAATTCAGTCCAAGTCCCCTGTGTATTGCATACACACAGAAAAAAAACCCAAGAAAACAAAACACAAAACAAAACAAAACAAACAAAAACAAACAAACAAACAAAAAACAACCAAAACCAAAACAACAAACAAACAAAAAAAAACAAACAAACCTACCCACCACCAAATCCCAACCAAACATC
The DNA here is from genome assembly GCA_013389925.1 of Aegithalos caudatus. Classification (NCBI taxonomy): domain Eukaryota; kingdom Metazoa; phylum Chordata; class Aves; order Passeriformes; family Aegithalidae; genus Aegithalos; species Aegithalos caudatus. The sequence goes on along the minus strand of WEIU01022736.1, from coordinate 99,589 downwards.
CCACCAAAACATTAAAAAAAAAAAAAAAAAACAACCACCCAAAAAAAACCTAAAGAACGACACAGAAAGGAGGAGGGAATGAGGAAGGGAGTGGGGGTAGGAAGAAAGGAAAAGGAGAAGCTTGTTTTTGTGGTTTTTTTTTTTTTT
>WEIU01022736.1:66991-94724 GCA_013389925.1 Aegithalos caudatus | reverse complement strand
CTCTCCTCTCCTCTCCTCTCCTCTCCTCTCCTCTCCTCGATGTAGTAAAAAAATTCTTTCTAAATCACGAAGCATCAATTGAATTATGCATGTTAGTCATATGTCTGAAAGAGGCATGATCTGTCCTTGCTATTGGCATGTGCAGAAGCTTGTTTTATCAATGTAAGCTAGAAAGTGAATTTCAGGCCAATAAATAGATTTTAAAAATAATATTATCGCACATAAATTGAAATATATATATTTATAGTTTCAGTCAGTTTGGGATTGTCTGACTCTCCCTGATGTCTAGGCTTTTATCTGCTTCTTACCAATCTGAGTTTGGTAAGATCTGTCAATCCTGCCTGGGTGTGATAACCACAATTATGGATGTTCTTGGGAACTTTTCATGGAGCATGTCAAAACCTTCATTTAATATACACTTTCAAATTTAGTGTGGATGTGCAAGCAGTAGTACTTGAAATGATTGGGAAGTCCCCAGAGATCACAGATATGCCAATTACTTTTGACTACGCCCTTTAAGAAATCCCCTCCCCATTACCTATTATTGTGTATAGGGAGTAGCCTTGCAACTTTATTTTCTCCTGTACAACATGATAGAAGCATGAGTTCCTTGTGTTTTAATAGTAAGATTTACTGCATTTGTGGAAGAAGGTATTTCACCAGCAAGCAATGTTAGAATTCTAAAAATGGGATGAGGAAATAAAAGACAAAATAGGCTTTTGAATTAAGAAAAAAAAAAAGGAAACAACACTGAAATAAAACTAGTCTAGTCTGAAATGAAACTAGTCTAATCTTCAGACTAGATCACCAACCTGAAATCTTATGATTTTATAGCTTACCAATTGTTTTGTTAAAATGTTATGCACTTTGCCAATTGTCATCAGACTTCTTTTAAAATGCTATTATTCTAGCCTACATGTCTTTAAAATTATAAACATTCCTAATACTGTCTAGTGTTGAATGAGTTTTTGCTATTTGATTGCAGTTTGATTCAAATGACAGCAATTTTAAATATCTAACTACATCTTAATAGAAATATGACATGCATATTGTCATATTTTTGCTCTAAAATTATTAGCATTGTGATAGATCTGGATACAATTTTACATCATTTGAATTAACATAAACCAGGATAATAATGTGCACTTGTGAGCAAATCTTTTGCTCCTGACTGAGGCAGAGCAGTTGAGCTGCAACTCGAGTAGACAAATGATGGAGTTATGGTGGGAAATCCCTTCTCCTTCAGCAGAGAAGGAGCTGTTATCTTAAGTTCCCTATTAATATGAGGGTTTCTACCCTCTGTCAGAGAAAATGCCTATTGCGATCACTAGTCCAGAGTCACAGCTGTATTTAAGTGTCTGCTTCCTGTCAAAACTGCTTAAACTATTAAGGATTACTTGTGATATTTTGGCTTGTACAGCGTTTTGTGGAGGGTTGTCATACCTAAACTTTCAATATTCATTTATACTGCTGTCCCATCAGTCCTTTCTAGGACAAATTGGTAAATATGTGTCTCTAGATGATGGTGATGAGCACTTCCAGCCCCTATACTCCCACCAATTAATTGCTTGTTATTGAGTAACAGTCTATTTCCTGCATCCATCCAAGGATGTCCCACAGACCAGGATTATTGGACTTTTGTGAAAGTCTGGGAAGAGGGGGTTTCCTCTGATGCCAGCATGTCCAGTGCTGAGTAGGCCGTTCCATTGTCAAAACCCACAACATCTTGGTGGCAACAGCTGTGGAGCCATGTGTTAATAGGCTCATGCCACCTGTTGCTTCCAGTGTCACTGCCTTCAACTGGAAATATAGAGGAGAAAATAACCTGTGTCCCAGATTCCCTTAGCAACCGTCCCAAGGCTCTGAAGTCCTTTTTGATAATTCTTTGACTATGTGTTGCCATGTCATTATCCTCTACATGGCAGAGCAGTAATGGGTAGTAGTCTGAGGGCTGCACCAGGCTAACAAGACACCTGGTGATGTCCTTAATGCCATTCCCAGGGAGGCAGCAGACCTGTGAGTTTGACCTGGTCAACATATTCCCTCTGTTCCCCTTAGGATGGAATTGCTTAACAACTATTGCCCACCTTTTCTTTTCTTGGAGGTGGTTGTAATGAAGTGGGTTAACTTTTCTGATTGTGATGACCCCTCTGGTGTGACTGGACCTTCATTCTCTTCATCCTTTGGCTGGCCTTCTATGCACAAAGCCTCATGTATTTTGTGCCAAGGCACCTGGGGAGTGAGGTAGGCAAAGGATTTTACCTGCCACCTGCAGGGAACATGGACTACCCTCCATGTAATCCTTTCTTTACAACTTCTCCCTTCTCCTTGCTGGGGGATGAATAGAGGATCCCCTTGATCTTGAATTATTTCTGAGGTCTGCTTCTGTCTCAGGGAAGCCAGAGCTGGATTACACCAGTCCAGCTCCCTTTTTGATTCTTTAACATTCCTTAACCTTTCTACCTCATAATGTGATACCAGGTTGAGTAAGTCATCCACCTGGTCACATTTGACACAACAGCTCTCTCTGCTACAGTCCAGTGAAAGGCTCTAGTACTCCCTACAGCCTGAAACCTGAATGGCTCCATATGCTTTTGGGAGCTGTGCCTGGGTTGCCACATCCTTTTTGGTGAGTGCAAATGACTTATCTCCCCTTTAAGTGGACACCATACCTGAGCTCTCTTGGCAAGGGCAGTGGCCACCACCTAAACTGGCTGTTGAGCTGCACTGCCCCAGTGCCCTTCCTGCTTGCCCTGCCTGCATGAAGTGCTGCATCATGCCCTGGATAATGCACCACACCCTCTTTGCCCATGAGCATGAGAACATGCTGCTTGTTTTGGCACCTGGCATCATACACATAAGGCTGACCTCCACAAGCTCTTTCCAATGGATCAGAATGACATTAGCTCTTCCCCCATACTATTAGCTTATTTATTAAACTTTTGTAGGTTATCTGTTCAGACTTACTGGTAATTCTTATCTGACCAAGAAGATTACTGACAGGTTCATTCATTTTAAAAGGAGACTAGAATGTATTTCTCATTTGGCTGTCACTCCATGTTCTTCATTTGTCAGTAAAAAAGTCAAAGCCTTCTCTTCATTTGTCAAATCTGTCTTTCCCATCATATACAGAGAGTTAGAGATTACAACTCATCTCAAGTACTTATAGAAAATATGTTGTGAACAGTAAGAATGAGATTGCTTGACTTTACAGTGCATGTACATAGCTCATAGCATGTGCTACAGGACACCATTGGCAAGATCAAGCCAATAAAATAGGACAGAGACACATAGAAGAGTCCTGCTCCACTCACAGAGACACAAGTGTTGTCTGTTTGGTCTTATTTTCTTTGTCCCTGAAGCCTGTGACAGAAAGACATGAAGTTTCCCTCTTCTGTCATTGCACATGTAAAAAAGTATCAGCAGGATTCTCTTAAGGAAGCAGCTGAATTAATTTAAATTCCAATGAGCTTTTCAAATTTTTGCATCCCTGGAATATTAATCACTCAGAATCACAGAATCAATCACAGCACGGTTAGTGTTAAAAGAGGCCCCTGGAGATCAGCTAGTCCAGCAGGTGCACATAGATCTGGTTACAGAGGATTGCATCCAGGTTTTGAGTTTCTCCAGAAAATGAGACAACTTCCCTGGGCAACCTGTTCCAGTGCTCTGTCACCGTCACAGTAGTTTTTCTTCATACTCAGATGGAACTTACTGTATTTAAGTTTGTTGCCATTGCCCTGTCACTGGGCATCACTGAAAGAAAGTCTGGCCCCATCCTCTTGACGCCTGCCCTTAAGATATTTGTGTGTATTGACAAGTTTACTTCTCAGTCATCTCTTCTCCAGATCAAACAGGCCCAGCTCCTCAGCCTTTCCTCCTCATCAAAGAGATTCGCCAGTCCTGTAATCTTCTCCATAAGACCTACTCTGGATCTCATCTCACAACAGCCAAGTAAGTTGAATAAAGCAAGACTAAAATTCATTGTCAGGTTCAAGCAAAAATCCAGATCATCAGACAAGTTTGTGTGAAACCAATCTGCAAGATCAAGTCCAGTGATTTCTGGGCACATCCATTGTGACAGAAGAGATCTGAGATTAAGCTGGAAATTCAGGCTGAAAACCAGAAACATACCTGGCCAGGCATAAATTTGGCTAAGCCCAAGACAAACACCACCAAGCAAAGCCAAGAAAGAGGCCAAGAGCTTAAAAAAGGCTGTGTGCCTGTGGGCAGTGGTGTGAGTCAAGGCTCCAGTAAGGCTGGTTAGTGCCAGTAAGGCTTATTAGTGCATTCAGAGCCAAGGGCTGTTGGTGAAGTGGTGGTGAAAAGAACAAGGGAATTATCTCTGCTCACTACTTCTTGTGTTTTTGTGCTGACAGGAGGGGCCACAGAAAAAGAGAGGAGATGCAAACTAGGTGTGTAGCAATAAGCCAGTTTAGAAACAAGACAGAGGAGGATAGAGGGGATGGGTGATTACAAACTAGAGAAAAAGGAAACAAAACCAACCTGTGTGAGAACTGGAAAAAGAAAAAAGGATGGAACAAAGAGTAAGGAGGAAAATTGTGGTTCCCATAAACATAATGCAGTTATAGAATAATAACACTTCTATGAAAGTAAGGAAAAAAGCTTAATTATATGTTTTTATTCTACTTATTTTGGTGGCAGCTGGAGCTTTGCCCTTATAACTGTGCCAAAAAGGAAAAACATCCTACTAAGTCATTATATTTCATCTCTTTGTTCTCTCCTTCAAGTTGCCTTCATTTTTACTGTTATGTCTTATTCTGCTCTGATGAAAGTATCTCTACTTGCCATGGGTATCTGTAAGATTTCCTATGAAGATGTCTATTTTTCTCTGTGCTTCTACTTTCTGTTGCCCAACTTCTATCTGTGCCCTGACCTGTGTCATGAATTTCCTATCACCAAGGTAGCATCAGGTCTGTAGCTGACCACATTTTGCACTCTTTCCTTAGGTATGTATTTGGTTCACTCTTTACTTTATTAGGAAGGGACTACTGACTTACAGCAAATCAGAATTTGAATTTGCAGCAATGTGAGTGTAGTTTTGCACCCAGAGAGCTTAGATCAGATAATCATTAGCTGTGTCTAGCATTTTTTTCAACCCATGTCAAAAATGCTTCTTTCACCTTAATGATACCCCTTCCAATGTCATGTATCTTCAGCCTTTCCATCATCAGTTCTTCTGATATTTTTCTGTCAACTCAGATTTTCTTGCTGTCATTTTAGATTTAGGCACAATTTTCATTGTCCTTGTCAACCTTGGACTGATGAGCAATTTCACAAAATGAGAATCAAATGCAATATCATTTTATACTTTCACATTCAGAAGTATATTTTAAGATAAATGTAAATTCCTATTACTTTTTGTGTTAAAATATCTGACAGGCCTTTAATATCTCACAGTCTTACCTTTTTCATGATACATAGTCTAAATTCAATTAATAAGCAGAATATAGGAAAAAATAGAAAACTTATGAAGTCTTTAACAACAGTTGTAGCTCTGATTTTCTTTGCACTGGGTTTCACATTCTGCTTTCAAAATAGCTGAACCACAGCATGAATGAAAATGTTACTTACCAGGACAAGTGAAGTGAAAATACAAAAGAGAATAAAAAATATTTCAATGGAGTATACATACTACTTAATGATTGCAGTAACTTCTTACTGTATTTGGAAAGATATAGCTGTCTATGAATTAATCAAAGCAATTCAACTCTATTTAGTGTAGTTTACCCTTGTGCTTATAAATCTGACCCATAATCCAATTTACTTCCACTTTTATATTTAAATTCATGCATGATCCGACAAATTTGATAATCTCAGTTACCACAATTAATTTCTCCTTTCAGAAAATAATGCATGAAGCACCAGATTTATGGAACTGACCTAAATAGTTTAAACCAAGTGTAATGTAAATGTTGTCAGGAAAAAACACACCTTTTTATTTTTAAAATGGCATGTAGAAGGTGTGTTACTATTTCTGGTATGTGATAACAAGATCAGACAAGACATAGTCCTTTAATATGGAAACAGGAGGCACATACTCAAGTTACTTTCATTTTAATAAGGGGAAATTATATTTATTATTTGAAATTGTTAAATATTGAATGTTGAACAGGGAATTTGCCAAATTAATTGAATTAGTGTATGTATTCATTTGTATTACTTGATTATGTCAACTAGGAAGAAGCAGACTCCTTCTGTGAATAATTTGATTCCTCTGTATTTTTGATGCAACCAACAACGGAAATAGTTTATTTTTCCCATTTGGCATATCAAACCCCATCAATATTTCAAGAATCGTTTTATCCTGAGCCCCATTTTATAAAAACCTTTGTTCACCAATCTGACCTTCTTCAGAACTGGCACTCAATGCCAATTGTTTGGTAACACCTGAGCACAAACATGCCTTAGGGAGATGAATGAAAAGTCCAGTGTCCCCTGAGACAGGGACTGTCCTGGGTCATTTAGGAGTGCTTTCAAGAGTCTTATTTGCACTAATAGTCTTCCAAACATCTCCTAGATTTATTTCACCCTGGCTCTGAGCCTGGAGCATCTCCAGTTCAGGATGCCAGGGGATGGGGTGGGAGCCGCAGTCACAGCCACAGCAGCAGTGGTGAATGCTCCCAGTTTTCTGCAGGCAAGATCAGCTGGGTTAGTGTAAACAGTTTAAGTACATTTTCTCTTCGGTGAGGTAGAGCCTGTGAACTTTTCCACCTGCAGATTACTGGCTCTAGCAATCTTTGACAGGGAAGCATTTCCTCACAGTGAAGGGCAGACATCTCCTTTTCTGCCAAAGCGGGCTCTAAAGTTCAAGTTTGATAGTGAGCAAGTGAATTCAGGTTGGTGCATTGTGGTTGTGCAGACTTCTGGATAGGATGGAATGCTTCTTACTCCCCCTACCTCAAATTGTACTAGGGTTACTGAGTCTGCCCTGTGGGATTTTGACATACAGATTCAGAGATTATAAGAAGCAGGAAGCTCAACACAGTCTCAAAATTACTGTAGATAAAGATAAACCATAATCAGCATTTAATCTGCCAAAATTGATAATTTTTTTTTAAATGGAATCACCATTTTAGCTTACCTTTAGTCCTTTCTCAACAAGTGGTAGGGGTATTCTTTTCCCTTGCTCTGTGTAGGGTAATAAAAGAGAGATGTTAGCCATCTCCTTTCTTTGGGAAAGTCAATGGTGGCAAAACATCAAAATCTTCTGAGAACATGCAACCCCTCAGACTTGAATTGCAGTGTGACAATATCATATTTGGAAGAACTGTTTTTGAATTTTCCGAATATATTCATGAAAGCTATTACAGGAAGGGGTGGGGTGAAGCCATGAGGAAGCAATAGAGACAAACTGATTTGAAGGTTTTCTTAAGACACAATTTTTCTGTGAAGTTTCCATGTCTTTTCTTTCCCATAGGAAGTGTATTAGTGGTATAAATGGAGAGAGTCGTATTTGAGGTGAAGCTACTTTTTACTACTTTAAAAACACCACCACCACCAAAGATCATAGAAATCAATTCAGAATAGTTTCAGGGGGGAAAAAGGGAGTAAGACACGGGAGCTCTACTACTACGGATCTTGTAGGGACCCTTTAGAAGTTTCTGGTGTTAATTGGTCAAAAATTGTTTTATTATTCCAAAACCCATAATATAATGTACTGATTTGTTGGAATTTGGATGTGGTAGGAAAAACTTCTTTGTTAAAATCCTTGGCTCAGCATGGACAGCACATGGTATCAGAGATAAATGAGGATTTTAAAAAGTACCCATTAGCACTAGAAGGCAGGTAGACAGGTGGAGATTCTCTATTTCTCATAATAGCAGATTCTGAAACAGCAAACTTTTTTCAGTTTTTAGCTATCCCAGAAAGAGGAGGCTGACTATGAAGCTATATTAGAGAAATCTGAGGAGTATTGTGTTCCATCTGAAAATATATGAATATATACAGAAAAATATATATTTTGGCAGAGATTGTGTGATGGGGAAAAAAAAAAACCACTGAGGAATTTCTGACTGATAAAGACTGGAGAACTAGGCTTGCAATTTTCAGTACCTATGTCTTGAATTAGAGAACAGATCTTGAAAAGAGGAGACACAGAATTAAGCTATGATTAAAGCAAATAGAATTAACCAATCAAAACAAGCAATGTAATACAAGCCTTTAATTTGTGGATGGTTTGCAGTCTGGACATGACAGAATATCCAAAACATTAAAGGAATGGAGGATTTAGCTAGAAAGGCATGAAAACCTCAAAGAGAAACTCCACAAATAAATACCACGAGAGCAGCATGAGCTGAAAGCAAATGGGACGTTTCTTCTTCCTAACTGCAATACAGGAGACCAATTAATGAGCTGTCAGAAACAGTTACTTGCCAAGGAAAAGCCATAGGTAGCAGAAGGTAAGGAAGTGAAATTAAAAACTTAGGGGAGGAGGATTACCCCACTAAGTGATTTTTTTCTGCATGTATGGTAAAGGAATTCTCAAACATACCCATTTTAATAATACAAGGGAAAGTTAATATGCCTTCCTATAATAAAAAGGGATGATCCTGTAGCCTATGCCTGAGTTTGTTATGAGCAAGATATCACACAAGACCACTAATGTTTCTGTGCAGCAGCATTTTTTCTTCTGTTTTTTTTTTTTTTTTTTTTTTTTTTTTTTTTTTTTTTTTTTTTTTTTTTTTTTTTTTTTTTTTTTTTTTTTTTTTTTTTTTTTTTTTTTTTTTTTTGTTTTTTGTTTTTGGTTTGGATTGGTTTTGGTTTGTTTTGTTTGGCTTTTTTTGGCAATAAAGCAGCTCAAGGCCTTTGACCCTAAGTTGGTTTGATACAGACTGGTGTTCTTTGCCATAAGCTTGGGAGTCACCGGCTAATTGCTGAAGTTGGGGTAGGAGTGTTCCTGCTTTGGCAAGTACAAAGCCCAAGGAGGTGGCATGGGGCTGGGCAGTAGGAAATAAAAATCAAAGCCTGTAGATGAGCAAGGTCATTGCTAGGGAATCTCTCATAGCTTCTGTTGCCTGGATGCCTTTCTTCGGTGCATGGACACAACCAGGACTGCTTCTCTCTTCCTACACATCATGCCATATTCCTTTTGAAAGATGGGGTATCTAGGAAAAGGGAACATTTATAGCTACTTCAGCATGTAGACATAAAGTCTTTGTCAAGACAGACATTTTTATTCATTTTAGTAATTTTCTTTGCAAAATGTGTGGTATATGCCTTCATGCTGCTTTCCAGGTGTTTTACAAACAAATGCTTTAATCAGGAATAGAGTTTTATAAAGAGTGGGACAGCAAAATCTCAGAATATTCAAAACAGGACAAAATATTTCTTCATGTAATCTGAAATCAAGCTTCAAACCTATGGCCACCACAAAAGGATTCAATGCCAGGACAGTACCAATATGGGAGCGAAAGTGCTTGTGGCTGTCAGCTACCTGGTGCTAGCCTAAACCTTCCATCCTGTATTGCTGCAGCAAGATGGAGTTTATACCTTAACAAACATGGGAATACCATGCTGTTTTGGAGAACTTGCAGTAGTCTCAGGTCAGGAGAGAACTGACCTTCCTTGGGCAGTGGCCTGTACACGGGAGGGAAACAGGCCACATGCCTTCCAGTTACACATGGGTTGGTGGAGAAACAGCAGGCTTCTACTGCAACCTGTCCGTGCTCAGATGTGAGCCAGTCCTGTGGTTTACTTTTTAGCAAGTCAGTGGAAGACACAGTCATGGAGTTCAGGAGCCCAGAGGTGGCACACCTGGGACAGATCACTTCTGAGCAGTTATCGGTAGCAAACAAAAGTGATCAGACACGATGTTGTGGGGAGCACAGCTTGCAAGGCTAGGGCCGTATATCAAGTTATTAACATCAAGAATGGCTTTAGTTAATAATTCAGTGCTGATTTAATTTAGAAAATTCCAGAAGTGCCCAGCACACTTGAAAAAAACCTGAAGTCATGTTAGGTTGCTGGAGGAGGATGGACAGATCCAGTCAGGAAGCAAGTCTCCCACTCCACAGAGCAGTACACAACTATTATTTTGACCTAAAATAACAGACTGACTACCTGCATCACAAAGGCAATCCAAACTCCAGTTCTGACTCATTGATCTTACTTCATATTTAGCATAATTGCTAAATATGCGTAATGTGAGGCATTTTCAAGGGCTTTGTTTCTCACTTGGTTTTTCCCTTTTGAATGGAAGGTGAGGTCCCATTGTCCTTGAGGACCCCTTGCCTTGAGGATGTGAGGCAATGGGCACAAACTGAAACAAATGAAAATCGTCCTGGACATCAGAAAATCTTTTTTTTTTTTTTTAAATTTTGGACAAGGTGGTTGTGCACTGTATAATGTTTAACAGAGAAGCTGTGGCATCTCCATCCTTTGAGATGTTGCAAAGCCATCTGGACACAGTCCTGCACAACCAGCTCTAGATGCCTTTGCTTGAGTTGCAACATGAATCAAAAAGCTTGAGGTCAAGTTAGAAATTAAGCACCTATCTCCAGTCCACCACTTGATCTAAGCTGGGAGTAGTATTTCTTACACCACTGCTGTGCCTCTGCTATGGATCATGGGTTTTCTTAAGAAAATTCTGTTCAGACTCTAGATAATTGTTATTTCTGAAAATAGTTTTGTGGTTTTTTGTCAAAATGATGATTCAAACATTTTTTTAACCCACATATGTATTTTCCTGAAATTGCCTCAGCTACTTCAGTTTATACACCTCAGCCAAGTGTAAAATTAAACAAAACCAGGGAGAAAATTATGCTTAAAGAAAGAAAAACACATCTGGAAAAATAAGTCACTGTATTTTCTTAATACATTGTAGTCAAAGGCTGAGAAGTGGAAAATAGAAATCCCATTCCTTTTTGTGAAAGCTCTTCTGCTGGCAGAGGTGAAACTAATAAGGCTGGTAAATCTTTATGATAAATATTTAATAAAACTTCATAGGTGTATGATTTACTGCATTATCATTCCTCAAAGAAAGGAAATAAGTAAGACCCTATACTTGCAAAGATTATGCATTTCCTTTAATAATTGCAAACCACAAACCTCCCTACTGGTCACAATTGTGTGGGTGTGAAAGGGATTTTTCCTCTATTTTTCAGTTGTCTGTAACCCATGCCTAGCCAGTACTCCCTAACCCAAAATGCTGAAAAATGATAAAAATTTCCCAAACTGGAAGGGAACGAGAGGCAGTTTCTTGGTGGAGAGAACAGCATGCTTGTAAATCATAAATCATACTGTTCCTCTCAAATCAGTCAGAGTTCATGGATTCAGCGTGGGTCCTCATTCCCATTTTAATAGATATTCTTCATGCATGAGAACATCATTTGTCTAGATAACAACATTTTATTCATTCGATGTGTATATAAACCTGTACAGTTTATTGCATGTAATTAAAGAAATCAGTGAGCATATTTGTTAAAAAAACCCACAAGGTTCTATATCTCTAAGTAAAGATGTTAGAAGTTGCTGTTCTAAGCTTCATTAAGATTTTTATGAAACAGAAAAGTGCTTCTGGCATTGTACAGTTCTGTAGAAAATCTTTGATATGCATATTAGCATCAATTTATGGGTAGGTTTAGGTGCCTGTTTAATTAAAGGGATATTTCATATGCTCTTTTGGAGGGGAGTGTCTATTTAAAAGACTAACAGCGAATTTTGAATGGAGTGAAAGATCATTTGGTAGCTTTGCAAGACAGTGTACCTAAAAGAGACAGCTCTCCATGATTAAGAACAGGAGATTGCCAAAAGTGTGGTGATTCATGGAAATAGCTTGTATTACTTTTTCACCCTACCTTGAATTTCCATGGATTGATTTAATGATGGTTTTAAGCCCGTTAATTAAGTTGTTTGAAAACTGATGTCTTCTGTGTATTTGCATAGTATGTCTTAAGTAGGACTGAACTCCCACAAAAAAATCATCCTCTAGGTATTTCCCAGCAAGACAAGGTTTATCACATTCCTAAACATTCAGGATGTTGTGGGGAAAATAAAAATACTTTTAAAATACTATATTAAAAATAGAAAATACTATAGAAAAACAAACAAACAAAAAATACTATAGAAAAACAAACAAAAAAACCAAAAAACCTGAAACCAAACCCCAAAAAATCCAAACCAACAGCCACTTCTTGTTTATTTGTATCACAATGTTGGTGAGGAACAAGATTCTATTCTGCTACAACCTAGAGATACAGTGAGAGAAAAACATGGGAACTATAAAATAATGCCAAGAGACATTTTCTCCCAAATTCCACAATAAATATACTGGTTGCACAGTAAATACACTGTTTGTGGAATAGCTGGGTGGGACAAGGATATGTACAGTAGTAATCTGCTGGTAAAGAAAAATCTATTTTTGTCCTATAGAATGGAGAAACTCTTCAAGAATAGTTCATCTATGTGAAAATATGACACAAGAAGGCCTAAAAAGCAAGGTCTGTACATGCTAAAATGATTTGTTAAAAAAATTCAGCCCTAGGGAGGGTAGAGCACAGAATGGCACAGGGCATGAGTAAGCAGTACTGATTTCCCTGCTTTTAATTGGCAGTGACACCACCCCTATCTTGTTCCAGACAGTTTTGCACATCATATTGGCACAAAGAAGGAAACAGAAAAGCTGTTAAAGAAATCTTCCAAAAACTTTTTCTGGTTTAAGATGTTGAAGGCCCAGGCCTAGGTTTTTATGAGAATACCGGATTAATTGACTCATGACTGCTCTTTTACCCTTTTCCTGAAGTGTGTTAGGAAATGTCTTCCCTTTGCTAATCCATGGATTTTGTTTCATCTGTTAAAACTCACATTATAATCTTTAGATATCAGTCTATGCTGGCATTTGTGACAAGGCAGCAGTTTTGGAACAAAGATACACAGTTTCTTTTAACATTGAAGCAAACTTTCCCCAAGAATTATGATGTAGGGCTGCACTCAGCAGCAGGGAGTCACTAATGACCATTTCTGTCCTCACCAGTAAATAGCACAGCAGTTAATGGAAATTACTTTTGAGTATTTCTCAAGATAGTTCAATGAAGAAACCAGCCAAAGACACATTTAAATCTCCTCTTGCTTAATTAACATGCATCTGGCAAACACGTAACACTGTAAATACCATATTATCTTGGATACTGTAAAAGAACAGTGAGTGGATTGATACTGATACAGATAGGGAGATAAATTACTTTGATAGATGGTCTCCTGGTGTTTGTCACTCCCAACCACTGTAATTACAACTACATTTAAATTCTTGGCAGTATGCAAATCAAAATTTAAAGTAAATAGTTTAAAATACACGTGTCTGAAGAATTGGTTTAAACCATATTTCAAGAGAGAGAGTGAAAGGAAAAGGAAGATTTGATGCACTCTCCAAAAATTAATTTGTTTTTAAAATGAGGGAAAATATTACTGTGGGAAAGCAAGCCNTTTTTTTTTTTTTTTTTTAATAGGTTCTTCTTTTTGGAAGAGTTAATTTCTAAGGCAGATCCTCAGTAGTTTCAGAGAAAATTAATTCTTTACAGCCTTTTTGATAAAACACCTGTAAAACTGAAATTTCCAAAATAACATTGCTTTTGGAAACACGGGTCTATGATTGCTTAACATAAAAAACCTTGAGATGTGACCTTCATTGCAATGTAGAACTGCACCAATTTTCCAGTCCAGCATTGCTGAAATGCCCTGGGCTTTAAGAGAATTAAGTATGCCACAGCAAACCTGGGATGGTGCCTTTTTTTGGAAGACTGTACTGTGATTTCAGTCCAGGCATGTTGTGAGGAACTGAGCTGAAAACTTATCTCTGGCATGGGGCTCACAGTGGTGTGACAATTAACTTTGTGTGGTTGGAAGAAGCCCTGAGAAAAGGAAGGACTTGAGTTGAAAAGGTGCTGAGCATTCCCAAATCACATGAAGCATTGCCTACAGATGGGTGTAGGTGCACTGACTGAGGGATTAAAACTTTGAGATGGGACTAAACAAAACCATAGGAACAACATTGTTCAGGAGAAGGAACAGACAGCTTCCATAAAAGTAATTTCAAAAAGCTATGGACCAGAAAGAACATAAAAAATTGCTGGCTTCAATTTGGTGATTTTCTTTGTGTCTACCAAACTGCCTTTGGATGGAGAAGTCCTTCTACCATTTATTTATGTGTAATGTCCATCAAAATGGAAAGATCTTGGGACCTTTTTATTGTGGGATCTAGGGTATGTCTGAAGGGCATGTTGGTAGGTGCAGTGATATGATGGCTTTTGAGACCTGCTCCCAAGTCCCTGTCCATAAATTCCAGGCAATGCCTTCCTCTGGCTACAGATCCTGCAGAAACCCCTCTGACCTCCCCTTTCTCCTGTTATTCTGTCAACACCTTGCTATTCCCACACAAACAATGCAGCCATACTGACTGATGATCCAATGGGTGACCCCCAAGCTCCAGCCTGGTTAAATAATTGTTTGGGGCATAGTGACATTTGATGAGTGCATCAACATTGGTTGGTGGGACTGTGTTAGTCTGTGGGGCTAGGAATACCACTCCTACTCTATTTTCCCATCTGCAATAACACACTTCTCATATGCTGTTTCCAATCATTTCACATTACCTAAAACTTCTTTGAGTACTATGCTGGGATGCTTTTCCCCCTCCTCTTCCCCAATAGAGAAGCTAGAGCTTAAGTCATCTCCATTAATATAAAAGTCTCCAATACAAAATCTCTTCCTGTAACTCATGTAGCCTCTGTAGACAGATTTTTTTTCCACAGGATTTGCAATACATTCACTTTTAGAGTATGCAGTCAAAGCCCTGACAGATGAAGAAGTCCTTTTGGAAAAAGAAAGATCAAGAATCATGACTCTGGGGCAGTTCATATAACTCTCTGACTCTTAACTAAAGACCCTGCAGCCCTTGCTTCTCCTAGCTCATTAGTAGACTTCTAGATTCCCATGAGAGTTTGCATTGTGAAAGAGCCAGGTGCTGAGAAGTTTTCAGGCCAGTAATCTTTGAGCTTCCAAGATTCTGCTCCTTCTATCATTTTGTTGGAAGGTGATTAAGGCTCTTTGATAGCTGCCTGATCAGCTTGCTATAGGTGAGGTGGGAATGCAAGATCTTACAGAGATCTCACACAAATTTCCAGGTAGTCTTTAGAGCTAACAAACCAATTAACAAAGGGTAAATACTTATCTCCACTAGGAAGATCAAGACAATTGTACAGGGTTGACCCTGTCTGGATTCCAAGCACCAAAGCCTCTCTCTCTCTCCCCTCCACAGCTGGACAGAGGAGGGAAAATATAACAAAGGTTTCATGAGCTGATAAAAGGAATGTGAGAAATCACTCACCAAATACCATCATCATAGGCAAAACAGACTCAAATTAGAGATATTAACTGAATTTATTACCAATAAAATCAGAGCAGGATAATGGGAAGTAAAATAAGTCTTTAAAAACACCTTCTCTTCATCCTTTCTCCCTCCTTCCCAGCTATACCTCTTCCCCCAGGGATGCAGGGGTACAGGGAGTGGGGATTATGGTCAGTTCATCACACATTGTTTCTCCCTCTGCTCAAGTCCTTCTGCTCTGTTCCAACATGGGGTCCCTCCCATGGGAGACATTTCACCATGAACTATCCAGCATGAGTCCATCCCGCAGGCAACAGCTTTCTGTGAACTGCTGCAACCTGGATCACTCTTTCATGTACTGTGTGTGGTTCTCTGCCCCCCTGTGGGTCTCTATGGGCTGCAGGAGCACAGCTTCACCTTGGTCTTCACCATGGGTTGCAGAGGAATCCCAGTTCCTGGAATCCCAGTACCTGGAATACCACCTTCTCCTCCTCCACTGACCTTGGTGTCTGCAGGGTTGTTTTCACATGTTTTCACTCCACTGTTCTCTTGGAAAAATTACAATTGTGCAATATCTTTATTTTTCCTTCTTCTTAAATGTGTTATCATAGAGGCGTTACCATTTTTAATAGGCCCAGCCTTGACCAGCAGCATGTCCAGCTCTGGGACTACCAGGCATTGGCTCTGCTGGACATGGAGGAAGCTTCTGGCATCTTCTCACAGAAGCCACCCCTGTAAGTGTTCTTCCTACCAAAGCTTGGCTATGCAAACCCAATGCAACAACAAAAATCAGCTCCTGTCTGAAATAGTTACATGGATGTGCTCCTTTAGAACACCTCCTTAAGGAAGCAGTGAAGCAGAAGTGACCAGTGTTGGTAGCATGGGAACTATCCCAGTGCCCTCATCACCACTGGGCTCAGCTGCATCATCCCACTGCTGGAAAAGCACATTTCTGACAGACTACTTTGCCTTTCCTCAACTGAGTGGAATAAGTCTACCACCTCCTCCTGCACTGAGGCTGCATCATTGTTACAGTGGAATTCTGAGTTGAGCCAAGACAAGGACCAGAATTTCTATCTATAAACAATGGACTGACACTGTTTTCAGGGTTTCTTTTTTTCCTAGTTTAGTTAAAAGTCTAATTTGCATTGTTTTTAACTCTGCTGACTAGAGGTTTTTCATCATGTTTCTGTTTCTTCATTTTATATTTCCTATAACTCTTACTTTCTAACTTATTTATATTCATTTCATTCTGGTCACAGAGAAATGTGCCTCACTTAAAGGCTTACTTTCACTAAGTAAATGCTTATTTCATAAATATTAAACAAGGAATGAAGAGTATTCTCATCAAAAGCTTATTATGAGCACTATGTTGAGAGTTTACCCCATGTTTATACACATTTTAAAATAATGAACCACAGTCAGAACACTTTGAACATTTATGGATAAACTCCCCATTTCATTTTTAAAATACATATACATACATCTATAAATTAAATATAATTTTACTCCTGCTTTTCTCCCTTATTAAGTTGCTTTTTAAGCATTGTGGGTATTTTTCCACTTCTTTAGACTGTGGATTTCCAATATAATGTGAAATAGTTCCAGTCATCTCTCAGATGCTTCCACTTATATTTTTTTTCTTGACTGATTTGACTTGCAGTTATTTTCAACATTTTTAAGTTGGCCCTATTAAAGCACCAAGTCTAGAACAACTGGTTACACAGTTATATATTCTGTTTCCACATAAGAAATTTAAATCAGACTTCATCACTCCTCCTGAATCAGGTATCACTAGCCTGATAATCAAGGAATTTCTGTAGTTTACAATGTCCCCAGGGTCGAACATGGTTACAGGTCAGGAAATATTCACCTATAGTTTCACAAGTTCCAGGGGAAGGTAGCTTTTGCTGAAACATCTGTCATATGGAGAGAAAGAACTCACAGTAATTAACTTTCCTCCCTGCATGTTATTAAAAAATCCTTTTGGAGCTCACTCTGCACTTAGATTTGATGGAAGGAAGAACATAACCACTTAGTCCACAATGTGATTTTTTCTTTTGGAATGCTGGTACATAATGGATGAAAACCTTTTGGTTTCAGGCATTCAATTCCTTGGGAGTGCTGAATGAGCAAGAGGACCCTTCCTCTGTTGCTTTTGCTGTTTCATTCCTTAGAAGAAATGTATTAGGACATATCAAGCTTTTAAAAATTGGGTTAATATGCCCCCTCCTGCTTCAATAAATAAATGAAATATGTGTTAATAAGGAAGCAGTCTGAGTGTCTCTCACTTGTTGCCCATACATCAGCACATAAATAGTCTTCATGTCTTCTGGTCTTTTGATTAAATTTTTCCTCAGCATTTAGATTGTGAACTCAGTAGGAGCTGGTTTTATTTCTGTCTCCTTTTACTGCCCACATACCACCAGTGGCTGAGCTAGACTACTCTGAAGATAGTTTGCTGTGCCAAATAGACCATCCTGACTGTTTGGTTGTCTATGCACATAGAAGGAAAAACAAGGCTCCACAAACCCCAAACATTCTTCTTTCCTGTATATTAAAATATGTTAAGGACAGTGCTGGTTTGCCCAAATATCATAAATGTAAAGATTGTTGGCATATATATGTGGGCCCAATATTTCTGAGCCTAAGAATTTCTAGTTCTTCCCAAGGGAAACTTTTCGATAGTTTTCCTTTTTTTCCAAAACAGCTTTGTGTAAACAATATTTTTTTTCCCATAACAACCTCTCTCCCAGGTGTTGTTTGTTATTTCTGTTACTTAACCAATGGATAAAGGTGTCAATTCTATGGACAAATAATATGCCTTTTTAGTGCAGCATGTTATAAAAAGGCTGAATGAATTGTAAATAAAGCCTTCTGATTCTCTTCTACCTGCTGACTGGAGTCAAGCATCTTTATTTTGCGTCCTACTATGACATATATGTATGTTATTTCTACTAATCTGCATAAATGTGTGACTTTAGGTCTGTACTTTTGTGCTTCCCAAATATGTATTATAGAATCATAGAATTATAGAATGGCCTGGGTTGGAAAGAACCTTAAAGATCATCCAGTTCCAACCCCCTGCCATGGACAGGGATACTTTCTGCTAGACCAGGTTGCTCCACACCCCATCCAACCTGGCCTTGAACACTTCCAGGGATGAGGCATCCACAGCTTTTCTGGGTAACTCGTTCCAGTGCCCCAGAACTTTCACAGTTAAGAATTTTTTCCTAATATCTAATATAAAGCTACTCATTTTTTCAGTTTGAAGCCATTGCCCCATGTCCTGTTACTACATGCCCTTGTAAAAAAAGTCAGTCTCTTTCTTGTAGGCTCCCTTCAGGTGCTGGAGTCTTTCCTTAAGTTTATGTGTCCAGGAAACTGGGGGATATTTGTATTCAAAAAGTGCAAATTGAGCTTCTAGAGCTCAGTGAACTAAGCAAAAGGGCCACACAATTAAGACAGTAAACACTACATGGAGAACACATTTAAGAAACTAAGCTCATCTATTTCTTAGAAACCAGAATGTTTTGTACTGGGATTTTTTAATTAAAATATCTTTCCAACAGTGTATGAGATGCCTTCCTAAAAGCAATGAAGTCAGTGAGAATGGATAATGAAGATCAGAGACACACACAGCGTTCCTCTATGTTGACAAAATGTTAAGCTAAAACTAATTTAATTCACAATAGCATACTGTCTCTGTTCATGAAAACACCTTAATCATTTGGCATTTTTGTATTTCTTCATAAAATAAAGATCCTTACAAAATTCCAATTAGTTACACTTGAAAGATTTTTGTAGCTCAGCTCAGATAGATGAACATTGTTGATTTATAAAATATTAAGCATTCATAGTGAAATTATGTAACGTCTTGCAGTCTGGGGGCTTTCTTGTGGGGCATTATTTTAAGATGTGTATAAACATGATAAACTCTTAACAGTACTTAAAATAAGGTTTTGGTGATGATTTTACAATATATATCAATCTCAATATTTATGAAATATGTATTTACTCCATAAAAATAAGTCTCTAGGAAAAGCAGTGTGGTGCAGTGGCCAGGATGCAGACCTATGAGTCAGAAGTTTGCATTCTATTTCTGGAGGTGCCAGAAGGCTTTTCCTATAATTATCAGCATCTATATTTGTCTCCTTTTTTCTTGCTCTCTTTTGTCATATATTTGGAAACTCACAAGAAAGACAAGAAATTATTTTAGAGAGAGGGTTTCACCATGCATTTTGGGTTGTATGCTGACACTTGGAGAAAGTAGCACAAGTTGCCTCAGTGTTTTCAAATCTTGGAATATTATTCATTTTTGAATTCTGTTTATTCAACTATATCCACACAGAATAACAGTATCAGTGAAGACACCCAACACACTGGCTAGAGATAAATATTTAGAAAGGCATTTAGGCAAAACAGAGAGAATTCCCATTTACTCATGCAGTTCTTCTACTGCATCACCATTTTGAACAAAATCAATCAATTAACAAAGCAACCAGATTTCAGATGAAATTTTTCTTAAACCTGAGAGGAGAATACTGGGATTTGGGGTTTTCTGCAGGGTCTACTTCAGCCCTAAAAAAATTCATGCCAGGAAGATTCCAGGAACCAGTGGTGCAGTATTTCAAGCGGGAATCTAAGAAAATATTCTATTCCTAAGTCTCATGTTATAAAATAATGTTTTCACCACTAGTTTAGAGAAGGAGAAATTTGTGTCTATTCTTATTCAGGACGGAATGAACTGCTGAAGACTCCAATGAATTCAACTAATTCTGTTAGGGATTTGTACAAAGTAGAATTCATTCACCATAAAGGAAGTCATATGATTATGATTTTTAAAGGGCATATCTGGTGGCACAGGAATAAAAATCAAAACATCAGCTAAAAGCAATAAACTGCATGGAGCTAAACTGAATAAAAAAATAAAAATCTCCATGACATTACAACAATGAAATATCTTTCCAATGATCCCAACACAACAAGAACAACATTATAACCGGTGTAGCATCAAATAACACAATTTATTGAGGCAATTTTTCTTCAATCTGTGTTGTATGAATAATATATCCATAAAAAGATGGGACTAGGCAGCATAGCTTTAGCTATATTTTGGAAATTTGTAACATCTATATTAGGACAGAAGAAACAGAAAATAATAATTTACAGTAAAGCATTTGAATAGCCTGGCTTACCTTTGGTACCCTAACCATCACAAGCAGCACAATTTCGAAGATATTAATACTAAAATCAAATTTAGTTACATAGAGCATGGAAAGGGAGACCAGAGACAATTTACATAATTTGTCAGGATTTTATTTCACTTAACTATCAGTTCTCAAGTGTTCACACTAGAAGTAGGCTTTCCAATGTAAAATGTTAGATTTACGACCTGTGTTCCACATGACTAGGTTTTCTTTTCAGTTTTTAATTGTAATTTTGATGTGCAACTGGACTTGATGTCTGCCATCCAATTTGAAATTAACACATGCTCCATTTATATTCAAGGTACTATTCGAGTTCTTGGATGTAATTCTTCCACTGAAAATCCTTAGTGATGCAAATATAATGATCTTGATTGTTCCTGAATACTCTTCTTTCTTGAAAATACATACACAGCTGTTCTTATCAGCCCATTTTATTCTTGTTTAGTCTCTTTTGGAAAACGAGTTTGTTTTTCACTAATACAGCAACTCTGTTCAAAAACAGATTTGTGTTTTGGTCTGTGTTTTCTTCCACACTCTGAGTCTACTCTATTTTCATTTTGCATATTAAAACAAGAGATCATTCTTTTCTGTGGCTCTACTCTCCTCCACAAAGATCCCAAATTCTTGTTTGGACCTTTCCTTTTTTACTCCTGCAATTGTAAGTGCTCCAGACACCCTGTATTCCTTAGCTGCTCCACTGTTTTACCACATTTCTTTCTGTTTTTCTGTTTCCAGGTACCAAGTATAGTTCTCCTGTGGTAGATACTGAAAATTTTCTTTGGAAGCACATGGAAAGAGCAGACTTCTAGTAGGATCCTCCACAGATGCCAAGCCCCATCGCTAAATGGGGCTTTGTCAAGCATGTCCATCTTCCTGAAGATAAACAGTACTTACAACACAAGGGTCGGAGTCTCCTCAGTCTTGTATTCCTTCACAGTAGGTCCCAGGTTTTAATTTCTGGGCGTATTTACACAGTTCACTCCATTATGGCATCTGATCCACTGCGTCCTTTTTGGCCCATTCTAGCTTACAATTTGTAGGCTTGGAGTGCAGCTTCTTTTTTTTTCTTCCTTTGGAGATGTCTGAGAAGACTTCCTGTTTCTCCTGCTGATCTACCTCTACTTAGCAATTTCTGCAGTGAACAGGTAATATCTTCCAGTGAGACACTTGCCTTCTGCATCCATGTTTTGCTGTTCTTTCATATTTAGTGTTTTATGGATGAAAGAGCTTTAACTTCCTTTACCTTTGATAGCATAATCTGCTTCATTTTCTCATAGCTAATAAGAAATATCTGTACTCTCATTAGCAGTAGTGATGACATAAGAGATTGTCAGCTTCCTACTGAATTGTATGAAAATATTTCTAGGCAATTATTACAACCCTTCCCTGAAACTCTGTGTCACCAAGCAGGGATCTGAATTTCTTTCTAAGGCTTTTGAAGTTCTGTTTTTAAAATATTCAGCAGAGCTTTTATAAGGGCAATTCACTGTGGGTATGCCAGACACTGGAGTGTTTAAAACCCTATTCTTTAGCAGAATATCAGAAGAACTCCTAACAAATCATATTGTGGTCCATTATTTGTCACTACCTCACTTGGTATGCCATATTTAGCAGATATTGATTTTACATATGAGAAGCTATTGCAACAGCACAGCAGTAGCATTCACAGTGCTATTTCTGGATTGAAAAAAAAATTTGAAACAATGTGTAATATTTTCCAGTGTAAGCAAATAAATTAATGCTAGTCCTTTACACAGATTTGGTTTCCTTTAATATGTTTGAAGTACAAGCAGAATTTCCATTTTCAATGTCCACCTCTCTTGAATCATTTATTGTTACATGCTGTCAAGTTTTTAAAATGTTCCACAGCACTTCAACTTGTTTACTTTATGGCATTTTTATTGTTTTCTGGGGAATTTAGTTTTTCCTGTGAATGTCTCATATTTCTTCCCTTCTCTCTTTTCTTTCTCTTTAACTTTTGGATGCCTTTTTTGTCAGCCTCTTACAGTGTAAATTCTTTCAGGAACACATAGTATATGTGAATACAAATTGTTGGGTTTCAGTGTAGGCATGCTCATTCTCTGAAAATAACCCATACTTGGCAGTGGAAAAGTTAAGTCCATTTTTCCGTTTACAGCAGCATTTAAAATTTGTGTTTAAAAAGATATATATTTGCATCAAGGGATGAATTAACATTTAAAGGTAATTACTTAGTTGTATTTTAGACTAACCTTGATAATTAATAGATGCCACAATAAATTACATTTATTTTTAAAAAGAGTCAAACTACTCTTCATAGGGTAATAATGGATGCCTTTAATGACAAGTCATATAACATGTGCATTCACAAATGAATATTCATGCTGCAAGTGTTCACAGATACTGCTAATATTTCATTTATTCTATGAGGGAGCAAAGTAATAATGTACCACATCTAGTGAATAATCAAAAAGCAAGTAGATCAGAGACAACTCTGTGGATGAAACTTTTTCAGATAAATAATTTGTTAAACAATTACAGCTAATGAGCATATTCATAAAAATCAGTCTATTCATTGATAATAAATCAAGTGACTAAAAGTCTCTGTTTGATGGATACATTATTCGCTATGAATAGTTCATCCATCTTCAACTGTAAAGCTTTTTTTTTTTTTTCTTTTAAAGTGTGAGCAAATATGGCTGAAATTATCTCTGAAATTTGGAAAAACTGAGCTCTTTTTTTTTTCCTTTTTTGTGCCAACAGGTTTCCTACTTGACTTTGAAAAAATCATTTATAGTCAGAGCCTGCTGTACTGCTTCACAATAACCAAGATATCGGCACCATTTTGACACTATTTGTGGTTTTAAAGGAGTCCAGAGGTGTGAGATTTCCCTCTGTTGGCTGTGCAGGAAGGTGGGCTTGAGCTACTTTCAGAAGAAACCTCTTTTTGAGCATGGCCAGTGCCAACTGCTTGCCAGTGCAGCTGTCAGACTTGCAGCATATCCTAGCCCTGCACCCTTCTTGGAGAGCCAGCTGGCATGGGGTGGATTAAAAATCAATTTGTGTGGGTGCTCAGCAGGTTGTTGCTCCGGTGTGTGTCCTGGCCCCAAATTAGGATGGCAACATTGGTGTGTCCTTAAATCCCAGCATCAGCTGGAAGATGCATTCTGATGCCTTGAACTCACTTTTCAAAATCACGTTCTTGTCCTCAGTTTCATCCGGTTTCTCTTAAGTGCCAGATGGAGAGCCATCCTATGTGAAAGCCACATCCTTCCCAGCTGCAATGCTGCTAGCCTGTCTGCCACTTGCATTGCAACATTTTTGCAAGCCATTCCTTTGCATGAAAAATCAGTAATGGACTGGGCATACCTAAATTCTTTGAAGCCCTGGAGCCAGTGTGCACGAGGAAATAACACCAGGCAAGGCTAGCAGGAGAGCAGGGACATCTGGGGACACCCAGAACCTTGGACTGAGAATCTTGGGTTGAGGAGAAATTAAATAATTAAATTATCTGCCCTTGGTAGTGGAATTCTCTCTCCTCCTCTTTGGAAATGATTGCCAGCTGGGCATCACTGCCATCTTCAGATCCTATTGTAGCCTTGTTTGCAGATGTGCTGAGTATTTTGGTACAGCAGGTGAATTGAAGGTTGTTGATTTTGAACATCTGCAGAGCTAACTAATAGATATCAGCCTCTGTAAGAAGGATGGGATGTTTAGCACAGGGTTGAAGTCAGGAAGTGTAAAAGAGGTGAGAGTTTATAACTCCAAATAAGCTCATCTGACCTGGAAACAGCATGCAGAGAGCACAGGGCGCTTGAGCCATTGTGGTTGGATACACCATGGGTTTTAGAATACAAAAAGACCTGACACACATGTTTGAAAGGTTCATAGCAAAGAGTTTGAACAGAATTATTGTGGGTTTGGACCCTATGACAAAATGGCACCAAGCAGAATAAAAATGTTTGAAAGGTATGTGGTGGCAGATGGGCATTATAATAGGGTCCATTTGTTGGCTTCCTGGGCATGGTATGTCTTTGCAGAAATGTTTGTGGGGAAAATAGCTAAAAGCATAAAGTAAGTGAATGGAAATGTGATAAAATATTACTTGATTCTGCTGAAAATATCTCACACTATACTGGGTTCACACCCTTCTTTGTTAGGGAATTGATTTTACAGTTAAGAGATACTGCATTTTCTTTGTCTTTTCTTCACTCTGATGTCATGTAGGAAGCTATTAGTTTAACTGTAGAAGATGCAATTTTTATAGAAGAATGATAAGATTAGTAAGGAAAAAATAGAGAGGGAGCTCTAGAATGTGCTGAAAGAGCATCTATCTGGCTGTAGAGTGATTACTCCTCAAAGATCAGTCTTGAGACAGAACTCATTAACTATTTTTATTAATGACCTTGACACCAAAAATGGCACTGTGCTAAATGTGATAACAAGCAGTTGTAAGGCACTGACAATATTCAAGAAGGGTTAGAATATAATTCAGGATACACTTCAGAATATCGCTGACAACTGGAGTGGTAGAAGTAGAGTTCAGTACTGTAGCTGGAAGTGGGTTTAGCAATGAATAACACAAATTTCATTGATGAATCTGGAATTTGTCAACTCTTAAAATTGATGAGGCTAGAGCAACAGGAAGTCTAGGTCTATTATTGGAATATATGAGACATCAGTCTGACATGCATAGCCTTCAAAAAGTATGTGAAAGCTTAAGATGTAGCATCTCTAGTACAGAAAGGAAAGTATTAGTGCTGATGTCTAAGGCCAAGTCTGCAATATTTTGCTCTATTCTGGGTGATTCTGTTTAATGAAGATGAATTCAGACTCCAACAGGTGCAGAACAGGGGAATTATAATGAGTGGGTAATGGAAAACTTTACCTGGAAGAAAGGGATTAGAAGAGCAGAATTTATTTAGTTTAAAGCATATCTTATTTAGTTTAGTAAAAAAAAAAAAAAAAAAAAAAAAAAAAAAAAAAAATTTCACATTTTTAAAAAAAAAAAAAAAAAAAAAAAAAAAAGAAAACATGCTTGCAATTTGTAAGTAAATCAGCTAACATGGGATGTGGAATACTGGCAGAATGGAAAAGGGTATAAAGTTATAAATTGTACCTGCTTAAATTTTGTCTGGAAGTTAAAGGAGATCTAGAGAAGAAAATATTTGATTTTTTTCTCTTAAGTTTCTTCTGGTTTAGGAAGCAGATTCCTACACTAAAAAAAAAGAATGTCATCTGGGCTGAAAGATCCCATTCCTTTGTTCCTGTGGGAAGACACTAGATATGAAGTCCTGGAGGACCCTAGTTTGAAACTGCAGAACATCAAGATTTAGTTTGGGATGGCAAGGACTTCTCACAAAGCTTTAGGAGGGATAGTTCTATGAGGTACTGGCAAAGCTAAATATTGAAATATAGCACCTGTATAGATGTAACAACACATGGAAGGTCAGCTCCTGGAAGTGTGGAGAAAAACTGAGATGAGGTTGAGGAGCCTGGTTGTGTGGAATGAGGATGTCAATGAGAACCTGAAGAAAGAAAAGAAAAAAAGAACGAGGGGAAAGAAAGAGTGAGCAAGAGAGAATAGACTGTGGCCAATATAGATCTGTTCTCCTCAGAGCCAGAAAAGAACCAATGATTCTTGAATCCTGCCATTCTTCTATTGATACAAAATATCAATGAAACCTCATGTTGCTTTATTCTGGATTGCAGGTCTATATCTAGTACTCCCTTAAACCTGGAGATCTGGGCAGCAGTCCTCATTATTCTGTTCCAAGTGGTGACCACAGCTGTCACTACAATGCTTATGATTCAAAAGATTTATATGGGTGATACAAAATCCCAACAAAACCTAACAGGAGACTCACATCAGAAATTTACACTAGAAAATCTGTAGTGACACAGGAAATAGTTATTTCAGTTGCTCTGAATTCAGGAACCTCTGAAAAAATCCTAGAGGTTGGAGAAAATCAGATATAGGAAAAATAATTCTCAATTAATCTTGGTTTCAATAATAAACTGTGGAAAATATCAGTTTTTCTTATTTGTAAATATTTTAGTTTAGGGTGTTTCCTATAAGACTAAGAGAGCTGGACATTCTGTTCCTATTTTATTTTTAAACCAAAAACTACACTAAAATTATCTAGGTTTTAGTAGCACTTTTTAATGTTTAGATTTCCTGAGCCCTACATTGTGTCCTTAGTTTGAGGCTCCAAAACTAATTTTAATTAAAATCCACACAATTTTCATAGGGCATAGTTCTATAGGTGACCCTAAATGAATGAAGTCTGGCAAAGAATAAGGTCACCTGCAACTTAGTTCAGGATTGTGTACAAACCTGCTTCAACATAAAATGTCCAAGATTAAATATAAAAACCAGATAATTGGAGAGACAAAAATATGCTGTAAAACTTATGAAGATTCAGTTTTATTTACACTGTGTTTTTATTCACTGCTTTTTTAAGATGTTGAGCTGTGTAAGGAAGTTGGTTTTTTTCCCCACAGGGAAGGCAATACCAGCAAGTTGGTAAGTCTTCCTAAATTTCAGCATGACTATAAATAGCCACAGGAGAATTACCAAATGTCTCCAGTAAAATGATGACAGTTTATCATATGTCATCATCTACCTTCCTTATATTTTCTGTCTTGTAAAGAAACACAGAGGTTTTAGCCAGGTAAAACTGACAAAGTACTTGATGGTCCTTTGTCCATGGGCACTTCACCCAGCAAGACAATTTGTGCTGTTCAAGGGCAGAAAGAAATTAACATTTTTGTGATCTAAAGGAATTCTAACATTTGTGTTCAGGCAGACCAGGTTCTGATATTAAGAATCAACTTTTATGTATTAATTTTCCTTTGAAGTTATTTAATCCCTTTTATAATCTGACTAGGACTTAACATCTTGCATAGAGGGTGTATTTTAAAATACATTTATTTGACTTCTATTTCTATCTTTGCACTTCCATTTTAGTAATCTTCACATACTTATATGAGACGGTTTTAATTTTTCTAAATGATTACCTGGAACAGAATGAGAATATCTAGTTGCCATAGGTATCCACATTACCTTTCTGTGATTAGAGAAGCATTGTGGATGTCCCCATTTTACATAAAAAGGGCTTATTAGTTATCTTTTTTTTTTTTTTTTTTTCTTCAAACTTATCTTTTTGGGGACACCCTTTTTTGATACTGTTGAAACAAA
>WEIU01022736.1:45404-61355 GCA_013389925.1 Aegithalos caudatus | reverse complement strand
TTTTTTCCCCAGAATAAATACATGACAAGTAGTCCAGACTCAACCTGCAAGGCACAGGCAGCATTGCAACTGAAATTTTTCTTCAGTCACTGGTGTAATAGACCAACATTCTTTAGAAACATTTTCCTGATTTTACTATCACCGTGCAGACTTCACTACCACTTAAAATAGCAGTGTATGCCAGACTTCTGACCTACAAACCAGGACAGCAGTCCTTTGATTTTCCACCATTGATACAGTAATGTCATACTGTTATTTTTAAATACTTGGAATGTACCCTGCCACCCAATCTGGTATTAGCAAATCTTACCTAGGAGATTTGTTTTCTTCTGCTGCTGCAGTAGAGCAGTTCATACTGCTTTTTCCTGTCTTTAACTCAGCACTAGCATTTGAGATACAATCAGGAAAAATGGGGTTTGTTTAAAAATGTGCTTGGTTTCTAAATATTTTTTAAGAGTGATCATGAATGATTATTAGAAGTAGCAGGTATTATTACAAATATAAGAGAAATAAGGTAAACTAAGTTGAAATGAAACCAATTTTCCACTATTTAAGATATTGCCATGTTTTCAATGGAAACAGTATTGCAGTCAAAGAAAATCCTGTCACATTTTTATGTCCCTCATAGAAGCCTGAAGTTGCTGCAGAGATTATGCATATCAGTTTTTGAAAATAAAGCGCATGATCATTCAAATACAGTCTCATGATGCATTCACATAATTTGACATAAATACTTACACAATTTCTGACTACTGATTTGCAACCAGATCTGGTTAAGGTAATTTGTAGTGATTTTACCCACTGAACTGTAATACACAGCCCCACTGACCCTTCAATTAAAGAAATCAAATAGCCCCAACACCTAAAACTAATGTATGACTGCTATATACTACCCCTGTTTAGTAAGCCTGACATCAGCCTCGTCTCTGGCACAAGCAGCATGCTCAGCTTGGTTTCCTAAAGTGGCATCCTCAGACACACTGAGTCATCTCTGAACCTGTGGGTGAAGATGATAGTGATGACAGTGCTCCTGGAAACATTTCTAACTTCCCACTCAGTGAACAAAGCTCCCTGTTTTGTTTGGCATGCACTGAGTGAGGTTACACTGAACCTCAGGGGAAGAAGGGTCTGAAAGACTGACATCTTCAGCAAAGATGTGAGTTTTTCTTGCCATCTCAGAGGTTTCAAAGCAACTCTGCCTTCTGGCCTTAAGTGACAGAATGACTCTCTTGCTTGTTCAATGAGAAGTTAGTGCTACTGCTGAAAGAACTGCTGCTGTTTGCACTGATCTTTGCTCCTGTTGGGTCTGGGAAGGGAATTTATCAGGCAAAAAGTCGAACAACCCATTTTTACTCTTGGCCTGTACCCATCAGCATGCCACCACCCCCATTTACAGTTCTGGGAAGGGATGTCATAGCATATAGCAGCTGCTCAGGGGACCACCTTTGCAGGGGGTGAGGATGGAATATCTGCATGGAATGGGGCAGATAGGCATCTTGGGAGAGGGAGACATGAGCTGCAGAGAGAGACCTTGTTAGCCTCCTACAGTCCTCTCAAAATCATCCCTTCTAATGAAATGGATAGAACATCTAATTAGAAGGATCCTTAAACCAAAGGAGTTGTCAATCTTTCTTCCACTCTCTTGGTGAGTATCATAAGTCCCATGCAGTGCCTTTTTCTACAGCAGCAGTAGTTCCCTTCCTCCTGTCTTGAATTTCTGGTGATGCTTCTGCCTGCTGGGCTTGAGGATGGCTCTCTAATGCAGCAGTCCCAGAAGCAGCAGTTCCAGTTCTATGCTTTAAGGCATTCTTGCCAGCAATATAATGGATCTACTTGACTCCTTACAGACAATAAAAGACTACAATTTGAAAATCACCATTGTAGGTTTTAATACTGAACTCATGCCACTTGAAAACATGGGATTTCTGGAACATGGTAAAACCTCCAGAGACTGGAGAAACCTAGGCAGGGGCTGTAGCAATAAAAAATAAAAATTAAAAAAAATCTCACATACTCTGTCATTTTACAGTTGGTACATGGCATAGTACTTTAAAAATATTCCCCTATATTTGTAAAGACAGACAAGCCACAGTTCTCACAGGTTTTTCTAGTAACAGAGCTTCCCAATGAGAATTTTTGAATATGAATCTCTCACATCAGCTTCACCTCAGCTATGTGTGACTCAGTTGCGAATCTTAAAGGATCAGGTCTCTTTTTAGACATCTTTCCAACAAAACAATTGACATGTATGAAAAAAGTGCTGCAGAATTGAGGTTTAGGTCATGCATGGCTCTACTATGTCAGTGGTTTCAGTGCCCATCAGTGCATTGGCAATGGTTGCCCAAATAAATTGATACAGAGATGTGCTCTGTTTGCTGAGACACTGAACAAAATATTTGAGCCTATGTCTCCTCCCTCTAAAGCAGGGAGCTTCTCACACTTAGTCCTATATTAAGTGCTGATGGAGGATTACATGGAACACCTAGAGTAAACAGACTTATTTGGCAGCAATAATTAGGGTTCCCTAAGTAAGTGTTGATGCTTAATGTTCCATGTGAACTGCAGAAATGTAGGTTACTCCAGACAGAGTACTCTCTGATGTTGTCCACTATTTGCAGAAAACCAATGGATGACAGAATTCCCACTTCACAGAGAAAAAAGGGTGGACAACATTGTACTTAGACGCTCTTTGATTCCTTAAGTTTTAGCTTTCATATTTTCGAGATTCTGTACTGCATTAGTGTGTGACTCTGAACTTCATATAAAGTGTTAGCAAGACCTCTTCACAGTTTAGTTAGACAGAACAATCATTTTCCAGCCCCAGAACCAAGGACATGATTGTAGCTTCAGGCCCAAGAAGTATAAACA
Organism: Aegithalos caudatus; assembly: GCA_013389925.1. Lineage (NCBI taxonomy): Eukaryota > Metazoa > Chordata > Aves > Passeriformes > Aegithalidae > Aegithalos > Aegithalos caudatus. The sequence goes on along the minus strand of WEIU01022736.1, from coordinate 58,487 downwards.
ACAGAAAATTGAGGAGAACAATCTAGGATTTCATAACCTGAAGCTGTAATTGGACAATGAGTCCAATGTATAAATGGACCAAAACCCATAAAATTGTGAAAATTCATGACTCAGAGTCCATCTTGGGTCCATCTTGGGTGTAGCATTGGCCAGGCCCTTGTACTGCCCAAGGTGTATCCTTTGAAGGCCTTTTAATAAATACCTACTTTATTCCTTTAACAGTGTCTAACCTCTGTTCCAGACAACCTCTCTAGGCATCAACTTGAGAAAATATGACAGAGGTATAAAAACTCTCATCACTTGTTCTCTACCAACAGGGTTTAATTAGGCCTGTTGAAGGTTAATAACTATGAATAGGTAAATCTCAAAGTTTACAACATCCAGATTTTATCTGAGTGAGCACCTTTTACTTCAGTGGCCAATTATTCTGCTCTCCTCAATAGAGATTATTTGAGTGACCTGCTCCTACAAACAGCCTAGTGACCCCTCTGCTCAGCTTTTAAATGGATGTCTTCCAGGAGGCATCAGGACATCCCTAACTGTAATCTGCTGCTTTTTAGTTTTCAGGACAAGGATTTCACTGCATTCCTGTGTCTGGTGAATGAGTTCTTTCACACATCTAGAAGATTTTAAGCATGTTATTTGGATGGCAAGGGCAACTGTGCCCCTCCCTCTGCACCAGAATGATGAAATGGATTGTCCTTTTTTTTGTGTGTAAGAAGCTTTGCTGTTGAGCATTTTCAGGAGTGTTTTCTTTTTCCAATCAAATGGCTTCTAGAAAACCTGTTTAAATTAATTGCTTTCCCTTGCATACTGCACAATGCCAGAAAGCAACTGGTGGGAGTACCCCTCATTCTGGACACAGCGCTTTCATCTGTAAAACCCCTCACACATAACAGCTACTTCTCATGATGTTCTTGTAGGTAAAGCATTAGAGCTAGGTAGATAATTCATTACCAACAGTTTAAAGAAATAAACCCTATTTTGCCAGTAAACTATGGCCAACTCACTTCAGTGGGTTTTTTTATGCTTCCAGTCCCCATCTCTCCATTGCACTGTTTGCATAATGTGTGGAATTGGGATTTCTGGTGCTCTTCTTTAGGGGATGTGGCACTTGACCACATATGGGAATTTCATACATCAAAAATGGATTATGCCAGTGGTTCTTGTTTAAGTTCTTCGGGGAAACTGTGTCATCTTAAGCATACAGCTTTGTGGATAAATTGACAAATTGCATAATGTTCAGTGAGGAAGTTCCTACTATCCCCTCCCAGAAAGCACCCTGCTCATGGCCACACATTCCACCTCTTCTCTTGGGCTGGCTCTGGTGATTGCAGAAAGCAAAAGCAGTGAACAACTCTGGCTAGCTAACTGCTGCATTAGAAGGTTAAACTGACCCAAGGAAAAGAGTGAAGAGGACCAGAGCTGGCACAGGGGGGAATGGTTGATCTGGGCAGTCAGGAGAGAGGCCAGGGAGTAAGGAAAAAAGGGCCAGTAAGGGCCAGTAATGGACAAGAAGACAATGCTCCTTCTGAATGTGTCTCCTAGACAGTTCTTCTTTATGGTGATGGGTAAAAAATTACACTTTTCTGTCGCTTCTTTTCACTGATGGGGGTGAGTGGTCTTAGTGTTGAAAAGAATCATGGATAAATAGGGAAATATAGAAAGAATATAAAAAAGAAAAGGTATTTTTATAATATTTGACCAACAGATCTCTTATCTCCTTTGCTAGAAGCAGGAAATTGTATATTGTACTTTTTAATTTATTTAAGGAATTTTTGTCATCTGCTATTTTCCATGACCAGTCAATGCCCTCAAGGCTTTGCATTGCACCAACACTGTTAGTCCTCAGACAGAAAATTCATGAATGCAAGACAAATGAGACAGTCCACAGCTCAAGAACGAAGCTGAAGAAGAAAGTAGTGAAGTGGATAATTTCCAAAGAACTCCTCATCATGTTGTGGTTGTAACTGAAAATCCAAAATGTGGCTATGCAAAATGTGAGGCCACAGAGCTATCATCTATTGCTTTCTTTCTGGTTTTGCATGAAATTCTATTTACTTTTCTAGCTTATCAGCATAAATGCATGCAGAAAATAATTTCGTAAATCCTACAGCAATTGCATGACAGAAAAAGTACTCAGTTAATTATATATTACTGGAAATATGTTGCTCTGGATTGATTGCCTTGTTTTGGAAAGCACTTGTACATGAAATATTTGATGAAGAATAACAATAGGAAGCAGGAAATCCAAAACCCAAGCAAAGAAATAAATCTGAAGGAAATGGAGTGAGGCAAAAAAGCACTGAAAAAATAAAAGAGCTTTTATCTCCAAGAAAAAGTGGTGAATATTGTTAGTCAGTTGACTCATAGTCGTATGAGGTTGTTGAGGGTTTTATTTCAGGAGGTTGCTTAAATATGTCCCTCTGCATCTGAATAATTCCACTGGGACTACTTACATACTTAATTTAAATGTGTATTTAAAATGCTTGCCTTCTGAAGGATATAGTACATAAAGACTGAGTAACACTTCTTGATGTGATGCTGAAACAGCTGCATGCTCTGTGCCAGACACAATTCTGAGAACTGCTGCATCTGGTCACATGTATATGTTCTGGTTCTGCATTAGCAACATCTGCAAGTTTTGCTCCTTTTAGCTGGGAGTGAATCCAGTGCTCTATTTTGGGAATTACTCTGCTGCCAGACCACCCCTAGCAAACTACCTCCATTCATAACAGGAGAGATCATAATCTGTTCTAAACTTTTTCTTAATTATAAAGAGCTTAAAACTGTGAATGATACTATTAAGTAATTGAATCTCACTGTTTTTTAGCTAATTACTAACATTATTTCTATTTTGGGGGGGTATATTTTCATCTTTGGAATTCAATCAGATTTTCTCCTATAAAGCCAAGTTTCATCATTATTCTGTGCTAAAGGCTGAATTTTAAAGCATGCCAATACAGCTGGCATGACATTGGCCTTTCTAATTCAAGGACACAAAGGATTACCCTAAACCCATAAGCAGAAAAAAAAAAAAAAAAAAAAAATCACATTTGTTCTATTAATCAAGGTTTTGGTGGAGTTTTTTTTTGTCAAGTATGATTCATACTTGCTGCACAGCTAGGTCTCTGAGCAACTTGGTGTTTCCTGGAAGCCCTTTGGTTAGTAAGTGCTGAGCACTGAACCATGCAGTTTGTCACCTGCCACACTATTTACAGAGCCAATGGATGGGAACAAAACAGTGCAGAGCAGAATCTGTCAATAATTCACACTTAGTGACTGCTGGCATATAAGGTATCGTCAGGAAAACTTCAGGAAGTCCCATCATTTCAGTTCATAAGCAGTAAAAGATTCTCTTTCTTTCAACTCTTGATTCTTCCACAGATGTTTCTCCAACTATTCATTAAAAATTTTAAAAGAAATAAAAAGAAATAAGAAGAAATTTTTGGAAACCAGAATGTACTGTGTTACCTCTAAAACACAGAATTGTAATAGTTGGTGTGGCAGGAATGATGGAGCTCCTGCCTTCAGGAATAGAGGGAAACAATAGAATAAGCTGTTCTTTGGGCAGAGGAAACAAAAAGCCTGGCTTTCAACATATCTGTCTTCCACTCTTTCACTCTTTTAACTCTTTGAATATCTGATTGCCCAAGAAAAATAAGATTGTCATTTTATTTCTCTTCTTTTCCAGTGGGAACCAGCAGCTCTTTATGTTCTCACTTTATTTTCACCAAACTCAGAGAATCTTTATCAAATCCGATTGAAATTCAGCAATGGATTAGAAATCAGAAGACCAGCTTGTACCTACATATGCAGAATGAGTGATGAAACAAGCCTCATTTCAGTGGGAGATCAAGCTAAAATCCTCCCACTCAGTGAGTTATTTCTGAAATTTTACTCTAGAAACCAAGGCAGCTCTGTCTGCCACAGAGAAAATGTCCACAATCAAAAGCAAACAGAAAACGTCAACTAAGGCAACTCTTTATTTCATTAGCTCAGTATAATGGGTATGAAAATTAGGGGTGAGAAGACACATTGCCATCTCACAGCACAGAGAGTTTGTGCCATGAGTGAGTCAGCACAACTGAGCAGGGCTGAGAGCAGCAGGCTCCATCCTCTAGGGTTGCCCACACGGGATGTCTGAGGGGAGTACGAGTGCTGGAATTGTTTGAGGCTCTGAGAAAGACCACAACCTCCTATGTTCACATGAGTCTTGCCCAACATCATCCTCGTTTTCTCACAGTCTTAGTTTAATAATGAATTTTAGACAGGGCTTGAATGAAAGATGCTTTATAATATCCTGCAAAGTCCTGAGTGACTCCACTGAAGGTTTCCTCATGTCTTTGATGAAAGATCCCTGGCTATGTAAAAATCTTTCGTGATTAGTGAAGTCAGCTGCTGTTGGGATGATTTGGGTGGATTTATTTCCTCTTTTAAATTCAAATTACCTCCAAATAAGTTTTCAAGGCACTGCCTATAGATTAAAGGATAGGAGAAATGTGACACAGAATATTTCAGTAGAAGATTTTCCTCAGAAAACTAATCACTTGGGATTCTAGCTCTGTTAAATGAGTTATCTGAACAGGCTCAGAAGTTTTAGCTGCAGTATATTTCTGACCCAAAAAGTTACTGAACACAGTCAACATTCCATAGAGGGCAGCTCAACCAGGGCATCCTGTGCCTCATAAAGAGCATTTAGGATGATGAAAATCACATCTTTTGTGCTCTCATACCTTACCCATAGTTCAGTTTTCTTTCTGCCACATCCAGGAAGCCTTTTCTCATTAAGATTTGGGGAACAGGATAGGTTCAGCAGGACTTGGGAGGTCTCATAGCAGGATAGTGTGGCTGACTGCCCATCAGCAGCCCTGAGCCCTTCCCTCCCAGATGCCTGCTGGGGTAGGCAACTAAAAGGGAGGGCTGAGCAGATGGCAAAACCCAAGAAAGACCCTTGGCAGATGTAAGGAAAGTGTGGTGGCAGAGGAGTGGGGGAGATACATGTGCCACAGTGGTAAAGAAATTAAAGGAGAGAGGTTGGCAGCTGGAGATCTGAGAATGAGATCAGGCAGAGGAAGAGCAGAGGATCTCTGCAAGCACCTGCAAAGGAGAAAGCAGGTTTAAAGATTCACTTTTTCAAGGACCTGTATATGCAAGCCACAGGGTCATTTTGATTTTACATCTTTTGGAAATTCAGAGCTATGAATGAATTGTTCTATGATACTCCTCTGGCCTCTTGATTTATTTTGTTTAAAGGACATTTAAAAAGAGGCATCTATTTTGGCAGTTTGAGAACAAGGGAGGGATGCATTTAATATATATATTAACAGGAAGGAGGCAGTAAAAAACCAAACATATCTATAGGTTTCTGCTCCCTTACAAAATATAAATATTAAGAACATTTTTGTACAGGTTAAGAAACTGAAATTTCTTCTATCGTAAAATTCTCTCACGCCACTTTGAACACATTTTATGAACTAACTTTAGGGCTCTATGTAAATCAGCTCAGTATTCTGAGAAAGGAGGGGTTATTAATCTGGAAAAAGTGTCTCTGCTTAGAGCCAACTTTAGACTCTGTTTAAAATAGGAATTTTTAACAAGTGAATAGTATTCCCTCAGTTGCCCTTATATTAGCTTTCTTTTATAGGTACTGGGCAGCACAACCTCACTCCTGGAAGAAGAGGTTTTACATCCCTGAACAGATATTAAACATGATCAGCATAACATCAGTGAATCTGACAATATTCAGCCCACACAGTTTGTTCCTCTGGAGCTGACAGAGGTCTTACTAGCCCTTATATCCCAAACTAATCAAAAAGAAAGGATGAATGAGCTCCGACAACTGAAGCAAATGAAGTCAAATAGTAGACAACTTTAACAAAAATAATAAGGTTTCAGTCATCAGTGAACATACCAATTCTGTTGAAATGCAATTTCCCCATGAGCCAAGCAAGGCATGTTTAATTCAATATTATTGCCAAATCTGGCTATGGAAAGAGCCCTATCTTCAGATCTTCAAATCTAGAGTAATCCAGCCTCATGTAGGGATTCTGTCACTTGCATTATCTTGCAAATGTACCTACTTTTAAAGGGTGCTGCCATTGTCAGGTTTCAATGACAGAGTTGTCATGAATCTGAATTTGTTATACTGATTTGGTGATCTAAAATTTGAGCCTATGGATATGCCTATTTCTTTTAGACTGTGGCATGATTTTAAATGTTTGATTGTTTAATTTACTTTGTGAAATTGAAGTAAATTAGCTTGATACTATTTAAGCTGGAACATAATTTAAATGGTACAATTCATAGAAGACATGCAAATTAATGGCCTTTAGCTGTTCCTTTGGATCTTTGCCATTTGAGCCCACTGGTTTCCCAGTCTTGACAGTCATGCTGGTAGGTCATACAGTGTTGGCTGTTGCATAATGTTTCATTTTCCTTTTAGTCTCCCCCAAGCTAAAGCTAAGGGATATGCAAGAGGCAGAACCTTACTGAGTCACTGCTCTTCTCCATGCTTTTGTCAGGCCAGAGCCACCCTGATCACAAAAGTCATCATGTAGTGGGAAGGCACACAGCCTTCCTAATAGCATCCTGTCTGTAAAATCCTGTGCAAAGTCTGACAGACTGGTTTGTGTTATGGACTTCCAGCACTGGCCTTAAACGTAAGCCCGATAACTACTTGGCATAAGGCATGTGCAAGATGCTTGGGGCTGATTCTGTATGAGACCCATGTCTTTTTGTCCTTCTTTATCTCCCATGACCATGTGTGCTGGTTTTGGCTGGGGTTTTGATGAAATTTCTTCACAGTCAATGGTATGGGGGTATATTTTGGATTTGTGCTGGACACAAGGTTGATAAGATAGAGTTTTTGTTACTGCTGAGCAAGACTTGCACAGAGCCAAGGCCCTTTTTGGTTTTCGTACTGCTGATGAGGAATTTGTGGCTGTATGGGATGTTGGGAGGAGACACATCCAGGACAGGTGACTCAAACTGACCAAAGGGGTATTCCAGATCATATGACATCATGCCTAGCATATAAATGTGGGAGAACAAAAGAGGAAGTGCAGGGATATGTTTGGAGTGATGGAGTTTGTCTTCCCAAGTAACTGTACCATGATATGGAGCCCTGCTTTCCTGGGAATAGCTGGACACCTGCCTGCCCATGGGAAGCAGTGAATTCATTATTTTGCTTTGTTTGTGTGCATGGCTTTTACTTTCCTTACTAAGCTGTCTTTATCTCAACTCACAAGTTCTTCAGCTTTTACCCTTCCTATTGTCTCCCCAGTCCCGCTGGTGGGGAGTGAGTGAGCGGCTGCTCGGTGCTTGGTGGCAGGCTGGAGATAAACCATGACACAATGATTTTCTATGCCTTTGTAGAGCTCATCCTTCATACTTCATCCTTCATCCTTCATCCTTCATACTTCATACTTCATCCTTCATACTTCATGCAGAGGAACTACCATGGTTAGTCTCTGCACAGCTACCAACTTCACTTTCACATAACCATCTTATACGCATATTCAAAACTTTGCAATGCTTTCTTCTCCCAATGCTTTCTTCTTCCTTCTGCTATTCTAAGATATTCCATTCAGGTATCCTTTTCTGTTCCAGTACCACAGTGGTGATACCTGAGACATTTATGTGTTAACTGTGTTTTAGCATGTAAAGAACAGATCTTACTTGGTGTTGTGTCAACTTCAGAAAATGTAAAATCTAATCACTTCTGTCCATGGCCCCTCTTCCTTTCCCAGATCTTTAAAAAGGCTATGACTAACATATTCCTCCTTACTGTCAAATATATCTGGATATGGCTAGTAACAGTGTTGTTTTGTCTGTGTTACACTTCAGAAAAACTAATTTTAGAGCGGTGCTGCATCTATTATTGTTAGCATTTCGCTTTACAATAAAAACCATAAACAGATTGTCTTCAAATTGTTGAGGATGCATACTGGACATTAATTTTTTTTTTTTTTCTCCTTTGTTCATGGTTGTAGTATGTCCCTTTATGAAGTCCAGGTCAGGTGCAGCCCCTTGGAGGGTAAAGCAGATGGTTCCTGTCTATCCAGCAGCTGGGCATACGTGGGTGGAAAAACTTTGCAAGACAGCTGAGTGTGGCACGCAGAAGTGTTACAGCAGAGAACTGGGATCCTGCAACTCAGGAGGAGCAGACAGACAGACTTCAGAAGCTGGTGGAAAAGACTACCTAGGATGAGAGATTAGTCAAGTTTGTGACAAACTAAGAAAGTCACTGAGTTGACTGAAAGCAAACCTGTAACCAAGGAAGACATATTTAGGAAACCTTTATTTTTAATCTGCTTGAATTGGTAATTTTGTGCTTTTTCTTTTCAATCTTTTGGTTTTGCTTCAAGGTTTAATAAAAATTGCTTTCTGAGCTTCAAGTCTTTAAATCTTCTTTGGGGATCTCATTATAAAGAAAAGGTCTAGGCAGTTCCCTCGCAAAACCTTGGCTGATTCTGGTTTCAGTCACAGTTAGGTAGTTAAGAGACACTAAATGTCTCCCTTGTTCATAAGCTTCAAACCACTGATCATAATGAGTAACTTCAGTGCAACAAAAGACCGATTTCTGTGATATTCAGTATTTGTACCATTTGCACAATTCAATGACACCATCTTACAAGGCCCAGGTGAACTGAACTGTATTCAAAAAGCTGTGAGTACCATGCTTTAGGGGACCCTGCTTGAGCAGAGGGGTTGGACTAGATGACCTCCAGTTGTCCTTTCCAGTCCTACCTGTTCCATGATTCTGTGAACAAGCAGTAAGTACAGCAGTACTACTTTTGGACTATTTCATCTGTTTGGGGTTTGGAAGTCTCTGCAGTTGTTAGATCAAGAGGAATCTGATATATGTTCCTATATAGATCACTGGATCTTTGGGGCTGGTGGCAGCAAGCCTTGGCTGTCTTCTCCCTAAATAACTAAGTGTAGGTAAACTGATCCAGGGAGGAATTGCCTAGATGTTGCTTATTGTGCCTTCAGACTGAAAATTTGCATTTGCCCCTTGTCCTCAATCCTGCAGTGTTGATTTAATCTCCTGGTGTTTTTGTGTTGGCCACTCCTTTGCCTTTCTTTTTCACTTCTTGTAGTTCCTAGTATTAGTACTCCATGCTGACAGTCCAGCCAACATCAACTCCTTCTTATTGTCCTAGAGACTGGTGTCTCTGCAAGGGTGTCAAGATCTTGGCACATCACTCTGAGCTTCACACTTCACAAGGGTAGTAGAGGATTTAAATAAAAAGAATTAAATAATAAAGATAAATATCACATAGTAGAAGTTTATGTTTGCTTGCAAATCATAGTGAAACTTCCTCATCTGCTCCATCATGATATTTTTGAAATGTATAAAGAATATTTTCAAAAATAAAACTCTTTTCATTATGTACAAGGTTTCCTTGCCTCTGTGGGGCCCCAACCTAGTGTGGAGTTGCTGATTCACTGGGAGAAAGATCTCTTATTGAGAAATTTTCAAATTGACAAGCCATCCCTTATGGGTTGACTATCTTCTAAAGTGCTAGAGAATAAAGAAGTGACCAGCCCTGAAATAATTAAACCAGTTTGGTGCTCAATATGTCAGCAAATGATAAGATGATCCACAGAGACTTGGTAAACATTTGGTAAAGAAAGAAATGCAATGATACAAAAATGGGAAATGATAACAGCAATGAAAATATCCAGGTGGCTCATCTAAAAATGATATGTTTGCAGTCTGATTTTATGTGAAGCAAATCTTAACTGAAGGAAAAATAATCCAAGCTAGGTATCGTGAGGAATAAAAGCAGCAAATGGGCCATGACAGAAAAGAAAACAAAAGTAAATAAGTAAGCTCACCTGCAAAATAAAGAGTCATAATTGGTGTTTAATGCATTCTGCACTCTGAGATTGATGCTGGTTGTGATAAACAGAGGAAAGAAAAGATATCTCAGAAAACAAAAGGAAGGGCTAAAAATGGGTAGATGAGACAGGGAGAGATACACACATCCATACATGCATAGGTATTTACTTATATGCAGATGTATATGCATACATAAATACATGCAGACACGTGTGTACATGCAGATACATCTAGCAAGATTTCATAGCGAGACTCGCTGCAGTGATGTATCAGTGATCTGTACTGAGATATAGGTGTGTACTGAGAAGCATAAGACTCCCTATGTGCTTAGCTTGTAAGCATCCATGTCTTTGGTTTAGAAAAACAATATTTTGTAAGTTTTTCTTTGTTATGCAAAAATTTATGAAGAACTGTGCTGATTCAGATTGGAGTCTGGCCCAGTATTCTGTCCCAGCAGTGGCCAAAGAACAGGGCAAGCACATGATATTTACCCTCATTCACTCCCAGCAGTCAGCTGCTTGCAGCTCTGAAGATTTCATAAACTTAGTAGTCTTCAGTGGAGTTTTATTCCAAATACTCATTTAGCTTCTGCTTGTATGCATGTAAATTTTTTGGCATCCAAAATAGATTGGTCTTTTAGAAAGGGTTTGAATGCTCTGATGCATTTTGTGGGAAGAGCTATCTCCTTTGGTTTGTTTGCATCAAGCTTGTATCAGCCTTGTTTCATGACATCAGATGCATGAGTTGTACACAATATTATTAATGATCTGTATATATACATGTGTGTTTGTGTGTGTGTATAAATATAAATATAAATATAAATATTTATTTACGTTTTTGCAATAGCTTTACATTTCCATAAAAAGCATGAACTGAGGGAAATTCCCAGGAGGAAGAGGAGTTTGATATGATGTTGCGGAGAACTGAACCTGTCTCCGGGGCTGAAATATTTGGGCCCGCTGTGTGTGGCAGAAAAGAAGATGCAAGTACAGAGCTGGGAGCCAAGTTGTCCTGAAAAATATCCCAGGGACCAGGAGTTGCTAGGTGAATTTTGCTGCAATTCAGAGTCTCTGGGTCTCAGAGTCTCTGAGTTGTCATTGAAAGCAGGTTTGAGGAAATGACTCACCTGCAAGGACACAGTGGGAAGGAGGAGTTATTTATGAACCTTTTAATTTAATTGTTGATATTTAGACTCCATCTGGCAGAGTCACTTCAGATTTTCTCTCTTCAGACAAGTTAGAGATCTTAGTTAATACTACAGTAAAACCTGACTTGTCTGGCTTTAAAGGCTTTTGTCTTGGAGGAAGAGTTCATTGGAGATGAAAGCCTGGACAGATCGACCTCAAAGCTGTGGTCAATATTTTTTTCCTCGGTTATGCTTATTAGTTGTATCCTGCTTTATCAAAAATTGCCTTGTGTTCCCTACAAAGAGATCCCTAACATCTTCTGCTTATAGCTTTTTCTTATGCCATCTCTGTGAAAATCTCCTCATAGTAACCAGGTTGTAAGCATTTTAAAAGGGCCAGTAATCCTTCTCTCTGTGACGACTAGGATTTTTCAAAAGTTTTTTTTTTTTTGTGTGCGGAGTAGGCTCTCTCTTGATACTGAGCATAAATTCCCTGCACTTGCATTTCTCCATTGGTGAATCTGAGTGGCTGATTAAAGATTTAGAAGTTTGGGGATTTTTCCTGGGTTTTTTGCCTTCCCCTTTTATTTCATAAAATAATGCAACATTTTCATGATTTGTAGGGGCTAGCAGGCCTTTTTTGTCTAGCAGCAAAATGATCTTTCTCATCTGTGACCTACCAATTATTATAAATTTCACTGTTGACAGTTTAAGGTGACACAAATATTGTAAGTAACAATTGGGTGGTGCCAGCCTCACAGAAATTTTTACTGTTTAGTAGCAGGCTGTTTCTGGAATTGTTGCTTGTCTCACAAATGCAGTTCCCACATTTAATCTAGAGGAAGGTGAAAGGCCAGACAAAGCATATGAGAATTTAAAAGTGGAAATTTCACAAAAGATGAAAAATTCAATAAAATAAAAATTCCTGAAAATGTCTGCAACAAGAATACTGTAATATAATGCTTGGTTGTATAGATGGGGAAATACAAGGGATCTCAGTGCTACTTCTGTGTAATGGGAATGTGAATTAAGTGGATCACAAATGATCCCACACCCAACCAATCTGATATAAACCAATATTGTTTTATTTAGATGAGTTGTGTCAAAGTGATACTTTTTATATTGGAGGGTTTTTTTCATACATTTCCATCATTTTTTCTTTGTTACCAAGCTTTCTGAAAGTTGAGAAAGCTGCTTTCCTTTATATGGCTAGTTGCTGAAGCCATGGGTACTCTTTACCTTTATTTAATTTGAATATCCATGTTTGCCACCTTATTATCTGCCTCCTCTTCTATGAAATAAAGTGTAGTCAGAGTAATATATGTGTTCAGCCTGAGAATTTTTGAAACAATTCCAACCTTTTTGTTTTGAAGATTATGTCCTTCCTATATGCCTCATCCACATCCACCCACTAACAGAATAAATTCTGCAGTGCATCATTGTTATATCTTTCCTTATGCCTACATTTTCTCTCTAAATCTTTCACTATGACTTCAGATACCATACTCACTTGTGAGGTCTCTGGAGTGTCAAAGCTTCTAGACAGTATTCCAGACAATAGATGTGCCTCTGTTTCGAGCAATTTCTGTGACTAACTCATGTGTTTCCTTGGACATGTGCCTTTTTTTCCCTTTGGTGCTGTCAGTGAGGCTGTGTGGTAGTGGCTTTATTTCTTTACAGAGAGAGCAACTCTGCCAAATGCTGGTGACTGCTCAGTTCTGTGGTTATCACTGTCCTCTTGATATTCTTTCTTCCAGCCTCTTCCAGGTTTACTTTTCTTTTCCTTCTGAATATTCCTGGGTTTTGTTTTATTTTCCTTTTAAACCTAGACTGATATGGCACCAAGGAGATGAAAAAAGAGAAATCAAAACTTGTAATCTGATCTAGTACATTCTGCAGGCTGGCAAATTTCAGTTTCTTATTCTGTTTTGTTTAAACCTATTTTTGCAAGTATTTTTTATCCTCTGTTCTGTCTCTGAGGCCCACTACAATCTGATCTTATATTAGAGATTGTACAAACCCAAAAAACAGCATGTCAGGCTTGCCAAACTGAAGTCTGCTATAAATGCTTCAGGGCTTTTTGGTTTGGATTTTTTTTTTTTTTTTT
>WEIU01022736.1:6440-45394 GCA_013389925.1 Aegithalos caudatus | reverse complement strand
TTTTTTTTTTTTTTTATTTCACATAGGAAGCCAATTATCTTGCAAACAGGTTGTTCTTTCTGGGAATAGAGTATTTTCTATATCTGTATCATGGTTTGTTCTCTTTCTCTAACTTTTAGGCTGGTGATTGAAATGCATGCCCTGGATCCTACAAATATAATTGTCTGTCACCCACGTATTAGAATAGAGATAGACCTTTATCTCCCCGTAATGGGCCCACTGGTCTCGGGTTCGCAGTCCGAACCCAGGGGGCTGAGGCCACTCCAAAAGGGTATCTCTCCAGAGACAGCCTTCTAGGGGGCCAGAGCACCCCCTCAGCGGGCAGAGAGCGTCTCAGCAGGGACAGGGCAGCTTTAGTGATTTCTTAGCTCTGCAGTGATTTTCAGCCTTGCCCATGCCTGTGAGACCGCTTCTCTTGCTTGCCTGGGATGAGGAGAGAGTGAGGGTCCGTGTGGCGATTCCGCAGAAGGCAGCTTTATTGCATGGCACCAGCGAAGGGAGCCAGTGACGGGTACCCTGAGAAGCGGGGCGATCGAGGGGGTTTTTATGGGAAATCCAGGGTGGGAGTGGAAGGGGACAAGCCAATGGTTTACAACAGATCTACATAAACTCCTGGGGGCTTGTGGGACTTTTTGTGGTTGCCGTAACTGGAAAGTTACTTTCTTATCTTGGGGGTCTGGCAGGAGGTTGTGCAATCCCTTTCTTATCTCCTCAGCAGCCCTCTCTCCAAGGCAGGGCTGCCGGCGCTTTGCCCATCCCCACATCCCCATGCCTTTCTGTAGTGTCATCTCTTTTTAGAAGAAAACAAATTCTTGCCTAAATGACTCTTGCCTTCCAAGAGTCTGTTGTATCTGTGGAAAATTCTAGATGCATTAGTACAATAATATACTGTTGCATTTTGTCATTTGACATCTTTTGTCTTGTTTCATGATGTTTTTCCTCCTCCACTGAGCATACTAGCTGATAAATATTGGTGACGATTTATAAACAGCCAATATTAGACTATACAACTAACATTGACTGAAGCTTGGCCTGGAGGCTGGGCTGCAGCTTCTTTGTGTGTGGATTTTTGTGGAGCTCGAAAATCAGAGAGGGGGGATCACTCTGTCAAAATTTACTGACATCCCAAAACACACCACAATGACCTCAAGGGCACAGGCACTGATGACTGCATTAGTTCATAATCAAATACTGCATTAAGAGCTATCCTAGATCTATAATTAACTCAGCATGAGTGGACATTGAGAGCTTCGTCCTATGCAAGAAACCCCAATATATCCCTGTTTCAGCCAAATTTTTAAAATAACTTCTATTCTTTCTTCTTTAAAAATAAAAAGTCCAAAAAGAATTTTTTTTTCTGAACAGCTGTTAACCATTGTCTGCATAACCATGATCAGCACAATGGCTTTGATGAGACTAAGCCCACACAGTTTGTTCTTCCAGAGTACACCAAGTTTCCTGCCAGCCATTTTGTATTCACTACAGCCCAACCTAATGAAAAAGACTGAATGAACGAACTCTCATGATTGATGCAAATAAAGCCAAATGCTGCCACAAAAGAAATGACTTTTTTCATTATCAGTAATTTTTTTTTTTTTATGCTGAAAGAGAATATTCTCAGCAAACCTCATGCAAACTATACCTAAACCACAACCTTTCCATCTTTTTTTGTTTTGTTTAATAATTGCTGAGGAGATATACAGTGTTGGCACCTTTTAAAGCATCCTTCATGAACTCTGTCCAGAGGCCACTTGACAGAAACAGTTTTATAGTATGTCCTATTCACTGGCAGTGTCAGTATAGCCAGTTTCTTCATCTCCATGGGTGATGTTTTATGTGGATTTTCTTTATAAATTGTAACATCAATATCTAGGTGTTTTAACTGGCTCTGCACAGGTCAGCTCAGGTTCAACTAGGGCTCATATTACCACTGGAAACTCGATCATACACTTGCGAGATTTGGGCGAAAAAAGGGCAAGGTAACTTTAGAAGGTAGAATCCTTTAATTCAATCCCAAAGCATGTTGTCAACTTTTTTCCTACTACCTTGTAGGTTTAATGTTGCACCAGAAGGATTTGACTAGAGGGAGACTAATATCTGCTAACACTGTTGCTAACATATTGCTTTACTCCTGGGTTATTTCACTTTGTATTTTATTAGCAACAGAAGAGATACCACTGCCTACTATTAAAATTGGTGAATGCTGCCCTTGAAACTCCCCTCAGTTTCTCATAACTTTGTCTAGGTTTTAAACTACTGATGTTTAAAATTCATGCTGATAAAGTGTCTGCCTCTGTCTGCTTTTGTTGGGTTTATTTAGGCATATATTTTCAATATATTCCAGCCGTTTTAGAAAATAATGCCTGAGAAGCTTTGGTTGTTTCACACAGGCTGAAAAACAAAATGATAGTCTGGTAGGCTTTTCTTTTAAACAGCAGTAATTTTTATTTTCTATTCCTCATTGCCTGAAGTAAGGTCAAGAGGTTTGGTGAGGAGAGACTGTTGGGACGGGGATGTAAAGTTTGTGTTTGTACGAGGACTAAGCTGTTTAAAAAAGACTCTTAAAATGTAGTCATTGCTCACAGATCACATTCCCCAAACTTCCTATCTCTGTTGAGCACAATCCAGTGTGATGCTGTACAACATCTGGCAAATGCAGCTGTAAGCAGCAGCATTCTCATCATCATTTGGCCAACTGGACTATGAGTAACTAGGTTGTTTCAAAGCTCTCCATGCTGTTATGATGGACCTCAGGGAAAAAAAAAAAATCTGCTTCCTCTGAGCAAAAGAGAAGAAGAAAACAAGCCTGTGGAGAAAAGGAGAGTTTGTCAGGGAGCTCCTTAGGAAAGAGAAATTGGAGTGGAGGCCGGTAAGCAACAGGAGAAAAAGATGCAAAGAGTGGGAAGGCAAAAAAACCTGGGAATACAGACCAACAGAGGTGGACAAAGAAAGCAAAGGGGGCTGGAAAATAAATACAATGAGGAAAATGGAAATTTGTGAGCAAAGAAGCAGGAAAAGCCCAGACTGCCCAACTGGAAAAACAGACCATATATGTGTGTTAAAGTGCCTCATGACATTTGTAAGATCTAGTTTGTCCAGTTTGTATGAAATTGTAGAATTTCATGACTGGGACTGGAGCGTATGTTCTGAAAAGGAAAAGGAAACCAAAGATTTAATTTTTTTTTCTTTTCCAGACTAAATTGTGAAAGAAGAAAAAAAGTCTGGTGACATATTTCTCATTCAAAGTGTTCAAAAATTGAATGTAAGTTTTGACATTTATCCCTTTAAGCATTGTTACCCCATAAAATAAAATACATCTAAAAAAGTGATTTCGAATTACAGGTATTATTCTGGAGCTATAATAATCTAACCTTGTGTAGCAGAGAAAAAATAAATTCAAAGCATTCATGCCAGCACATTCCTCAAAATTATTTCCTTTTATTACATCACCAATTTACAAGAAAAAAATGGTCATATAGGAAAGCATCAAGATAATTTTATATTCAATTTTCAGTTTGCTTGTGGTGTGCAATTTTTTAGGAATGAAGCTTCCTTTTCTGTGGGATAGCGCTCACAGAATTTGGGAGACACGCAGGATTTGGAAGAGGTGCAGCTAAAGAAAAAAGAATCACAGAAAAAATGCAGGAAAAGGCATTGAAAATCATATAAAGCAGGTATTTCACTGGTGGTCTTTTTACTGTGTTTTCTTCACTTTCTGGATATCTGATTTGATACCTCAGGGTCTCATTTGCAGAAAAAGTGATAACTTTCGAATGCTGTTGAAATCCATGGAAACTGTCTTTTGATACAGTTGCTTTATACAACAGTAAATCTTTTGAAAAAGTAGGTTCAAGGTATTTCAAACAGAGTAACCAGAATTAGTGGGTATTTTTTACCCTAATCTCTCTGTGTTAAGATTTCCCATCTGTAAAATGGTGATACTGATACAGCGATGCTAATGTGTGGCAAAAGCGGTGTCTGCCTCTTATTGCTGGAGTGCTGAACTGTACATCTTCAGCAGTTTTCTTTCAATGCAAGTTTTCTTTTCTGGACTGAGCATGAAAGAGTAATTGCTTTCTTTCTGTGATCATAATTCAGCAGGAGAAAGTCACGTGAACAATCTTGAACCTCTTACAGAGGAGAATTGGAAAATATTTTTACACTACTGAACTCAAGTCATTTAATCTTTCCTGCTTACTGCAGTGTATTGAATTATTGAGACCAAACAGTGTAGACTTCAGCTAGCTTTATAGCCTTAGCTGTTTATAGAGCATTTATATATATTAAAAAAAAAAAAAAAAAAAAAAAAAAAAAAAAAAAAAAAAAAAAAGTAACACGATGTCGGTGCTTCTTAAATTTACCATAAAATGAATAAATTTACAGGAATATTAAGAACATATATATGAATCTATTGCATAATGGTTAATCATTCTCCATGAGTGACAAACAGTTACGACCTTTATTCTCCAATTAGGTTTATACATGCAGAAAGGCAAAATTGCAAGAGACATTGCAAATAAAATATTTAAAATAAATATAAAATAAAAACCTTCCAGATGCCTAACAATGGAAAGTTAGAATCTACACTTTGAGAAGATGTAAACCTGAAATATGAAAAAACATTTCAGCATTGTATTTCCACCCAAATAAAAGCTTCTGTGGGTTGATAAAAATAAATGATACAAAATGCCATAGCCATAATTTTTCTTCTTATTCTACCTGTGTAATGCATTGAAACTATCAATTATGACTCTAAAATTTTAAGAAGAAAGGCTCTTTTGTGTTTATCAGGCTTCTCAGTTGCACAAATTGCTGAGATACAGCTTTAAGTTTTTCCAATGACAGCTCATATTTTCTACAGGAAACAATGAAGCTGAGGGCCTGATTGCTTCTGACTTAGCTCCCAGCCCTTATCTTTTTTGTCTGCCCTATCTTTCTGGTTGCCTTTTAAAAATCTCTTTTGGATTTGTGCCAGTGCTCCTGTTACCATGTAAAAGTTAGTAACAACTCAGAGCAGCTGTTACTGGAGCAACAGTAAGGGCCAGGGCTTCAGCTCCCATCAGCGAGGAAGGAACTCTGTGGTGGCTGCACTCTGCCTTAGAAGTGTTTACCTCTCCCAGGAAATTGATGCTCAGTACTATTAAATAATCTCCACCTCCTCTCCAGTGCTGACTAATGTTGCAGTGCAGTCACAGAGTTGCAGAGGTGGCTCATCCTTTCTCAGGTGATGGAGCCATCCTGATTCACTGACAAGGAGGTCAAGAGCTGTCTTATCTGTATGTGCTGCTCCCCTGGAAAAAGTGCACAGGAGAGCCTGGATTTATCCAATACACTTCTAAGTTGCTAAGATACTTTCCAAGATTACTGTTGTTTGTTTATCATGTAGTTTTAGCAAGAACCCAGAGATGTAGACTCATTTGGAAAGAAGAACATCCAAAGAACATCAAAGAAAAGGCAGTGTTTGCAGGCAGAAAATGCATAAAGTAATGAAATGACTTCTATACAATCCCAAAGTAAGTCAAGGTCAGGGACAGAATCAAGGCTGTACAAAAGCCACCACTTTTATTTATGCTCACACAACTTTACCACTGGCTAGTTTCAGAAGAATTGAACTTCTCAATGGTTTCTCGTGTGAAACGATGGCAGAGCAAAACAAAGACAGCTGAATAAGTGTATCTGGGCACAGAATGTTAGGGCTGGCTGCTACATTGGTACAATATCCACTGCAATTGCTGCCTGGGGAGAGTGTGTTCGCAGAGTGTGGCAGCAACAGCTTCTGCAAGACAAATCGCTGCACATTTGACCGCTATGGTTGGCAGTTTTTCTGTCAAGTAAGCACTGGCAGAGGATACAGGGTGCACCTCTGAGACACAGACTCAAGACATTTTGTTCCAATTTCAGTGAGGGTCTGTGCTCCTCCATGAGCTGCTCAGCACAGTCATATTGAAATTTTCTTCCATTAGGCCACTGCCTGTGCCCAGGAAAAGAAAAACACAGTGCAAGTCCCAGCTGAGAGGCAGAGGGACTGTTTCAATCCACACAAGGACCCACTGTAACATGCCAGTAGTTTTAGGGAGGTATGGCCTAATTTATTTTTTTCAGGTGCACTCTGATATCCATCACACATGAAGCAGAATATAAATCAACCTCAGGGAAAATGAGAATTTGCCATTACCTCTGTCTCTGACAGTCTCTTTGTGAATCTAACTTTGTGGGAAGTCTTCATGTACCTCAGTGATTCTGGAAAAAAAAAGGGTGGATGTCCTGCCAAGAAGAGAAGGCACTTTAGTCATCTCATTGTGAAGAAGGAGAAGTGGTTAAACCAAGTGTTGTTTTTTTTTTTCTCCACATATTTTGGTATGGCTGAAGTAATATTTTTGCAAAGATGACTGGCAACTGAAGGGCTCTCTGTTACTGAAACAGGGCTGGAGTGATCACTGAATCTTTATTAGTTATATGGAAAACTAAAAAGTGAGTGAAGCAGAGATAGATGAGGGAGAAACAGAGTATCCAAAACTTGCCCCCTCCTTTGGCAATTCCGACCAACTGCCACAAACAGCTGCTTCAGACTGCAAAGAGTGTACCCCACAATAGCATGGGAATCAAGGTCAGTCACTTTTGAACGTGGGGAAAGTACTGTTCTGTGAGCTGAGCTTGCCCTGGCTCAGATACATGGTCCCAGCACAACAGGCTCTCATCTACCCACCCAGGCACCCATTCTTTCTGTCACTGGGCTAGGCTATGATTGGGATTCCTTTCTGAAGAGCAGCTCATTTACAAGTCTTGATGGAGCTCACTACTTGTAAGAAGAAAAGCATTGCTCATTTCTGAGCAGCCTCACATTGTAATTTAGGTTCTTTGGTCTGTAGAACATGAGCTAAAATTTCAGTCTCTGTAAGGACTAAAAAAAATTGAGCTTATCTCCTTTCTTACAATGTAGCTGTTGTTCTGGGCTGGTCTTAACAGAATTTAAGGGGCTGATTAGGCTTCAACGGATATATTCCAACTAGGACAGTGTTTCTAAACTGCCTATATATATGAAAAGATCACTGAAGGGTTTTTAGCCTCTTCCAATTTTTCTGTTCTGTTACTTTAGCCCATCAGACTTCTATTTCTGCCACTGTTCTTCTGCCTCTTTCCATCATTTTGACATGTCTAGCTACAGAAAGGAATTGAATAGGATGCTTATCTCTGAACTAACATCATTGTAGAGCACTTCTATTCAATTTTACTCTTTTACAAATGCACTTTATGGAAAATAATACAGGAAAAAATAACATGCAGGTGTATGTTTTCTCCTTTCACATGAGAAAAAAAATATTGCATTTGCATGGTATATGATTGCTGATGAATGCTTTCAGAGGAGAATACACATGAACACAAATATTAATGATGGAGGAAAGCATCAGTATGAGTCCTTTCAGATTCTTATGGACCTCCCTGCTTTAGGTCATGCCATCTTTTCTGTCTGCTTCTCTACATTAATACAGTTAATAATCCTGATCTCTCATTTATCTTTTGTAGAAGGGAGATCTCAAGGCCATGCCTGCACAGGGGCACAGCTGATTCATTAACAGGGTTTAGCCAGAGTACCTCCCCCTGAAAAAGTTTCCTGCAGTGGTACAAAAGGAATGGCTATGACACCTGACAGTAGTTGATTTCCTCAGAATTTTTCTCATTTGAGTTTCTACTCCTGGCACAGAAAAATTCAGCTTATTAAGGGGCTCAGACCTGGCCCTGTTTTTTAGCAATGTAAATCATGGAAATTTGAGTGCCATTACCTACTCCAGTAAAGGCTTTATTTAGTTTAATACTGAGTGAAAAAGTGTAGCTTTTCGAGTTAAAACACCATTCATTGCTACCTAGGTATTTTCATTATGTCACATGCCAGGGAGCAGTCCTGCCAGGGAACATGACTAATGTCTCCGTGGTTGTCTACTTTATGGTAGAATGGCTCACAGGTTCATAGAGACAAACTCAGATCTGAATTTAACTGACGTCTCCTACATTCAAATCTTTTAGCTGTAGATGTCTTCCATAAACATACATTGCCTCACATCCTCTCTCATTTTGTAGGGAGCCCAGCCGATGAGGCAGCATCAGCAGGGAAGCTCCAGGTTTGCAGACTAGAGCTGCTCAGGGCATGGCTGGGGGTTTGTGGGACCTTTCCAGTGAGAACTTGAGCACCTCTGGGCTTCAGGTGTCTTCAGGGGGAGTTTGCAACTTAAGGAGGATGTGTGGAGCTTCAGCTGTAGCTGTAGGTGCTTGGCAGACCCTTTTGTAGATTAAACAGCACCAAGACCTTGAGGGGTTTGCCCGTTGGTGACACCAGTGGGATTTAGGACATGTTCTCACATTCAGGCTGCACCCCTGGGGTGAACTGTGTCCTGCTGAGGTTGTGGACAGTCATCACAACAGGGCAGTTTGTCCCTATGTGAGTTGCAGTTCATACCCTCTGCCCTGCTGCCCTTAAGGCTGCAACATAGTGCCTCTCTGTCAAGGCAGGCTTGAAATTAGGCAGCAAATTCTGAAACCATGTACTGCTATCACTAAGTTTCAGTCCTTCAAAGCTATGGTCACTGTAGTTCAGTATATTTGAGTACCTGTATCCATGTTCCCATGTATAAATCAGCCAACATGGTAGAAGCTGCTAGTGGAAAGCATAACTCCAGACACAGTGGGAATTTTAATCTCCTATTGATCCTGCAGACCAAGGCCTGCAGTTTGACTGTACCATGAGTAACATGAAACAGGAACAATGGCTTTCTTCTCCAGGTAATTAATGTGCAACACTTTGAAGTATTTAAATCAATAATTTTATTTTCAGCTTTGTCAGAGGCATCTTATCCTTCAAAGACACATCCTTACATTTTGTTTTCCAGGAAAGTTGCTCATCAGGTAAGCTGGGCCCAGCAAAGGCAACCTGTGATAGACACCCATATAGTTAACCAGAACTGCAAAAAAGAAATTGAAGACAAATCCCTGACACAAAAGGCACATTATGGGTGGTAAGGAGGTTCCTTTTTGCACATCCTAAGGCTGCAGGTGTTCTATTGGCACATAGGGAGGAAGAGCTGAGCTGGGCAGCCCAACTTTTTCCGGCTATGTCCAAATAGATTTCAAACAAATCCTCCACTTGTAAAAGTTGGCTCGACTTTCACTGATCTTAATAACAGCTACACAAGAACATCAAAAGAGCAGAATTTGGCCCTATAAAAGCAAGAAATAACCCATTTATGGGTCTTATTGTAAGGTATTAGCAGTTTAAAATTACAGTCATTGTGTGGCACAAAGAGCATTCTGAACAATTCATTCCCTTATGGATGTGACTTAAAATTAATTCATTCTTCTGCCTCACTCCATTATTGCCAGCAAACCAGTGATGTGGAATTACTTACTTCTAAGCCATATGGTCTTCTGAGAACAGATACCTCCTTAGCCTATTCTAATTAAAACATTTCATGTTAAGAAATTCACTCTGATTTTTAGTTTTTTGTTAAATAACTGAACAAAAGGAAAAGTGAATTTTGCAATTAGAGGTTAAGGATGCTTTCTGTTTTTCTCATTACCCATTTATTTTAAAATCAAAGGGGATGGCATCCCAGCATGTCAGTGCTCTCTAGAAAAGTATTAGAGTATTTTGGAGGAGAGATCAAATGGCTTTAAAACCCTATATTTGATTTTCACGCTTCTACCTAAAAATGTAATTCTTTAACAGGATTTCTTGTCACAGAGTCATTTCTGCACATGATTGTGTGAAGAGCAAGGATCTAGACCTTGCTGACTCATTTAGCAAATATTTCTTGATTTTCTTAACAACTCAGGGTTTTTTTTTGTTCTTGTTATTTTTGTTTGTTTCTTTTTCCCCTCTCTCTGCTGTTGTTTCCTGCTGTCAAGAATGTAAAAAATCTAGTCAACTAGGCTTCATCTAGCCTATAGTCATATGAAGAATATAGAAAAAGGAGTGGTAAGAAGGTCAAAATATTACATTAGCAAGTTCACTTGTAACATTTTCAAAGAGCAAATTCAGTGTCTTGAATTTAGGAACATTTTAAAACTATTTCCTGCAATGTATTTTTATATGAAAAATAATAAAGGTGCATAGTGCTTGGGTGGAATTTTGTATTACAGTAATCAATCAGAAGTACATCCTATTAAAATATCAGTGGATATGGAAACTACATCAAATAGTCCCCACAAGAATTCACATATTCCCTTCCAAATATATTTTTGCTACTTTTTCACTATTTTATATGTTATTGATTGAGTATTGTTTCCATTTTCCTTTTTCTGTGTAATTTCCCTCTATGGCAGTATATTGTTTCACAGAACACCTTTCTCTGTCTCTGGGTAGAGATCCCATTTTGCAGGTTATTCCTACAATTAGAGGGGGAAAATGAGAGATCCTATTGGAATTGTGCATGGACTGCAGTCAGGATTCTCTCCACTCTTNTTTTTTTTTTTTTTTTTTTTCTTTAAAACAACATCGGTTTAATGTTTGTGTGTATTTATAACAAAGTAGAAACTGGAAAAAAATCTTTCCATGCAATATCTGTTGATCTTCACTACCAATGAAAAACAGAAGTCCTCACAGGGCACAAGAAGTAAGCTGAGGCTTACATGTGCAGACAGACATCTTGGACCTCTCCACAGTCTCGCAGCAATATTTATTTTGTTACTTACTTATTTACTTATTTTAAGGCAATCAGTAATTCTGCACACACAGAGAAAACCTTTAATTTGTGACCCACATGAAGGCAGGAGATGTTGTTTACTGGTCATTTCCTCTAACCTTGGCAATTGCACTGAGGAGGATTAAGAGCATCCATTCAGCCTGTTAATGCAAGCCCTCCTTGCAGCTCACAGCATCCTTCTCAGAAGCAGTGGCTGCTGATATCACTCCACCTCAACCCCCAGCAACTCTTCTGGTTAATCCCAAACCAAAAAATTCTCTCTTACTTCTGAATATGAATGCCTGCAGAGAGAGTTAAAGGAACAGAAATAATGGAAGTTAAATTTCCATTGTGCCTGATAAAGGCATGACCTCCTGACATATACATGGCCCTGTAACACATCCTCTTCTTTTCCTGTCAGCCCTGTGCAAAGATTTCACACCCCATACCTTTTGGTTATCATGCCTGCCTCTAATAATTCATTCTCCCACGAGGTCTAAGAGAATATGGATGAACTCAGTACTAAGGAAAAAAACCTGTGAAAAAAAGCATGGAAAGAAATCATACAGTTTAATGTTTGTTTGGATGCCCCAAATGATAGTAACTTGGCCACTCTGTTATGCTGCACAGACGTGCATGTTTGTATTTGTTAACATAATTCCCTTAGCTGTTTAAATGCTATAGGTAGTGTTCTGCATTTCTTTACAAAATGATTTATTTCTAGCCACAAGGCAGGCTCAAGAAATAGCTGACAGCTTTCTGTATAACTGCAGCACA
Source organism: Aegithalos caudatus (assembly GCA_013389925.1). NCBI lineage: Eukaryota > Metazoa > Chordata > Aves > Passeriformes > Aegithalidae > Aegithalos > Aegithalos caudatus. Next base: position 33,944 of record WEIU01022736.1, on the reverse strand, counting down.
CTTAGATTATAATCCCAGTTTTAGGAAGCATCTTTACCAATCTCAGTATGTTCATAATGATGAAATAATTATGTCAGTATTAAAATTCATCCTTTGCCAGTAACAAGCTGCAGAACTCATGAATGCTCCCTAGGCTAAGGTTCACAATCTGTTTAAATTGGCCTTTCATTGCACAAGTAAACAGCTTTAATTATCTGGGCAAATAATCAAAGTATTCTTAGATCTGAGGGCGAGGTTATATTAATCATATCCTACCTCTAGAGAAGGCCCAATCCTATCAAGCACTTCATGAAAATACAGAAGTGCTTACTCCATAATAACACTTATTAGCCTTCACAGTTTATGAAAATATTATGTGTGTCATAATGTCAATTCTGTGAAGATGGAGCTTCTTAATAACAAATTACTGAGGGTCAGTTTATACTATCCAGCAAAAAGAACTGAATATTCAGTTCATATGTGTACCACTTGCATTTTTTCACAAATAAGAGCTTCCACTGAACAAGGTGACTTCCATATATATGTCTATATGCACGTCACATGCCAGAGGAAGGTAGAGCCTCAGTGTAACTGGTTAAGTAGCTTTGGACTTACCCTGAGTCATCTGGAAAAGAGAGCATTGCAGCATGGAGATTAATGGCTGGGACTAAAACCCTTTCTCATTTCTCTCCCTTTGCCAGTAAATCTGCCCCAGAACTCATTTGCACAATACTTAAGCAGAGGAAATGACATTGGTCAACAGGTGTTATACCAAACCTGAGATTTATTGAGGACTACATTTACAGGTTTGCCTTGTCAAAGACTTCCAAATACCTTATGCGGTGCTGTATTTATTACATTACAAGTCTGATATAGCTTTCCAGTTACTTCTATTATGTGAACTCAGAGGAGAAATAAGGTAGAAGTAAATATACTGTCACTTTTCCAGATGAATTGTTCAGAATGCTAAACTTGCCACCTGAAATTTATGGCACTGGGAACTAAATTGCATGATGATATATATTTGGCAACATGGGTTTTTTAACTTTGTGTATTGTGATATACTGCCTTGACAACATCACTGTGGAGTTAAAACAATGACCATGTTGTTATATTACTTGTAACAACTTTGAAAGGAAGTTAAGTGAAATGTAAATTCAGTGTGTTTGAATTAACTTGATTTATTAGGAGATACCTTTGTGATTGATAAAAAATGGCTGGATGAAAACTCTGTTCCCCGTCATAGTTTTTCTTGATTTTTCCCATTGAGGCACTGTGGGACAGCGATCCTTATTTCCTTTACATTACATTTTTCAAGGGACTTGTACTTTTTGTTAGAGACAGACTTTCAAAGTATTTCAGAATACCTAATAGAGAGTGGCTCTTTCACAGGTGTTTCAATCTCATTGCTTTCAATTGTGGTGACAGTCAATATATGGAGATGGGGACAAGAATGCAGTTAGGAGGGTGTTAACCCAGCCCCAAGGATGCACATCTTTGCTGTGCTGAGCTCTGTAGTATGCTGCTTTTTCCTAGATTTTCAAATACTCTGTCCTTTGTGTGTAATAGGAGCATGCACAGCCTGTGTTCCAAATGGTTCAGGTGTGTTTCTGGTCCTTGTGGCTGTTCATGAACTACTTTCAGTTTGATGGACAGTCAAATCTAAGAAAGATCACCCAGACACCTTTGGTTATCTGCTTTAGCCACAGAGCTGAGAAGTGGGAAGCAAAAAGATCCAAAATGAGTCTGGGACACTCATTCCCTCCCAGTGTGACTATCATGTGCCAGGAACCTGGTGGGTTAACAGCCACTTTTGGGAAGGCTGGGCTACATAAGTAGATAGAATTGTGTGTGGTCAGTCCCACTGCTTCTGTTTCCTACTCCACCCCAGCTTAGGTCCACAGCAATTTATGGACACATAATTATATTGGTCCCCTTCATACCACTGGGGCACTGGTGGGAATAACCTGACTTGGATTGTCAGGGATGCCTTATCCTCTCCTCCACTTCCATCAGCTATGATCCTGTGGCAGTGCCACAGTGGTAATGATTTCAGTCCAGAAATAAAAGTTAGTGAAATTCTAAAATATCAAGTAGTCTGTCCCACCTTCTTGAGGTTTTCTCTGATTTTTTTTTTTTTTTTTGATAAACATGTGACCATATCTTAAATATGAACCAGAAGACATATTAGTTTTGAACAGAAAAGTCTTAAGATATAGCTGAAAGTCCCCAAACAGGCAAAGTGCATTTATTGAGATAGGGATTCTCTAACAACAGGCTTTGTCTTACTAACTTAAGGTGTGTTGTGTGCTTCGTGATGTTGCCTGGATTCATGATATTGCTGGTGTTTCATAAAGTACCAGTAACACAAGTGCATACAAATGCCCACTTAAATATATTTTAGCCCCCCACCCCCCCAGTCTTAGTTGATTTACATTTTCATGACTTCAAAAATCATCTCATGGCTAATTTGAATCCCTTGGCATTTGAATGTATAGAGTTGGCAGTTACTTGGGCCCTAAGCAAGGTGTCACACAAATCAATAGAACATACCTGGGACTTAGAAATAATTTTATTTCAGAATGATGAGAACATAGATATTAAATTGGTACAAAGTGATGCCTATGTCAGACCTGGAAAACAACATAAAATAGACTGTTTATTATTCATCTTCTGTCTTATTCTAATGACTTTGCCTAGTATCAATCCAAAATGAACCATGCTGTTAATTCTCAGTCTTAAATAGTGAACTGTCCTGAAGCAGAGGGAATAAAGAAATTGAGGTCATCTATAACACATTTCAATAAAGCATGAGGGTGGTATTGGTTCTGTCACCTGCAGATTAAAGTGGCTGGTTTCGTTATAATTTGATAGAATTTTGTTCTTGTTCTATTATTTCACTGTATTTTATTTAAAAGAGAATGAATTGAAGATATTTAAAAATACATTGCCATTGTAGAAAAATGCAATTACATTAGCCTTCTGCTGATGTACTTCTGTCTCAATGACAGAATTTGTCAGTTTTAAAGTAGGTTTTACTCTCCAGTTAAGAAAAGTGGGTATAGACTTTACTTAAGTCACCTGTGGATCGTCCTTACTCTCGTTCCTGTATTGTCCTGTGTATGTCACTACCATTGGAAATTAGTCTAAGAACCAATGATGAAATGACCATTTATTTCAGTGGGACAAGTATGTCTTTTCTGGTTTTAATGTTTGCTGCCTGACATCCCACAGGTGTCTGAGTTTTGCAAAAGGACAAAGTGGAGACTAAGCTGATGATTTGTTTTGGGTACTTTAGGCCTCTTGAGAAATGTCACAAGGGGCTTCATTGAAAAGCCTGTTGAAATCAATGGCAAGACTCTGCCTCACATCAATAGATTGGAGCCCACCCCTCATATCTGTTAGTAGCTTCAGAAACACTACTAGAACCAAATTTACAAAATCTGGCATTTCAGAACTCACTGCAGTCTATCTCCAGTTACCTGCACTGATTTGTTTCCTGTGGGGCATATGAGAAGTTGAATCAAGCTATTGTCATTATCTCTTCCTGTAAATTATTGATATCTGAAATGCTGATGCTTCAGGCTGTGGTTACAGTAAGCATTAAAGCTTCCTGGAGTATTATTTTTCTTACTGGCTCTTGTCCCATATTCTGGCCTTGTTAATTTCCAGAAAAAAAGCAGTGATTGACAGATCATTCTTGCTTGTGTATATATGATTATTTGCATTCACTTCAGGAATGTCAAAGAAAATGCAATGGTAAATACTGATTTCAAGCAGGAAAAGGCAATGCTTTCTTTTAAGCACAAACATCTCTGTAGTTACAGTTAAATTTTAAAGTGAAATTTGAAAGTGTGTTTGTTGACCTACCTGCACAAAGCCAGAAATGCTTTTCCTAGGGTTCAGCAGCAGCTTTTCCACTCTTTGCTTTTCTGTCAGCCATAGAAAAGCAGCAGCTCTGGCATTCAGAGGGCAGTAGGTTTGAGCTAGCTATCCATGCCCGGAAGGAAGGAGTTGGATTTTGTTTTGCTAGGAAGAGAATGGCTGCTGCAGATCAGGGAGGATCCACCCTCTCACCAAAAAGCAAACAAAGCAGAACAATTATTTCAGAGCCTTTCTAAGACGTGTTGTTGACCTCATATGCCAACACCAGAGCTCTGACAGAGTGCATCAGTACTCTTCCGTGGTGTGGAATACTGCATGTGCTAAAGAAACCTGAAAGCACAGTAGTAAATTATTATGTGTAAAGCTTCTGGGACAGATTACTCAACCCTGTTTTCCCAAGGAATTTTATTATCTCCTGTCACGGAAAACACATTACAGAAACCAAGGGCCCTGTGTGTCTGCAAACCCCTTCCATAGACGTAAATACTGAAACTTTGGGGATGGCATAGGATACTAAGCAACCCATTTCACTGTTCACATCAACAGCAATTAAGAGTGCTTGGATCTCAAAAGGTTTAGTTGATTTATTTGAGGTCACATCGAAGCCTGTAGGTGAACTGATCCATGATGTTTTTGTGGAACTAAAGCTGGTGTTAGGTTAGGATTTTCTTTTCCTGGTAACCCATGCTCACTGGCCCCCTCCCAGCAAAGCATTTAAAGAGTGTGGAATATGAGCATAAAATCCATAAAGACAGTGCCTGACTTAATAATTCCATGGGGATTCAGGTTACATGTGAGCTTTGCTGGAATGGGCATGTGATGGGATCTCTCTGCTTCCTGGTAACAAATACAAGGAGAGTTATTTGCCCTCCTAGGAGAAGGCATGAAATCGGCTCCAGAACGCTGATAATCTCCCTGGAGGTTTCAAATGTTTTGGGGGTAGCACATTGCCCATGTACACCCCTGAAGCACCAACAATGTCCTTGCAAATATGGCATTAGTGACTGAGGCTCTACATATTTTCCTTGTTTGAAGTACACTGCCAGGACAGTTTGGATCCCTCCCTTGGCATCCCCCTGCCTCCTGCTCTCCTGTATCTCTGTGCCATCTATCCTGATCCAGAAACCCAGTGAGCTCTATCTGTGGGCTGCGGGGGAAGAGGAACATTGCTGTGGAAGTAACAACTCTTGACATTCAACTCAAGGAGTGGGAAATCTGTCACCACACCTTCTGCTATCATAGAAAGCTCTGAGGCTTGAATTACACCCTCTGTCCTGAAAGGCAGGCTTAAGCATCCTGCAGGAAGCTGACCTGGACTACCCCATGGTCACGGTACAGGAGGATATCTTGCAAAGCAACCATATGCTGAAACTGATGTAGTGGTTTGTGAGACAGGCTTCTCACCAAGGAGAGTGGCAAATACCTTGAATGATGTCTAACAGTAGCCAAATTTTAACTTATTAATCTTGCAGAACACTCATGAAATCATGTTTTGCTTTATTCAGTGTGGTGGAGTTAGCTTTTAACTAACACTGATGACGCCAGCTGTCTGTATATGCCCATCTACTTTTTGACCACTATTTAAAATATTCCATGCTGTTCTTTTCCTATCCTAACTTGCTCATCCTTGCTCCTATATACGATTATAAAAAGAATTTCCTTCATCTTCTATTAATCTTTTAACTTACAAGAGCCAAATATACTTACAAGTATCTGGGTCTTTCAGCACTAAAAAGGGGGGAAAAAGTGATTATTATTTACTGCTCTTCTGATATCAGAATTAAACTGTGCCTTGCCAGGCTTGCTTAGCTGGCACTAGGAAGATTAATACACCCACATTTGGCTTACTCAAGTTACAGACTGTTTACGCTAACAATTTGGAGAAAATGACACCAGTGGTCTCCAAGAAGTGAAGTGCCAACACAACAGATTTTAAAATCTGCAAGAAATAAAAAAAAATGGGCCTCAGTAGGAAATGAAAGCCTTGCATGCTGGATTAATAAGAGGAAACTGTTCACGGTATATAAAATAGAATGTGTGTCCAGGACCTGCTTGCTAATCCAAAGCTATACTGGAGCTAAAAAGTTTGACTTTTTCCATTACTAAATATCTGGGAAAGCCAGGCACGCCACTGTATTAAAATGTTCCTTTAAAATGGCATTTCCTTGCATATATAAAGGTCTTTTTCCAATCAAATCTGCATTTAAATCCACATACTGAAAATGTTTCTGCACATATTTAATTCACCTTGTATAAAGAAATTCTTGCAAGATGATGGCCTGAAAGTATATGTTTTTTACCTTTTTAGTCCTGACCTTGCATGAGGGAAGAATGGGATTTTCAAGTGTGCTTAAAAAAGCGAGGTATGCAGATCTCCTCATTTCTCATATTGGGGGCCCAATCCTTAAAGATATCTTAAAACATTTGACTAGAATATTTCAAGGAGGAAAAGAAAGTCTACGGCTACAAGCCTGACAACACAGACAGTTTTTAGAGAAAGGTAAATGTACTGAAGGAACCACCAACAGAAAAATGGCTTAACAATTTCAACTGCAAGACAGAGTGTACTTGAGCAAACAGCAAAATTTTACATGCCAAGCCCTCCAGTGCAGAACATATATTTCTATATCCATGCAAGGAGGGGAATGTCTAGTAAATGACTCACCCTCACTACCTTACAGTCCTCACACTGTGTTTTCTTCTAAATTACTGTGATTGTTCCAATAGGCTATAAAGAATATATTATTTGTACATGAGAATGCATTAAATGGGAGAGAATTAACATTATAAAATTAAAGACCTGCAGTAAGTTTTCATAAGAACTCCAATGACCCCTTTATCAATAGTGCCCATATCACTCATGTTTCAACATGATTTTTTATTTATGACACAATCTTTAGCCCACTGGAACAATGAAAAGATTTTTCTCTGAGAACAGCATAGGTATGCTCAACTCCTAAACTTAAAAATCAGAGGCTGAGTTGTTTCCTAAAATAATTTCTAGGTGGGATTGTTGTAATAACTTTCCTCTTTTATAACTCCTCTTTTATCTCTTCTCAAGACCATGAAAACCATAGGAACATGCTTTACTGCTGTAAACCTGTTTCCAAAATTTCTAAAAAAGTCATGGAAATCCATGTCTCTTCCAAAAGCCACTGAAAATTTTCAACTGTTCCAACCTGTACTGCCAGTAATTACAGTTTGAATGTTCTCAGGTGGAAACTTTCTCAAAAAGCCCTGTGACTTCCAGCTCTATCATGACCTCAGTCATTTCTGAAAACTGCCTTCAGCGCCCCACTGCCGTGCTGACCTCAGAGCAACAGTGCAGCCCAAACTGGGCATAAATTTCCCTGGCACAGTACTGCTCAGACAGAGCTACCTGGGGAAAGGGAGTTCTTAAAACAAAATAAAAGCAAACAAAAACAGTTGTCTCAATTATAATGGCACAAGCTGTGATGTTTGATGATTACTGATAAGGTGAAATGGGATGCTAAGTATGGTCCCTAAAAATCTGTCTCTAATCTGAACATGTCTAGTAAATATCAGTAAAACATTGGCATTATATACAAAAGTTGTCAGAGAAACTCAACAGGGATTTGGTGGTTAGAGCAAAGTCCTTAGCCACAGTAAAGTACCATAGGAGAAAATATTTCCCTGTAGTGCATTATCTATGACATGGTAATAGGTCATGACAAATGATCCTTCACAAGAAGCAGATATAAAAGCATAGGTCTCAATCTCTCCCTCATGTATTGAGGCTTTCAGGAATTTTATGGAAAGATTATTTCCAATAAACTTTAATTTAAACTTTAGAAAGAGCTGCTCTTATTAACCCTCTTCTTGCTGACCCAGGTAACTCATGCTGTACGAGCTGGTGGATCTTCAAGCACTGACAGTCTGTTACTATGACTTTACCTGCAGGAAATGCTATCAGGAAACTCTATTATCTAAACATACATGGTGGATAGCCAAAAGATCTGAGGTGTGATTCTTCATGTTGGCACACCTGAGCAGCGAGCAGAATGCCCAGACACTCTGACATCCACTGTGCAGCTTAGAGAGTGCAAAGATGACAGAAAATGAATGCTATTTTTGTTTAGCATCATCAAGAATAAGATACAGGATGTCTTGAAACAGCAGTAGGCACACATACCTCTCTGTTCAAACAACACCAAAGCAGAAGAGAAAACACTGAGAGGAAAACGGACAGCCCCTCAATTTCAGCAGCATCTTACTAAAATATGAAGTTGGAGAATATAATGAGGGCTGAATGCAGAAAGAATACACATCAAGATGGAGTTTAACATGTTTTGGGAATAACTTAAATACAACCTGTAAGATAAAGTAAAATTATAGTGAAATGAAATCTTTAATTTTTTTTTTTTTTTTTTTTTGGAAAAATAGGAGCCTAAAGTAATCTCTCTTCCCTTGACCTGAGTGCAGATTTTTGCATTGCAGTCTCTATATTTGCTACCTTCACTAGCAAAAATAAAAATTGCTTTATTCCCATAATAGTCTGCTTGGGCAGGGCTACACTGCATGTCAACAAGGCTCATTGACTTAGCTGCAGCTATAAATTTTGCTCAGTGTCACTGAGAACATAAATTGAAGACAATAGAAAGCCTGGTTATAACAAACATCCCAATTTATTCCACACAAGTTTAATTTCCTTAGTTAGAAGCCATAGAAGCTGGTTGAGTTTAGAGGACTGGAATTTAATACCAATAATAGGAGAGCCCCCCCAAAATTAAGAGAAAATAAACACAGATGTCTCCCATGCCATGGTCATGCTTGTGGTTTATTTTACAAATACATGAACTCTGAACTCCAGCGGAAAAATCTTATTTATACATGTAAATAAAAATGACTGAGAAGGGATATTGGCATATTTGGATAGAAGCTCCAGGGAAGAGCCCATAAAATTTGCACCTTATGTCCCAAATTATATTTGCATTTTTTAACCTGGCTTAGATTTATTTAAACTTTATTCTTTACATTGGGTTTTACCCTTCCTTCTTCAGCTGTCTTTCCTACTTCCTTCTCCATAGCTAGCAGGCCTCCCACACCTTGATGGTTCTTGAAGAAGTGCCTTATTATTTCTTTCTTTCAGTTCACTTAAAAGACAGAGACTGCGTGCTCTCTCTAGAATCAAATCCTGAATACCACTTGCTCTGACAGCTCTACCTGCAGTGCACATTTGATACCTTTTGACTTTCAATCAGCCATAAGATATAGTGACAAGATGTTTGAGCAGTGAGGATTATAATGGATCGAAACAACACATGAATTCTTTGTCAGCATAATAAGAAAGCAAGAATGGTATTACCCTGCACTGTCACTTTTATGAGTAAGAACTCATTGCTCCCACAGACTTCCTCACTCGATTGTGGGTGCCACATTTTTTGAAAGACGCACCAATTGGAAACAATTTAGAGATAGAAAAGTATCAGAAAACAGTAAAATGAGATTGCACAAGGCAAAAATCAGAGTTGGGCATGTCAGGTCAGGAAATTAGTTGATCAAAATATAATTTCTACATTAAACGTGTGACATTCATGGTTGATTAATTTAAAGAGGAAGATAAGAAATCTAAGCTTCAAGCAGAAAGGGAAAATATAACTTCAATATTAGGGAAAACTTCCCAGTACAACACAAAATTGTCAGAGAATAAACTTTCAGGAAAGACTGCATAATAGCTATCATTGCAGAAGGTCAAGAATCATACCTGGACTTTAGGAGGATGACCCAAACCCCAGCCTTCTATCACGAGGTTCTCATCAATAATCTTCACAAGTAACCTATCTTAAGCTTTTGCCTTCATATAAACCACAAGCTCTGTTTAGCATAGGATTAAGTATTAGCATCTATAAGACTTAAGAAATTAGAATATTCTGTCTATAGGTGTGCAAGAACCAGTATATTCCAATAAATAGAAAACTCCTAAGCACGTAAAAAGAACATGCAGAAGTTAATGGGCAGGAGCAATAGCAATTTCTGAAGTTGCTTAATGGGGTTTAACTACAGACAGCCTTGTTGATAGATCACACCTGACCATCCTCTGAGCTTTTATAAAATGCAGATGCCTGAAAGAGCATTATAAATGCTGGTGGTGTTCTCCTTTACCTTTCCAGCTATGTGCATCTGGCATTGAGTTTTGATAGTTGTCTTATTTGGATGAAATCGCTGCTCTGTCTTTCCTTAGCACACCAGCTGCCTACCTGGATAATATTTGGTTTACTACTGGGATTATGTCCTCCTTCAGAAGGTAATCATTCTGCTCCCAAATATTTTATCCTTGTTAATTATTGTCTGACTTCAATCAATTTAACGGAAATGGATAATAGTGTCTTTATGTATGACTTCAAGTTTTCTGATTCTGCTTGAGCTGCGTGATCTATGCTTTATATTGCTGTCACACTCCTGAGTTTCAGATAAACTTTCTAAAAGAGGAACAGAAAGAAATATGCTCTCATTGAAGCAAAATACATAGATAAAATGTGATGCTACCATTTAAATACCTCTAACATCTTAGAAGCACACCAACAGAGGAACTGTTTAATAGCTTTTGCATAAATTATTCACAGGATTTCAGATATCTTTTAAAATGCTACCTCTGTGCATTGAAAGCTTGTTTACAAAAAAACCCCCCGAAAAGCTAATGTAAACCAGCTGGGCTATGCTTTCATTTAAACTGATGTGAACCTTTAGCTCATTAATACAGAGTCTTCCTAGCCCTGAGGTTTATCTCTATATGTCTTTCTGAAAAAGCAGAAGTCTGGCCCGTGTATAGATAAAGCAAAAGGCCATATGTATCCTGAATGCTTTATAATGCTGTCCTAGTGTCCTTTCTTCCCATTATGGAAAACAAGTTTCTGTTTAGCTTTTTTGCTTTACATAGACTTGAAACCCTGAGTCATACAGCACATGCTGCTTCAGATCTGTTTAGTAATAGCCAGCTACAGCAGAATGGAAAACAAATCCTGTAAGGACAGAAGAAAATCACAAAATGTCAATGCCCCAAAGATGTATAGGCCCCCTTCCACTGAGTCCTCTTGACCTTTTGAATGAAGATAGGAAGAGGAGGAGCAGGACAGGTGGTGCTGAGATTTGTGATGAAGGGGAATGAATGTGGATTTACCTAATCAGGTAGCTGTGCATTTCAGCTGCAGAGATTTTTAAGAATAAGCTGTTAAAGGTTGTGCAAAGACTTAACCATTTTGCAAGTTTAAGTGAGGAGTAAATATTTTGTGATGAGGGAAGCATTTTCAGATTGCAAATGAATGGTTTGAATCATAGTTGTAGTGTTGTACATCATGTCCTCAGCTTTGTATCTCCTCCACACTCTTCCCACCCTTTTTGTCTTCAACCATCTTGTACCTAATGCTGTGTCAGAGTTCAATGCTGCAGTATACAGGACATATAGTTGTTTGCTGGTAAAACATGCTGCACACCTGTAGATGTACATCTCTAAGTAAGTTAAAAACTTAGTGTGGTAACAATTACTTGCAAGACTCTGACCTTCTATTTCTTCTCCAGAGAGAAAAAGACATTTTCTCTTCAAAGTTCTCAGAAATTTTCTGCTGAGTTTATAGGCTGAGATCTTTTATTTTCCAATGTACTTTTATGAACTCCAAGGTCAAATCATGCAGGCTGAAGTAGATAACAGTGTCTGGAGAGAGGATGACTCAGTTTATTTGGGTGGCACAATATGAGGAACTCATAGTCCCAAGAGTTTCTCTCAGCATGTCAGAGATTTGCAGGTGATATTTCTGCTTGTCTGTTTCCTCCTCTAGATTTTCATACTGTTAAAAAAAAAAAAATAAAAATCATCTTTACCTGGCTTATTAGGGAATAAGTTGTCATATTTAAGTACTTGCTTAAAATGAAGGAGAGAGATTTCTGTGTTTTGGAAATTAAGGATTTGTTTTATTTTTTGTTGAATAATTACTGTGCATATTTGACACATAACCCAATATTTCAACAGTCTCATAGCCTATTTTGAGTAGTGTAAGCATGTGATGGAGACCTTGGAATGGTATCAGAGGTGGTGCCAGGCTGCAGGGGTGGATTGTACCTTGCAGTGAGGCTCCTTCGGTCTCAGCTTTCCAGGCAGGGCACACAGCCCTGGTGGGTGTGCAGCCACAGAGCACCTGTCCCACACCCCCAGCTCCTGCTCCAGACTTTGCCAGGGACCTCCTGTGCTGGTGGGGGCTGCCTAGCTGCCAGAGAGCTTGAAAGGCTTGGTGCACAAGAAGGATAGCATGCCTTCTTTGGGAGAGGTGGCACTGCCTTTCAGAAGGGACTCAGCAGGAGCCACCTTAGATAATGCACATCAACTGCATTTGCTGTAAGTAATGTCTCCTTTAAAAAGGTTGTAATCTACATTATGAGTGGCTAAAGTATTTTATTCCCTTTTAGGAGACAGACACAAGATTTTTTTTTTTTTTTCTTTTGTGGATCATTGTTGCTAAATGTAGAGCAGAATTCAGCTGCCTTCTCACTCAGGACAACCTACAACTTCTTTTCAGCTGAACCTAATGCAATTCTAGAAGCTTGCTGACATTTTTGTTAGGAGACAAGCATCCCAATAAATAATCTGGAGAGTTGCTCTATGATAGACTGAGTCACTGTTTTCTGAAATAGGCCAAAGATCACCTAATTTATATTCCTGATCTTCCATCTGGATGTCTTTGAAACCCTTTAAAACCTAAACTGTAAGAGAAAATATGCCTGATCTTGTCTCAGTTCTGAGCAGAGTGTTTTGATTCCTGGAATTTGTTGTGCCATTAAAAAGAGCATGTGATATTTTTTATGATGGGATCAGAACAGGTGAAATGGGGTGAAAAAAGGGCATAAGCTAATTGTCATTTTTTAAAATTAAGAAATGCAATCTGTTGATTTGTATTCACAAGTTATCTATCCATGAAAAGAGTAGGGGGAAAGAGAAAGCCTGGTAATGGAATAGTTTATTTTCAACAGCTTATCAATGATTCTTCAAATGCCCTTTTCTACTACTGACAGTGAGTTTTTTCTTGTGCCTGCAGTATGCTTTCCCTTGTGAGTTAGAGTCTCAGCCTGGCTTAAGATTTTTGAGTCATCAGTTACACATCCTCTCCTCATATTTTTATTGTGGCCCTGTGTGACTACCTTTGTATAAAAAGGTTTTAGAACTAGATTTTTGTCAAAGAAAAATTTATTAAAATTTCTTTGGACCCTTTCCTCAGAAACTTCTTTAGCCTGTTCTGTATTTCCTTGATACTTTCCTTGATACTTCTTTGATCTTGATAGGTTTATCATGAGGCTACTGGTTTGGTTGGTTTTCTTTAAAACAACACAACCACTACAAGTTTCAAGAGGTTTGGAAGTTTTGTGTTTGAAAAGGACATCAATAATCTGCAATGGTTGTAACATTCAAGGCTCTTTCCACAATGGCCAGTTCATATCCTTCATATCTTGTTCCCATAGGGATTTTCTAAATTTAGATATATTTTTCTTCTTTTGGAGTGGAAACCTACAAAAGTCTGTCCTTTTCCCCATATTAGTCAACTCTATTGTGCTTTGTCTTCCTCCTGAAGAATTTACTTGTCCCTTTTATTACCCTGCTGCTTGTTTGTTTATTTAGGAATGCTAATTTAAAACTTCTTTTCATACACTTTGAAAAAAATAATGTTTTACTTATAAATTCATGAAAATCAAACAGAAAGAACCATTACCATGAAATCAGCAGGTTGTGCTGCATTAATAATGGGTGTACTATATTAACAGGAATTTATGCAGTGATATTTTATTGCTTCCTGGATCTTCCATGGAAAATTTTAGTCCTTTTCAGGCAAGCAATTTTGACATTTTTAGGTAATTTTGAGGGTGATGTTCAAGTTACAGGAAAACCTACACTTTTCTAAACTCCTTAGAAGGTAATAAGAGAACTGAGCTTTCACATCCAGAAGAAAGTCAAAAAACCTGACAGACAAGAGCTTTAAATGATGATGGCTGTCCTATCACTTTGACTTTATGGCTTTCTAATCTGTGCAATATGGTCAGCTTCTCTCTACAGGAAACATGGAGGGATGAAACTTCTATAATTTTGTTCACTTTAACTCCCAATTAAATAAATATAAAAATATCAATCAACAAATGAGAGAGCCAGTTGAGGAACAGATGCTATAAAATGTGCACAAAATATAATAAAAACCAGGAATTTAATGCCTAATAGTACCTTTATAGAGCTAAGAAGGCCTCTAAGCTCTTGTTTTGTCCATTTTCTTACTATAGAAATTAAACAAAATGGATTTACTGGAACATGTGTCTGATGTATTTGCAATCAAAACCTAGGAGCTCATCTCTTAAAAAAAAAATAACAGGGAGGTGGGAAGAAATCTCTGCTAAACCACTGTTTTAGAGGGTTGCCTGTCAGCTCTGTGGCTCTTCTGTATTTCCTTCTTTCCTTGACTTACTGAAGGAATGGATGCTCCATGATATTTTATTCCTTGTGCTGGCAACACAAACTTTTTCTTGTAATTTAAACAAGTACTCTTTCTGTGTTTTAACAGGGGTAAGGTTTGCCTCAAGGCTTATAAACCAAATTGACATCTCTCCCTTGCAGAATGAGTTGTAGTTTTAAAATTGTGTTTGTCTTACTCAGGGTTAAAAGCATCATTCTCAAAACTTGGAGAGATAAACTGTGTTTCAAATAAATTGCAAATACAGAAAACATAAACTAAATTTAATATACTTCCCACTTTACCAGTGAATACAATACTCTTCTGGAAACTTGCTATTTCAAAATCTAGGTTAGGATTATGTTAGATTTTCTTCACTACAATTGTCCAAGTAATTCTTCTGAATAGAAGTGGTATCCAATTATGAAGCAGCCTATGGCAATTTGCACCATGGAACTCAAAACATTTATAATCTGGAAGAAAGAAATGAGAAAAATATGAAGGAGTTTCTTCTTAAATACTGAATTTTGAAGTATGTACCATTAGCCCTTTCCAAAACTGCGAAGTAGAATAAAAACAGGTTTTAAACAAACTGATTTATTATGCCAACAGTACATCTGACCTAGTTTTAGAACTTTTTTTTTTTTTTTAATAGTTCTGCACTGTCAGAACAGCAGCACAAGCCAGTAAAATGATTAAAAGATTCTCTCTGAATTTCAGAGGATGACGGAAGTATACCGCAGCTGTGATGGACAGGAATGATTTGTACCAGCTGTGATAAGCTTGATGTGAAACTGGCAGGCCACACTTTCACTGGCTGAAATAAACCCCAAAAGATCTTTGACAATACTAGTGTGGTCCTGAATGAGAGAAAAGGATGTTTTTTCAAATCTTCGTAAAACACATCTATGAAAAAAATCAAAGAAATGCGGTATCTAAAAAAAGAAAAATATTTTGGCAGAGTCTTTAAAAAATTAAGATTCCTTTCTCTCATGCCATGCTGACATTTTATACACTGTGAAAATCTTCTCTTTCCTGTTATTGGCAGAGATGCTGCACTGTGTAACACCATCTTTTAATTCCTTTTGGTCCTCTTGGTAAGCTTAGAACTCTATTTATGAAGGGTCCACAATGCAGTGCAAACAAAAGTATGCACCATAATCTTATGAGAAAATTAAACTGAGAATGAACTGAAACAGATTATTGGTACTTGTATTGCTTTGTATGTTTAGTGCAACCTTAAGCAGTTAATACTAGAATACTTCTGAATTTCAGTGACAGTTTGCATCTGTGTTACATTGTTTTAAAAATTGATTTGGTCAGTTGCATAAGCAGTCAAGAGATGGACTAACAAAATAAATAACTAGTGATATGTTCCATAGACTTTTGTTTCCCCTTGAAGTGAGTTAATTGAAAACAGTATATAGGTATTGACTGGGACATCTGGTCACTACATGTTTTAACAGAACCAGTAAAACCAATCATGATTAAGTTTAATAGATCAATATGAAATTTACTAAAGCTCTGTTCAACTTAAAGCAGTTAAAATCAATAGATAACCTACTGCAAACAGATACAGAGAGGCCCTTGATTGCCAACAGAGTTAAACATCTCCTGGCAAAGAGGTGGAGGGTGGTGGTAGAATAGAAAGCTCTTCTATGTTAGCAGAATTGTCAGTGTCATTGCTGTTCCAGGAACTCCTTTTAAGAAGAAATACATTTGGGAACTACTATGCTGACCTTGTTTTACAACAAAACCATATACAAAGCTGTGGGCATAATCTTCATTTTTAGGTTCAACCCCAGGTGTTTCATTCTGCCCACTACTTGGTGTTCACAGGTGTGCAGTTGCTCTGACACTGTGGCTGCAGGTCTCTGCTCAGCTCCACCAGGCCTCACTTCTGGGTCTTTAAGCTGAACCATATTCCAAAATGCATCACCACCTGAATTTGAGAATGTTTGAACTTGGATTTGAACATAGCAACTAAAGCACATGTCTATAATTTGTGCTGGTGTGGGGTTTTTTTGTTTGTTTTTGTTGGGTTTTTTTTGAGTTGGTTTGGCAGGTTGTTTTTTTTTTTTTTTATTTTTTTTTTTGTTTTTTTTTTGTTTGGTTTTTTTTTTTTTTTGTTGGTGGTTTTTTTTTTTTTTTTTTTTTTTTTTTTTTTTTTTTTTTTTTTTTTTTTTTTTTTTTTTTTTTTTTTTTTTTTTTTTAATTTGGATTTTTGTTTGGATTTTCTTCTTGTTGTTTTTTGTTATTATTTATTTCCAGACTCTTTTACTGCTTAAAGCCCATAACACTTATAAATGGTCACAGAATAAATAAAGCACTGTTGGAGTTGCACTTTTTTGTGTATTACCAGCTGCTGTACCTGAGCAGTTGTGACAGGTGCTGTGTGCCCATAGCTAGTTTTAAACTAGGGTGGATGACTGTAACATTGCATCTCTCATCCTAGGATTCACTGTGATCTGCCAAGAATGTTCTGAACCCTGTGCTGCCACTATTACGCAAATTTTGGTGCCTGACCTCTCTAGTTTTTGGTCTGGATGGTATAAAAGGCCTGCAGGAGTTTCTTCCAAAAGTAGAAAACTGAATATGTTCATGCTAGCAAATTAAGTTTTCACTGATTATACCCATAAATCATAACTTGTGATTATTATGGTTCCATAATCACAAATGGTTTGTGCTTGGTTGCTCCTTGTTGGGTTTTTGTTTATTAGTATTAGTATTTTCTGTGTTTCTAGATGTCTGTTGTTTAAGAAACTGCCAAGAAACTGGTTCTGTAATTCTAAAAAGTAGGGTTGGCCTAAAGCAATAAATATTGGAGTACCTGGTTCTAAAATGTACTCACTGTTGCTGGACCCTCTGATCCTCATGGAGACCTGCGTGTTTCCCTGTGGATACTGATCTGTGTGCAGAGTAACAGGCTTAAAATAATACTGAGGCTTTGGCTGGATCTCTACAACACTGAAGGAGAATGGGAAGGCATGAGATGCAGTGCCTGAAATAGGTAGAATGATGATTCTGTTCATCATTGAGGAACATCTAACTCCAGTTGGATGAAACAACGCATTCAGAGAATTGGCCAATTAAAGCCAGAAGGGCAATTCAAATTGGCAAAGCCAAACTAAGGATGCAGTGCTTCTGCTTGGTATAATCTGCCATGCTGAATAGCTTCATAATTCAAGGAAATACTATGTGTAAAAATAAAAGTTATTTCACTTGGGGTTTTACCTGGGGCCAGCAATGTTTTCTGGGTTATTTTTCTTTTAATGTTAGGTGAGTGAAACAAAGGATATGTTGTCTTATGCCCTGCTGGAAAATGGGTTTTGCATAATTTGTTAGTCATCTTTGCAGAGCTTCTCTCCCAGCATGTCCCTGGAGATGTACATTTTGATAACATAAATACTATTCTTTTATGTTACATCACTGAATGCCAGCACAAAATTTTCAACAGTGAAGAAACCATGGGTTTATAAAAAAGCAATAGGACCATTCCTTCTCCCTCAGTGTTGGGTGTCTTACAGTAACTGGGAGAGAAATTCTTATTCCTAGATGCATATTAAATCTTTATAATAAAAACATTTTTTCTGGTTAGTTACAATTTAGCTCTAAAACAAAGCCCTGACACTAATCACTTTTACAAATCCTTTTTCTAGGGTTTGCATCAACTCCCTTTGAAGTCAGTAGAAGTCTTTGAATTTACTGATAGTTAGTAGAGGCCCCGACATTATAAGCAGCACTTGGTTGATTGGATTTAAAAAAAAGAAAAAAACACTTACAGTAACTGCACTTACACACAGCACTAAAACTTTCAAATAACAGCCTTCTAATAAAATCTTAATTTCTAAAACATGTGAGCCTAATTATTATTCATCTGTGCTTGCATGCTGTGCTACCTCTTGCAAAGCTTTCTGCCTCATATATCATGTTGTAATTAGTAAAGTGGGAAAACACATTCATCTCTTCTTCAAAGAAAAAAATCACACTTTAATCTTAAGTACATCATAATTGGCAAGAGAAAGAAAGCGTGGGGGAGGTATCTGAAGAGTACCCCAAGGATTTTGCATGGCCTATCTTTTTATTAGGGAATCATTGCTGTACAGCTTTTATTTCTGTATTATTACTGGCTAGAAAAAAATAAGGGAGGGAGGCACAAAGAAATGAGCACAAGGATCATTATGAGGAAGCATCAACCCAAGAAGAAATACCCTGTACTGGGAAGACCTTTTCTCCTTCCATTTTTGGAACAAGACCAAGATGCTGAAAGTTGTTCAAAAATAGTAATTCTACTTATCTTACTCATAGGACTGTCTCCCTAACAGAGCCAGCAGGCTGAGGTAGCAGCTTATGGCTTACAGAACCCTGCAGAACAGAAAAAATTATTTCGATGAGACTGCATAGTGGTCCATGGGCAGAAGTCCTGTGGTCTAATATTTAGGAATTCCTTGTTAAAATTCCTTGCTTCTTTGTGAAAACAGCAAGTAAGACAAAAATGAAATACATATTTTTACAGCAATGAAATGGGTATGAGCAAATCTGCCTCTGTAATAAGCTTGAATATGGTCAGTTATAGAAATAAATAAATCATTTGGGGCTGCAATTTGATTTGTTGTTAATTTCTCTTTCAGTACTGTAAAATGTTCAGTATTCTGTCCAAGAAATATTCAGCTGGGCTAAATATTTAACAATAAGGGCACTGGGGATATATAGATTTTAAATAGTGTAAAATGAATGTAAGGTTAAAAATTACCAGAATGGGAGTAAAGAATGATAAGTTATACTTCTCTGGAATCAATTTATGGAGGATCCCAGAATATTTTAAGCAAACTTTGAAACACACAAACTCTTTAAACATTATCATGTGCTACTTAGTAAAAAATAGGCCTAGGAGCCTAGCTTAGGACCAATGTTCTTGTTTCAAGTGTCTTGCCCAAAGTTAAACATTGACTCAGAAGAAAGCAAGATTTCAGATTTTTGGTTTTCCCCTCCCATCATATCAAATCCTGGAACACAAAGGTTATGGGCTAATGCAAAATAGTACTTGTCTGTGGTTACTGAGGTTTATTCTGGGCTTTTGCACAGCTCAAACTGCAACAGAGACAGCTGAATGTATCTTTAGCACAGAAAATGAACTGCCTTTTTTGCATCATAGTGAATTGAAAAAGCCCCCAATTTAGACTTCTCTATATTTTAGCTCTTCAAGTCAGCAATTATAGCAAAATTCCATCCCTTATGGGTCTGGCAGGGTGTTCTCAAACTTTTAATCTTCTATCATCTTAAAATAAAAAATAAAATTTACATTTTCATTCAGGTTCTGGAAATAAGCCAGTTTCCACTTAAATAGTCTATGGAGCAGAAAGAATTGGGTAGAAACTTACCCAGAGGAAAAGCCTCAGCAAATGAGTCCCAAGGAATTGGCTTGCTCATCCTCTGCATGTTTAGTGTTTCTGTATCATAATCACAACATTGTGCTTTTAGGGTTGACCTCTCTCCACTGGGATTAGAAAATGTTTTTGTAAATACTTTGTTTAGGCATTATGATTTGGGCTAAGCTACTCAAGAGTTTTTCAGCCCGTGTGGAAGTGATGGGTGAGATTTGTCTGTACCAGAGGGCAGACTGCTGTGACGGTGCTAGGATGTGGCAGCTATTGGCTGTGCACTGAGGCTGACAGGAAACCCATCTGCCTGACTCTGAATATTAGTGTTATATTCTCTCTAGTTTCCTTTAGCTGTACTGGGCTGAGTAACTTGTGTTTGATGGCAAATATGTACGTGCTTTGTTGAGCAGCAGGCTGGAGCTTCTTCTACCCATGCTTTGAAATTGTTGTAGGTGAGTCTGCCTCACAGGAGCAGGGAGTTGAGGTGTGACTTTGGGCAGCAGCAGATAGTGTGGGGGTGGCCTGTGTGCTCTCCAATGGGTAGTTGGCACTGCAGTGTCTCCAGGCATTTCCCCTGAGCAGCCATGTTCTGCCTGACAGTGATGAATGAGAAGGTGAGAAGTCACATCTCCTTGCAACTTGTTCCAATAGCTCACCAATTTTGAAACATCTTAGTTCACATACAAATTTGTTGAGTATCATTTTCCAGGTATTGGCAGAACCACCACCTAAACCTTTGTTTTTCCCTGCAAAGGAGATAAGATTGTTATGAATCCCTGTCTTATATTGTTTTCTGATAGTATAAACTGATAGAGGTCTTTCACTGAATGACATGTTTTCTGGCCCTTCAGTATTTTTTTACCTTCTTTGTCCTTCTAAATGTTTCATTATGCTTTTTTTAGAATTGGAGAGAGAATTTTAGATAGGGAATTTAAAGCTTTCTTGTTATAATTCAATATGCACTATAAGCTACAGTCAGGAATGTAGCTGCCAGAAAAGAAATAAGAAGGTATACATTAAAATATGCAACACTGTTTTTCCTGCCTCACCACTCTTTGCTATCTTCATGATAGGTAACTTGCTTTGATCATATATCCATTGACCAAATGCTAAATTACACTGCTGCACACACAGCCTTTAGTTCTTGGCTCAGTGAATCTTGGTTACCAGGATTACCCTTTTAACAAAATGAGTCTTGGTGCATATGAATATCTTCATTCAGTAAAATAAAATGAGTCAGTAAGTTTTAGCTCATTAGGCAAAATGTTGCGTAAATGAATAAAAAAATCCTCTATTTGCTGCTATAAATATGTTACGGAGAGTAAATGTTAAATTGGATCTAACATTTAATAACAGTAACATCATTGTGTTAAAACTTTACAGTATAAACATATTGATAGACAAAATGAGCAACTTGGATTTTAGTCCATGACAGGGTATAGAAATGTTAAGCGACGTCAACAATGTAGAAAGGGTAGAGATATCCATACAGTATATCTCTGCTTCAAAAACACAAGGTACTTTCCAGCAATTTAGGATACATAACTTTTCCTGGATAATTACAATATTTAAATTTTTTTTGAAGGGAGTAATATGCTAAATGAACCCCAAGCTGAATTCTTCATTCAGCTGGCTTGAATCTGTCTCTTCAGAATGTTACATGGAATTATAACCACTGTAAATCTACCAATATCGTTTAGGCTAAAACTGTAGTGGTTCCAGCTTCTTCAGTGTTGGGGCTTCTCTAAGTGGGTTTCAAACAGCATCATAATTCAACAGTCTTGGCATGCAAACCTGGAAAGCCTTGAAAATGGCATTTAGGATCAAATGGGGCAGTGGGTGTGGATAGCCTTGACCTGACTGTGGCTGCAGATAGACCTAAATTCTTGGTAACTTGTTCCTGTAGTATAGGCTTACTAGGTGGAGACTTTTCCTAGCAGTGAGTACAGATGTTGTTTTTGTATAGGTGTATAGTGTTCAAGTTTCATCAGACACCAATTCCCTACAAAAAATGCTGTGAGCCAAGGACTACAGAAACTGGAGCTGTTATGTGTGCAGCCCTTCAGCTTCACAACTTTGCCAGCAGCACTTCAGATGATTTGTGGATTACAAGAGTTAGAATGGAAGTGATCTGAAAGCTAGAAAACAATTCAGCACCAGTGCTGTTGATTTGATTGGAGTTAATTTATCCTAGATTTTCAAAGACAAAAAAACCCAGCAAATATTTGGGAATTTATGCTTCTGAAATGAACACTTTAATCCCTAATACAAACCTATATGGAGTGGCGCATCACACTTTTACAGGCTTAATGTAACTAGAAAGATATGATCCCCTTAGTGACTTTGGAATAACCAGGAGAGAAATACCCTCACTGCAGGTGAGGGACTGCCAGCCGGTGAGTTTTCCTCATTCAGGGTCCTTGCTACTGTCCTGCTTCCCATGCAGGACATGCTTCTGTCTACTTTAGTTTGTCCAACCGGTTTTGCTCATCTCACTTGTTTACTTTTCTCTCAATGTATTCCCCAAGTCAATAAAGTCCCCCAAATATCTCTGTAACAGGGTTCTCGCACCCCTCCCTTCACACCTTCTGGATTCTGTCTTCCCACACTGATACTGTCCCCCTCAGCCAGCTCTGCCCTTCTCCACTGCTCATTCTCCTGATTATAGCAAAGTAGAAAAGCATGTGTGTGCATCCTTGAAAGTCCCTCTTAATGCCCATGTTTAGGGAGGTAATATGCAAGTTCCCTGTCCATGGGATATGGCACACTGATATCCCAGTTCTGGTGGACCTCCCCTTTCTGGCTCTATGCAACTTGTAGTGTTTTTACACTTGACCATTCATTTGCATATAGATGGTTAAATTCCCAAGCATACTGAAATGACATTGTGCAAATCAAAATTAGAAGTTGATGGAAAGTAAAAGAATACTGACATCAAACCATGCTGAGCACAGGAAATGGCAGAAGTTTTTCTGGTGAGAAATAGTTATAAAATTTTATCTGATGTTTTGTTGTTTATTAGTGGCTGTTTTACTAGATTATTGCTAAAAGCAGGTGGCTGCTGTCTGCTTTTTCTCCCATTGGAGCTCTCTGCTTTAAACTCTTCCAAGTTGCCCACTGGTTGAAGCTTTCAAGAGTCAAAGTGACTGGCTAAGGGAGTCCCTCTGTGTGTGGGAGTCTGGAATGCAAATCCAAGTGGTACACGCTGGAGGGAAGCTGACTGCAGAATGAGCAGGAAGAAAATGCCAAGAAGTTTATTTTACATATAGGTGCTTTTCTAATTCTAGCAAAATTTATTTGGTGCAGAGGAAATATACCTAATTGTGATAATATAGTTCTGCCACATGACAGACTGCTGCTCATCAGACTGAGACAAGCTTATTTCCCTTTCTTTTTAAAAGAAAAAATATCTAACTTGCCAGGTGAATGTTTATTAAATTATTATGTTTTCTGTATGTAAAGCAGCAACACAGCAGCCAGGCAATAAGATAACATGTTCAGTGTGCCATAATCAGATAGGACCAAATGTATTCTTGGTACAACTCTATTAACTTTGATGGGCTTACAGGAGAGAAAATACAGCCCATTGACATTAAGGGGGAAATTTTTCCTGGATAGAGGGCTGCAATATCTCTTTATAGGTAATACTGGTGTGATTGTTCCGTGTCTTGGAGGCACAGTCATTACAATTAATGGAGTGAGTCTACATGATATACAGCATTTTGNTTTTTTTTTTTTTTTTCATTTAGCAGGCTTATACTACATTTTTACGTGTACTATTTCTGTTCAAGAGTAATGGCTGTGATTTCATGCTCTCACTGCTCAGTGTGCAGTCTCTGGACTGAATAGTAGAAGTGTTTTTTAAGGAAATAACACAACTAGGGACAGTAACTGCTAAGCAAATGGTACAGGTGGACGTGATTTACTGCTGACCAAGTCTCATTTGAACTGTTTGTCACACCTCTAAATTAACTGAACAGATGGTTTTTTAATTAGTTCTGCCATTTCATTTTCTGCATTCTTAATACATGTCAGGCTGTATGTCAGGGAGTATTAGCATCAATTTCAAGTGATACAAAAACATTCATAGCAAGAATAAGCTGATAATAATAATAACAAAACATAATTAGATTACAAATTGGGAGGTCTGTAGCTTTATAAACATGGTAAACCTAGATTTATGAGACTTCAGAGATTTGTTCAAAATGAGAAATGCCTTAAACTTGCTGAAAACAAATTAGTTCTGTGCAAACCTATAGCAGAATTTTCTGGCTTCCTGCAGTGGGATAGGCCTCACTAATGTGAATTACCTGAGAAGAGGTCCCGAATTTATGCATTTGATTTATCTGATTCCAGCCTCCCCAAAGGGCAGAATCACTTGCCGGGGCACTAAAGTGCCTTTTAGCTTCAGAGGTGGCAGTAAAATATTTAGTTATTCTTTGCTTCTGACCAAAGCAATATTTGTCTGTGTGCAAAATCCTTTCTTTGCCATTTCCAGCTAGGCTAGTGGAACTGTTTCCAAGGACAAGGCAGCAGCAGAATTTGGTTCGAGTATAGTAACATAGCACCAACTGTAGCACTTGCATACGAAATTAAAATTATAGAGATTTCTTATGAAAAAAGCAACACAATATGATATAGTTTTATTAGAAAAATCTTTTTGAATACTATTGATGTTGTTTATATGATGGTAGTTAACAAGATAAAGTGTAATCTACATAAAAACAAATTCTACATGACTGTATGGAATTAGAATGCCACACTGTTCATATAGCTTGAGCTGCAAAGATTGCCTTTTATGCATTTTTAACTTTCCATGGCAAGCTGGATGAAGTACTCATTTCCTCCAGATTTATCTCTGCAGGAAATACCTTAGAACTATGGCAGGCCATACATCACAAGTAGAATCAACATCTAAGTTAAAGCAAATAGCTTTAATCATAGGCTTTTGAATGTG
This sequence comes from Aegithalos caudatus, assembly GCA_013389925.1. NCBI lineage: Eukaryota > Metazoa > Chordata > Aves > Passeriformes > Aegithalidae > Aegithalos > Aegithalos caudatus. Next base: position 9,303 of record WEIU01022736.1, on the reverse strand, counting down.
TTCTTCTATGGATCTGCAGAAAATGGATAACGTAAACAGGCCTAATCAGAGCGGTACTTCCAGCAGCAGGATCCTAGAGGACTTAAATAGGAGAGTCCTCATCACAGGGATATAATGATGCTTAGTAGGGTCTCCATCCCTTAACACCTTTTCTGCAATATGACACAATGTACACATAGCGGGAACTGCTTTATTTAATATACAACAGTCTGGCATGTTTATTTAGGAATATTTTTTTTTTTTTTATGTCTTACTGGTTAAAACGCACAGTGAAAAGTGGCTGTTTTTTTGGGTTTTTTTGTTGTTTGTTTGTTTTTTCCCAAAGAATAAGAAAAGTATTGAAGCCTGGGTGACATAATGCAAGTGCAAGTTTATTACCTTATTTTCTTATTCAGTCTTAGCTCACTTGCTGACTTTTGAGCAAAATCTTCTCAGCATCTCATGGAAAGCAATTGTCAGCAGCAAAGCTTCTGTTCACAGAGCATGCAACATGCTGGCTGCTAAGGAAATTCTGGTTAGTCACCTCCTCATTTCAGAACTGGGGCAAATATCAAGGCCTTTAGCCTAATCATAGAGTTACTGGCTCTCCTGTGGTAGAGTATTTGGCTCTGGCCATTGACCATATCCTGAACGTGCTGCAGACAGCTCTAGGTTTTTTGTGAGATATTTAATTTCAAAAATGTTACTTTTCAGATTTTAAGAAACTTAACCTTGAAAATTTTCAATTTCAGCTTGAAGTTGAATAGAAATATCAATTTCAGCTTGATAGTTTATATTGTCAAAGGGTGTGTCTGGGAGTCTTCAAACATGGGAGGGTATGCTGACCCTGACCTGAAGATTTTGCATATATTCAGGCCCAGATAGATGAAAGCCCTGCCCTTTTACTTCTTCAGTTGCATGGTCCTAGAAAAGTCCTTTTAATATCTGAACTACTTCATAGCTGATGCTTTAATCTGTAATGGCAGTGCACAATCTGGTCTTCTTCAGATTTGCTGCCCAGAGGGCTTGATAGATGTATCTGTGCCCATATGTAAGTAGGCTTGGGTGGCTCTGCTCTGCCCCCTCTGCAAGGAGCACACTACTTCTGCAGAGCTTTTCATTCTGCCAGACATCCAGAGCCATCCTGAAAGGACCTGAGATAGCCTGGCCTTCCCCTGAGCAGATAAATGAATGAGATTATTTTAACAAGGTTTGGAATTCTGTACCTTTGAGGGGACAGGCAATGTTATGAAGACTGTCTTTGGCCACAGGCATGAGAGATGCTAAAAAGCAATGGTTACAGTTCTTGCTTTAGAGCAGCAAGGCAGGATTTTTGGTATCACCTCTCCCAGCCTTTGGATGCGGAGGTGAAAATGATCTCATTGACGGAGTAAATTTTGATCTGATACTAGTTTTTTATTGTATGTATATATATATATATTATACATATTTACAGGAATAAAAGGTTGGTGTACACAAGGACTACAGGGTATCAAATAAAATTAGCATGGACCAGGTTAATAAGAAAGATTTGCTGCATGGCAAAGCCTGTGGCTTGCCACAGAGTGAAATAGACAGTAAAGTCCTCAAAGTTTGAAAAGGAATTGGGCTTGTTGCTGGATGAAACACTAATTAAGGTTATTAAATATTTAAGGCTCCATCTCCGCTTCAGGAAGCCCTTAAAGCGTTAGCACCTGAGGTAAAGGGAGGATGCTGGGTCATTGTTGCTATGTGCCTCCCTCAATCCTTTCTTGGACATGAGTTATTAACATATGACTGGAGGCTGGTGCTGGGATACCTAGACCTTTTATCTAACTCAGTATGGGTTTTCTTAGGGCTTTTTTATTCTTATGACCACTGATTTCCAAAGCAAAATATTCAGGGCAGAAAAATCTATGTTACCAAAAGAAGGAATATTTTGGAGAAAGCAAAAAATGTCTCAATAAGAACATGTATTCTCTTCTCAAAATCTATGAACTGTAAGAGCAAAATAACAACCAGATGATGTGAAATGGAAGGTACAGGTGAAATAGGGAAGAGACAACACATGCTGAAGTTGCATGCCTGTGCTCTTAAGCCAACAAAATCAAAGTGTTCTCTTCAGCCTGCAAGCCAAGGGGCTTGGTGTAAATAGCCCATGACTTAAATTGTAACCAGCAGCTTGCTGAGGTAGCTGCTGAACAGACTCAACACCTCAATAAAGATATTGGATGTTTCTAGGGAGCCCTGTGAATACATTATTCACATTAAAAAGCAGATTCTGAATAATTGTGTTGTGCTAGGCATAACATCATGTTTGTTTGTAATTGTCTGGGGCCTGAATGAGAATGAAGAAGGTACTCCAAAACTTTTTGTAGCAGTGGGTAGAAAGATCCTTATGGGACAATAAATACTGGATTAATGTAAGTTCATCAATACAATCTGAATAAATAGGCTTCCTTCATTTTGCAGCTGGTTTTAGTTACCTCATTAGTTGTTTGTAAGAATTGCCAGATACTTTTGAAAGTATTCACAAGTTCTGGATGATCCATAATTGATTTCTTAATGTAGGTGATTTTTCATCAAACAATTCTTACCAGAAATGTGGTGTTCATTATTTATTAACTCAGTATTTGCTATTTACTGTTTGTCATCTTTTGTTTAAATATATTTTAAATATAAATATATAAATATATTTAATCAGAAAGTACAAATACTGTCTGGAAACTTAGGACTAGTTATGAACCATGAAGATCAAGCAGACAAAATGGAACAGTTTGACATCAGAAATAGTATGTCCAAACTAGTTGGCAAGTGCTTTCCATTAAGGAATTTGCTGATAGAAATGATGCCTTGCTCATGGTCATTTTGAAGTAAAAAAAAAAAAAAAAAAAAAAAATTCAGC
>WEIU01022735.1:0-13175 GCA_013389925.1 Aegithalos caudatus | reverse complement strand
TTTTGAAGGTTTTATTCTGATTCTTATTAATTTTTTCTCTCTCTTGTAGTTTTGTTAATAAACCTATCTTTATACCCTTTTAAGGTTTGAGCCTGCTTTACTTTTCTCCTAATCCTATCTTACAGCAGAAGAAGAGTAAATAATTCTAATGGGCACTCAGACCACTGCACTAATTTTAGGAAACAAAAATTAGTGAATGTGAAACCACTACATGAATTAGTGTTTCCACCAGGTTTCAACCTGAAACCATCACAGCCTGGGTTACCAGACCTGCTTCTGATGTTACCCATCCCTGAGCTCCCTGTTTTTGGGGGATCACTGTCCTGACCTTCAGCACCCACTGCCCTCGAGCTGCTTTTAACCCAACATACCTGTAATAGGATTCTTGCATCCAGCACACTTCTTGGCAACACACTCCTTGTAGCATTCAACGCAGTAAAACTGATCCTCCACAGCTGTGAAGCGCTTCCCACCCAGTTGCTTCTTGCAGTTGGAGCAAATGAAACACTCAGAATGCCAAGGCTGTTCCTGATAAGTGAGGCCTCCAGAAGTAATGGGCTGGGGGAGAAAGAGCAAAGGTGTGGTTTAGAATCAGCAGGGGAGAAGAGAAGTGACACAGGCATGGGGTGTAGGGTAGGAAAGCTTTGTCATGGAGAGGATCTTTCCAAAGTTTGCATCAAAATTTAACTGCACAGTGCACTTGAGTCCCTCTAACCTGAAATCCCACATACCTGGCACTTTCATAAGGCTTTCTTTTACCTGCAGTAACTGAAGTTCCACACTAATCCGTTGCAGAAGTTGTAAAACAGCTACTGTTTCACTTGTTGAATATTCAGTACCACTACAGGACCTAAACTATCCCCAAGGCAAGTGCAAGACTGGTATCACGGTTTCTGCAGTATTGCCATCAGCTAACCCAACCACCCCTGCCCAGATCCTGTAATGCACAGGAACCATCAGCTCTCTCATCATTCTACCAGCTGCTGGCACCAGTATATCAGGGGAAGAACATCAGCATTGGTACAGATTCAGCATGGTCTGCCTGCTGGTTCACCCTCCCAGCTCCCAGAAGGCACAGAGGGCTGGTTCTGGCAGCTGCCTCTGCAGAGGGGAAGGACTTACGTTCTTGCACTTGGCACAGGTCTTGGCAAACTTGTGCTCATGGCAGGAGACACAGTAGAATTCATCGCCCTTGGGGAAGAAGCTCCCAGATCCAATCACTTGCTTGCACTGGCTGCAGGTGAAGCAGTCCTTGTGCCAGACCATCTTCTTGTACTCAACATTTTGGTCTCCTACAACAGATAAAAATAACTTGTCCTGTGAGATTTCAGGCCTGTGGCAAACCCTTCCCCCTGTACAGTGTAACGTCTGTGGGCAAGACCTGTCCATAGCTATGCCCAAGATTCCACTGGAGTGCAGACAAGGGATGAGCTGGTAATTTCTGTATCTGATTTTAGCCAGGGCCTGCTAGATTTTCTTAAAATAGTTATCAGATCAGCTGCCTGAGCCTTTTAGGGCCTTGATTTACCAAGCAAGGTTTTTGGTAGAAATGGTTTAAGACTGACATAAGGGTTAATTAACCACATGAAGGTTAACTGCGAAGCAGCCTTTCAACACTTGAATAAAATGGACGGGAGAGAGCAACAGTCAAAATTTACTATTCTGAGATGCTCAAGTCTTCCACTGTGATNGAAGGGAAGGAGTGAGAAGCTTTTCTCCCCCACTGAGCAGCCCTAAAGCCAAGCTCCTGTCTCACCAGCCTGGGAAGTAAAAGATGGATATGTTGTTCCTAAGTTTGATTCAGTGGGTAGGGCTACAGCTCCTCTTCAAGCACTTAAGGGAAGGACATTTAACCAAACTCACTTGACACAATCACATCCACTTTGGACTTTCAGGAGGGCAGAAGATGCTTCAACACCTTGGAGATTTGAAGTTCTGCAAGTGTGGGCTTCTTTGCTTCTTTCATTACCTCTAGTTCAGGTGTACATTACTATTGCCATAAACTTTTCTCTGGCCCTGAAGGTATATGCTAATGACTTCAGTAATATATTTCTATACATAAGCAACAAGCCAATTTCCAGTTTTCATGGAGATCGAAACAGTTTCAATCACCAGGCTTGCAGATATTTTCAGGTCCTGCAGTTTGTGTTTCTTCATGTCCTGCCTGGTGTTATGGTATCAGACACTATTATAAATTAACATCAGGAAAAAAAAACAAAAAAACAGCAGAACCATCTTGCCATCCAACTTCTCTCTCTATATATATATAGAAAGAACTCGATTTCCATCATGAAGCAATAAGCATCTGACTGACAAAAATCAGATCTCAGTGCTTTGCCCAGAAGATGAATTTTGCAGGCCCTATGCAGGTTGGCTCCCTGCAGTTCTCTCTCCAGGGCAATTAAGCATTTGCAGCAGTTCATGTGGCTGAATCTAGACCCTGAAATGAGATCCTGTACCAAAGCAGCCCATCATGAGCATCCCTGCACATGCCCCAGCACTACTCTTTGCCCAATGAGCACATGGCTGGCAGCCAGGACTCCCAAAGAACTGCTCTTTCACAGTAGCTCAGAGCCAGATCAGAGCAAATAGGAGGGTGATCAGCATCTGCCTCTCCTCATCACCCACTGGGGTGCTCAGCACTGACCTTGGAGTCAGCCCCGATGGGTTTCTCGCACTCGGTGCAGGTGTTGGTGCAGAACTTCTCGAAGCACTTAACACAGCAGTGCCGCCCCTCCTTCTGCACATACTTCTTGCCCTGCAAGGGGTCACGGCAATAGTGGCAGTCGAAGCGCTCTGACATCGTGCCCACGGTGTAGCTGCCAGGCCCTGCAAGAGCACAGTGGCAGATATGTACTGAGGCCCTGAAAGCTGCTCCAGCTTCTTGGGGCTGTGCAGATCAGTAGGAGGAATGTGGCTCAGGAATGAGCATGTGGTGGTGTTATCACACTCCTCAAAGGCTCCTTGATAGAGAAAGCAGCTCCAATCGAGGAGAGCAGTCTCAAACCAGACTTTTCCCCATCTCCTTGTTAAGTGGAAGGAGGCTAGGCTGGTTTATTTACGTACTGCACATCGAACAAGGGTAATGACACATAATCACTCCCTGGGAGTCCCTTAGTTCATTACCACAGGCCTCAGTGAGGTCCTGGCTGAGGCACCGCATCACTTGTGTGCAGAAATCACCAACAGACATGAGCAGAGTGGAATTGCTTCCATGTTTCCACCCTGAACCTGCAGCCAGCTGCAGCCCTCCAAGGCCTTTTGTGCTGGATAGTTGTACAGCTTCCAGCTGCCCCTTTTCACCAGGCTTTCACATATAAAATCATAAGGGGGAAAAAAAATCTGCCTCCATAGAGAGATATTTTTCAGTTCACACCATCAAGGTTCTGCCAAGGTCTGATGTTCCACCATGGCCAGGGAGCTGTCAGTGGGTGTGGGGAAACTTGACCAGAGAATTTTCCACTTTGGCTCACACTTTCTCCCCAGACACCCATCACTTCTTGCACTTCCTGCACTCCCAATCTCCTGCTAATGGCTTCCTCCATTCCACGCACCCTTCCTCAGCAGAGGCCACCAACATTTGCGAGGGGTCTACAAGGGCTCTGTCAGGATTCAGAGATTCCTGGACTGGATTTGGTTTGAAGGAACCTTAAAATCATCTTGTTCCTAACCCCCTGCTATGGACAGGGGTGCCAACCACTACATCAGATTGCTTAAAGCCCTATCCAACCTGGCCTGGAGCACTTCTAGGGAGGGAACAAGAGTTACAGAAGCCCATGGAGTCCAACAGAGGCAGCTCCATCCCTGCCTCTGCCACTCGTGTCCCCAGAGCCCCACCATTGCAGAGTCCATTTCCCTGCACTGCCAACACACAGGGACCCAGCCTTGAACTTTCTGCATCATCACCAACAGGATGGGAAATGTGGTTGTGGTCTGGCAACAGGGACTGCCAAGAGGAAATGTCCTCTCTTCCTGACAGAGCAGAAGCATCAGCACAGAGCAAGGAGGGGCAAGGGCAGTCAGACAGAAATTGCTGCTGCCTCCTTCACGTGGCCTCACCTTGGACCACCCCATCCAGCCCTGGGGGCTACCTTGAAGCCTGCTCCTCACAGAGCTCAGTGGTACAACAGTGCTTATTCCAGCCATGCTGCTCCAAGCCCAGCACAATGTGCCTTTATAAACCAAACCAGTAGGGAATTTGGGGTGCAGAGAGGGTGTGTCACTCCTGGCTGTGCCCTTACAACAAAGCAGGGTCACTGGGACCCTGTTGAGCTCACCCTTGGCTGCAGGATGCTCTTGGTCTACCCTGTTATGTCCTAAGGGCCTGTTCACAGATTGTTGTGGACAATGGCAGTTTATATACATTTCAGTATAGTTTACATTTCTAGACATCCCCTCATTGGTGTGCAGCATAAAATAATGTAATTAAACATTGCTTATTTTATATTTAAGGTGGCTAAAGTGTTCAAACTAACATCTGTACCTATTACCACATAAGTGAACTATTTTCTCCCTATGCATACCTTAAAACAATTTCTAACAATGCCACAAGCTTTGGCCTTTACTCAGGCCTGTACCTGGGCCCAGGCTGAGTTGTCCAAACTAATTCAGGAGCAGATCATGCCCTTGCTCCCTGAGAAATTCTGCTACACATCTAATTTACAAAAACAACCCTTGGACAGCCACACCTTCCATCCTTCAGAGATCTCAAACACTTGGGCCCCAGGGGCTTCCATGCACCTCAAGTGGCACCAACACCAAGCAGTCCAAGGGCTGACTGAGGGTCAGGGCCACATCTGCACCCTGCAGCATGTATAGCTTTGGGATGGAAAGGGTACAGACCGAAGTGCCACCCCACAAAAGCTGCTGCACCCACATAGCCCCTGCCTCCCACTAGGCTCCTACAATCACCCTGGGCTGGTTCATCCCAGTTCAGCCAAAATCCCAAAGCAGCATCACAGTGGTTTGCACAATAAATGGAACCAAAGCATTTAGGGAAGAGAGCTGAAGCACAGCTGATAAGCAAAGCACTTAGCACAGGCTATGTGTTAATGTCTCTGGGGAATATGTTTAAATGTGATAAACCACCAAGGAAGAACTTGAAGTGTAGTCTCTAAATACAACCAGAGAAACTGTACTTACACTTTACCAATTATTCTGCCACTTAAGAAAGAGATGAGGTTGGAGTTGTTAACCCTCTGCCTTACACACAGTTGAATATGGAAGAAAAAGAGCAATTGCTTTTTGATTCTCCATTAGTTTCATTTTTTCTCAGCAGACTGAGTACACAGCCCCACTCTGCCAGGCACTGGCTACACCTGCCTGTTTCAGAACAGTCCTGGCAGCCCTGGTCTGTCACCTGAGTTACTATTCTCAGCATTCCTCTATGCAATGTTGCATGGTTTGCTATAAATACCTAGGAAACCCTTTAAAGAAGGGTCCTGTTAATCCAAAATGCAAAGTGACACTCAGCACTGCACTGGCACAATGCCCTGGGCAACAAACACTTGCAAAGCCCAAGAAAAAAAAAAAAAGAAAATAAATCTCTTGTAGGTAATTTTTGCTGGGAGGGCTGAAAATACCAGAGCTGTTCTCTCCCATTGCCAGGCTGGGGCACATGTGAATCTCATACTCTATAATTCAAAAATAAATCTGTTGATAAAATGAAAGGTTCTTTATTTAGAGCAAGAACAGCTCCAAGTTCCTCAGATGATTGCCAAAAACATTACCTACGGTCCTATTGCCACCAGGTCTGAGCACATCCCAGTCATTACTAAATCTTCACAGTTCCCCAGGGAAGTAGTGAAACATGAAATTGGGAACTAGAGTATACAAATCATAGAAATTAGAAGACATTTACAAAGAATAGACATTCAGATGATATATTAACTAATGTTTGCTGCCCTCTGCACTGTGTCAGTTAGGCAGGAAAGACTGTGTTTGTTAAGAACAATAGGGATGTCTTACCAAGCAGGAAATAAGNGAGAGGGGGGGGGCAAGGGATGAATATGCATGGGGTATTGCGAAACTGAATGCATATGTAACACTCTAAGGGTTAAAAGAAAACATGGGTGAGCGAGGGGCTGAGGGGCTGCGCATGCTTTTGGGAGCTATCCCGCATCGCACCCAGCGCTGAATAAACCACATACCTACTTTAAAACTCTGCCTCTGAGTTTTAGAGTTTTTCCGCGTGTCAGTAGGAACATGCTATTTATTAAAAAATCACTGGCCCAGCCCCACACTTTCCCCAGGGATTGCTTTGGCACTCAGTGCAGAGCTCAGCGAAGGCTAACAAGGCACCACTGCCTCAAATAAGGCTGAGCACTTTAGGCAGAGTTTAAGCAACAAAATCCAAGCATTTCAAAACTAAAAAATCCTGTTCAGTAACTAATTCTGTGGCTGCATTAAGTTTTGTCCTTTGAGACTCCCCTGTTATGTTCCCAGCTAAGCACTGGTCTGCCCCACCTCAGCAGCTGGCTGCCCTTCTCACACCCAGGTGCTCCCAGGTGCCAAAATGAGATTTCCTCCTACTCTGGAGGATTCAGCCCCACCCTGAGCAGGCACTGTGATACCCCCACAGCTGCCCTGGGGTTCCCAGTGGTCTGTAGGATCAGACACCATGCTGTGACTGGCAGCAGCACTCCAACCTCAGCATCTGCTCAGAACACCTTGCAGCATTTTATATTACAGCACAGCATCAAATCTGTGAGTTCTTGCCCCAGGGGACATCCCCATAGGAAGATGAGAAAGAAAAAATTATATAGCTGGGAGTATAATGGAAGGATGCTACAGCATTGGTCAGTCTTGTGGGCTGAAGTTAAACATCTTCTTACATCAAATGATACCACAGAAGTCACATTTCACTCACAATGGTGCCCTGCATAACATGTATGTGCATCCCACAAGCAAATCCTGAGCAGTTACATGCTGTGCAAGCAGCCTCACGTGTGCCTTGTCCTGGAAAGTTGAGCAGGAAGCTGAGCAGCAAACTGTGCCTTTTCTCTCCAGTTTTGAGGAGGCTTTCTCTTCCCAAGTCTCATGAGCACCCCTGGCTCCTGGTGTGCAGCAGCTCAGTTTAATGGCCACAGGAGCTGTTCCCCAAACTGACACCCTCTCCCCAGGCACATCCACCCTCAGGGCTGTGTCTCATTAAATGATGCAATGGCAGTGCCACTGTACTGTGGTGTAGGGCTATGAATAAACCCTGGATATGCACAAAAACAGCTTCTAAGAGTGAGATAGGCTTTCAAAAATCCCAAAGAGCTTCTGATTGTCTTCAGCTGCTGGGCTAGAGGAATGAGTCAGGATGGGAAGACACCACAGAGCTGCATGCCATGGAGACATGTAAAATATGATCTCAAGATTCCTGTCAGTGTTAATGGAAAAATTAATATTTTCCTANCATGAGCACCCCTGGCTCCTGGTGTGCAGCAGCTCAGTTTAATGGCCACAGGAGCTGTTCCCCAAACTGACACCCTCTCCCCAGGCACATCCACCCTCAGGGCTGTGTCTCATTAAATGATGCAATGGCAGTGCCACTGTACTGTGGTGTAGGGCTATGAATAAACCCTGGATATGCACAAAAACAGCTTCTAAGAGTGAGATAGGCTTTCAAAAATCCCAAAGAGCTTCTGATTGTCTTCAGCTGCTGGGCTAGAGGAATGAGTCAGGATGGGAAGACACCACAGAGCTGCATGCCATGGAGACATGTAAAATATGATCTCAAGATTCCTGTCAGTGTTAATGGAAAAATTAATATTTTCCTATCACTGGTAAGGGTCAGCCCATCTGAACTAAAAGACAGAGAAGAGGGACTAATGACAACCTTCCCACCAGAGCAGAGCAAACCATCTGGGTTTACACACTGGTCTCCCCTCTGCTCTGGGTTTCTCTGCTCACTGCAATAAACTTGCAGCAAGGAAGAGCATTGTCCCTCATTTTCACCAAGTCTTGCTCAAATAACAGCTGAGCCTCAGCCTTCTCACAGCAGCAGATATAAAAACATTTACTATCCAATGCATTTTACAAAATAAATGAGGCCACCACCACCACTCTGCTCCAGCACCAGTCTCCCACACTGGTTAGCCCATTTGCCATCAGGAGTCACAGCTGCAGATTGCTGAGGTTTAAGTCTGCTTTCAAAGTTATTTCTCTGGCACAGGAACCCCTTAGCAAAACCTTCCTCCCAGTTTACCAGGCATACTCCCACGACACCTGGCAGCACATCCACTTTACCTGTGTGCCTGTGGAAAGCCATGGTCAGCAGCCCCAAGTCACCAGCAGCCCCTCAGGTAATGGAGTTCACAGTCTCTAAGCTGATAAGGAGCTGCCCCATTTGATAACATACATTTAAATGGAGGCTATTAATATGGACAAAACTCCTACCAGATGTTCACTTCCCTCCCCCAAGATCACAACCTTAATCCCTCTTGGAAATTCTTACCATTTTAGGTCATCTTAGGGAGAATAGGATCCTGAGACCTCTAGGTCTCTGCAGGCAACAGTCAAATACCTGCTCAGCTACTCAGCAGCCAAATTAGTCCCAAAGGCAGAATGAACTCATGAACTTGACCCCATGCTGGTACTATTTGGCCTTGGCTTTAGAGTGAGATTGTGTCTCATAACAGTCCTGAGCTAAATTACAGACCCAACATTAATGCTGCTCTGCCATGGCTGAAGGGAAGAAGTGGATGACAGCCCTGTGGGGGCCAGAGGGACTGCAGCTCCAGAAGCCAGCAAGGGGCTGTCTTCTGGCCCAGAAAGGATGTAGATGTACCCCAGGGGACTCAGCTGACAGCCCACAGAAGTACCAGCTCATACATTCATGGGTGGGTTGGATTTGTTCTCAACATGGAGATCATGCTGAAGTTTCACTGCCAGTAAAACTGCCATTCCTGCTCCTTCCTCAGATTTTTCCTTAAGGAAGCTCACAAAATTAACTGCTCAAAGGGAGAAGATCCCTGAAGGGCATCATTTAGAAAGATGGGTGTCATGATATGGGGCTTCTCTAGCATCTAGCCTGGCTTTAGAGGCACTGGCTCATGCCTCTGCCCTCTTGACTCAGGTGTCCACAAAGCTCTCAGGAAGATCCCAACTCCATGGCTCCAGCTGACCTGTTTCCACCCAAGTCACAGCAGGAGGACAGGGAGCTCTGGCTCAGGGTCACTCCTGTGGGGATCCCCAGGCTGCAGCAGCTCTGCAGCCCTGCACTCACTCTGAGTTATGCAACTGCTGCCAGCAGCACTCAGGGCTGGGGGCCAGGGATGCCCAGCTGCTAATCCTGCCTCCCCACTGATGCACTGCACAGCCATGGGAAAGTCACTGAACCTCCCTGACAGCCACTGGGAAGAGCCAATGTTTATCATTCCTTCCAGGGAGCCCATCGTGGTGGTGTTGCTCTGAATAGCAACCCTGCTACAGCCAGGAACATCTCTGATTCCTGCTTGCCGAGGTCCCAAGAGATCCTCAGCCACACACGTGCACAGTCTCCAGCCTCAGCACTGGGCTTGGTGAGCCCCCGAGCCTTCACACCCATCTTAGCCCCCCAGGCAGCATGTGCACAAGCTCAGCATCTCACCAGCATCCTGACATCTCCAAATTTCCCACATGGCCTGGAAAAGGCTACTCTTGACACCATGCCATTCCAAAAGACCACAGCATGATCCACTGGTGCAGCAGATTGAGGCTGGGAAACACGCTAAAATACTAATGTACTGAAACATTTTGGCGAGGAAAAACCCAGTGTTATTCTGCCCCAGCTCATATATAAACTCCAGCAAATTGTTTGCATAATTGAGATGGCAACAGGAACCCTAAAAACTGGTATTTTCCTGCTCAATGTAATATTTACAGACGTGAGTTCATTTTTGGCAATGCACGTAGAGTTTGCACCATTAACCATTCTCATTCCTTTCTAGTTCCCTACACAAAGCTCTGGCACCCTCCCACCCAGTCGTCATTTCCTACTTTCTCCAGAATGCCCAGGTATTTCCATCAGAAGCCTTTGCTCCCATCCTGGGTTATTGATGATTGATGGAGAGACGGGAAGACTGATTCAATGATCAGAATTTGATTTTACTGAAATTTTGCCAAAGCCTATATACCATTTCAGGAAGGTTAATAATTTTCTACTACAAAATCAGGTTAAGAATTATACAGACAATTCATACATTTTACAACATCTCTTGCTTGCAGAGGTCTTGATTGAATCACTTGTTTTCCGGTAAGCAGGTTTAATCCCATCTTCTGCAATCTTCAAAGTTCTGTTTGCTCCTGCCATGGCATCCAGACCATCAGATCAGCTATGCTAATCAAGTCTGTCTTACTCTCTATCCTGTGTATTCCCACACTGGGTGATGGAGCAGTCTCTGCGAGGTGCCAGTGGCTGCCACACCCTGACCAGAGGTGGCTGCAATCAGCAGCAGTTTGGCAGCTGCAGAGGGATGTGGAGAGCAGGGATGGACACTTGGACATCACAACATTTCATGTGCACACACACAGGCACGTGTGTTCATAGCACCACAACAGGCTGGGGCTGGAGGAGAGAGGAGAGGGAGAAAGTTTGGCCAAGAAACAGAAAGAAGACCCAGACCTATGGATGCCTATGGAGTTCCCTGGCACAGCTTCCTCTGCAAATCCCCTGCTGATCCCCCAGAGCAGACTTTAATTAAAAGGCCATTTTGTTTGAATATCTGGCCTCCTGGTCCAGCAGCAGGAATGGAACAACCTTACTGCTGCTCTTGGTTTCTTGCCTGGTTTTAGCCAGAAAACTTTGGACAATTCCCCTTTTCTTCCCAAGCCCCTCCTTATCCACACAAGCCCAGGTGATTAAACTCAGCGGCGGTGCAGGTATAGCACAAGTGCCAAGGAGAGACATCAATGCCCTGTGAAACATGTCAAGGAACAGACACCTCCAGGAAAGAGAGGGTGCCCCCTTTGGAACTCTGGAGGCTGAAAATTTCAGGCTTTCTGTTCTAAAAGACACTGACCCCCAAGCAAGCACTGCATTTGACTTGAGGCTGTGGAACAGACTTCTGAAGCTGAGTGATAGCACTGGGGTTGTGGGTGTGTAGTTTGAACAGTATTGTGTGATCTCACAGAGTGAAAAACTAAGATTTAATATTTTAGTATATAGTAATATATGGAGAGAGATGGAGGATTTTGGGCATTGTCTAAGTCCTTCTTTTTCACCTTCTTCTTCATGGGTTTCGGTGGTTTTCTGTAACTGGTTAATAAAGTCCACATCACAGACTTCAGGTGGTTAGTTATTGGGTTTAAAGTAAAAATAATTTAGGTGGCATTTCACAATTGGATGGATTGTCCTTGAAAAGACCTTGTAGAGATAGAGAGGTACTCCATTTTGCACCTTGTTAACTAGAGGTACAGCAGAACTCACAGCTTGTGAGGCTGTGATGTGGATAAGAGTTAATAAACACTGAGTCTGAACGCGAAATTGTGACTCCCGTGTATTAATCCCGACTCTAACACAAAGAAAAGAAGATATGAAAACCAACATGCCCCAGAATGGAGCTGTGCCAGCCCTGCCTGAGCGCTTGTCTGTGCACCAGGCACCCACAGGTCCCAGAGGGAAGAATGCTACAAATACACCCATGAGTGCACAGCAAGGCATAGCAGGCTTGGGATGTCATGTTTTTAACATTAAACCAGTCCTGTATGTTTTCCAGGGAGCTGCCCTGGACACACTGATCCCACCCAGTGTGTCCAACTGCAGAGCAGCATGGCTGGGGCATAGTGTCATCAGCTCGGATAAACAAATGATTCACCTTGTGATTTCCAGAGTATTTTCTTGCCCTAAGAATCCTACCAGAAAAGGTCTGGGTCTCTCAGCTTGCTCACACATCCTGCTGTCATTCAACAGGCAGAAACTCCTAAAGAGAGCTGTTCTAACCCAGGCATTGATGAACTATTAGTCACCATCATCAAAGAAAGCAGCAGTAAATGCCAGCAGCAGAGCACCTGTGCACCTCCTAAAGTAATGCTGTGCCTCCTGCTTCTATATATGCTGCTGGCAATGCACAGTGCACTTGCATGAAGAGTACACTGCCATTTACCAGGCTCCCCATAAAATGAGTCCCACATTGCTCCCTACCCTTCCTGCCCTGAGGGCAGATCAATTTTCTCTAAAATTTTGTTTTATATGTCTCAGGTTGCATGTGTCTTCCCACAGCAGAGCACTCCTGCCCAACAGATCTCAGCTATAAACTTCCTTGGCTTTTCTGAGGCAGAAATAAAACCATTTTTTAAAAAATGTTTCTTTGTTTTAATATAAAGAAAAAGTTTGCAGGAAGACCACCAATTATAGAGTTGGGTTTGAGAGTAGAGAGGATACAGATACAGCTCTCTCCAAGAAAAAGATCTTTTCAGTTGTAGCTGATCCATCAGAGAGACATAAGAGGCAGCAGTCCCAATGGCACAGAAATGCTGGACAGGTTTGGCACAAGGACTGACACTGGGGGCTGATCCAGGTCTCCAATCACTCAGTATCCAACATGCTTCCTGCTCCCAGCACTGGCAGCAGGCCAGGCAGCAGTGTTTGTGAATCACCTGGAGAGGACTGCCAGGGGATGATGGCCCCTGATCCCCCCAGCCAGAGACCCTGCATGACACAATCACACCTGAACCAGAGTGGGAATTTTCCACCTCCTCCTTTGAAAACTGGACAGTTTCTCTTTGAAGTATCTCAAAAATTCTCTAGAAGTCTCAAATCCAGCTCTGTGTACAAGGATGTGCCTCAGCCCCCCTGAAGCATCCCACAGGCACTCACAGGAACACAAGGCAGAGATAGCCAGGATGTACCCACATCCAGAGCAAAAGCAGCAAGGGCATCACTGCAGTGACAGGGGAATGAACACCCCAGGCACCAGGTGAGCCCCTGGTGTTCTCAGGGAACCAGCTCAGAGAGACTGTAGAGAAGGAAAGCAGCAAGTCGTGGCAAAGGCACAATTCTATGCTGAGCTCCAGCTCACATCTGGGTCAGAGCGGTGAGCTGAGCCTTTCAGTGCCAAGGGAAGCTTTTTGGATCACCTGTGAAGGCAGGGGTAGAGGAAGTGGGAATAGATTTATAAGGAAGCAGACAGCAGACCCAGGGTGGTCAACATTCAGGAGCTCAGATACAGTGTGAGTAGAAACAAAAGGCGTAAAAGAAGACAGGATAA